>CM063591.1:15258409-15484882 GCA_032356905.1 Salix exigua | reverse complement strand
GAAGCATGTGAAGCTTCCATGAAACTACAGGATATTCAAAAACAAGCTAAACTGTCAAAGGTTCTTGCATGCACAAATAGAACTGAGAATTTACTTGACATGGTTGAGAGTAATTCATACTGATAAAAGGATCACTCTAATTTAAATACTATCAGTGTAGTTCTCGATCTGAAATGATATCACAGTCTGACAAGGAGTCATTTGTTGATCTAGTTCATTGCAAGGTGATTGTGATGTTTCCTCTAACAAATAGTCTGTCTCGTCGTTGTTTTGCTGAGTCCATGATTTCTGAGTATGTTCGTTCAGCATAGCAAGCCTATCAGACACTTGTTTTATGGTTGGCCTGTTTTCTCCCGTGTTATTCAGACATGCTTTTGCTAGCTCAGCTACAGCTTCAATCTCCTCCATTTCGCCATCATCAGCTGCCTGAAAATTCAAAATTTTGAAGAGATTATTAGTTCCCAATGCTGAGATAAAGTGTTTGATAATGTTTCGTTTCTCTCCAGCACTGGAAATGGAGTTTGGCTTTTCTCCTGTGAGAAGCTCCACAAGAACCACGCCAAAGCTATAGACATCACTTTGAACGGTTAATATACCCGTCATAAGATACTCAGGATCCAGGTAGCCAAAAGTCCCTTGTATTTTCTCGGCTATAATGGTTTTGTCCGTAGAAAGTAGTACCGAAGCTCCAAAATCTGCAATCTTTGCTGTGTATTTGTTGTCTAAGAGTATGTTCACGGACTTGACATCTCCATGAATAATCGGAGGGTCTGCTAGAGAATGCAAATAATTAAGCGCAAGGGCAATCTCTGATGCTATCCTCAAACGATTGCTCCAGGAAGCTAGTATCTGGGACCTCTTGTCATGTATGTGCTTGTAAAGAGTTCCATTTGAAATGAACTCATAAACTAACAATGGCACTCTGGTTTCCAAACACAGGCCCAAGAGCTTGACAACATTCCTGTGGTTGACCTGTGAGATAACACCCATTTCTTTCTGAAATTCTTCATTCATCTGAGCCTTGTCTACCCCTTTAAACTTCTTCACTGCAACCAGGGTATTATCTATTAAAACTCCCTTGTAAACAGAACCAAAACCACCTTCTCCAAGTTTTTGATCATCGGCATAATTTTTTGTTGCCTTTTCCAACTCTGCTTTGCTGAAAATCCTTACTCTCTGGTGCTTTAAAACTATTCCCCCGTGTTTCCTGAAGTTTTTCTCCTTTTCTCTTTTTTTGCACAACATGTAGAGTAGAAGACAAATTATTACAAGGAAAATAGTTGCTCCAATAGCTGCATACCAACATCAAAGAAAAACATTATCAGAAACACAAATTAATAGAAAAACTTTCTTTACCAAGTGATATATGGACATTATAATCCTTCTGTAGAACATGAGTATCTAAGTTCCATTTTTCTTACAGTCCTCAGATTGATTTTTGTATGCACTAAAATTCAATTCCCTGTTCTGATCCAATGATCCAGTTAAACACAAGCAATGCATATTGGGATTAGTAGATTCATTATGTAGGCTAGTCTTTTAAAATATAAACTTAGATCAGAAATTATATAAAATTAACCTTTAGAATATGGGTTAGTCTTTAATAATATAAACTTAGATCGAGATTAGGAGATTCATTGTTCTTCATTATGTAGGTAGTATTTTTAAATATAAACTTAGATAGGAAATTAAACAGAAAAGAAAAGAAAAAATAGCTTATAGGAACATGCCTAACATGAGCATTTAGGTGAGAACAATTAATATATATTTACATTATTCTTTGAACCACCATCTTTGTTGTACTTTTTTAAAACCCGACCTACTGTAGCTGGATGGTTTTTAACCTGTGTGATTATAAGGTTTTGGTTGGGTTGGATTTCAACAAAAATAAAAGTAGAATTGAACCGGTATGATATGATAAAAACCCATGTTGATTTGTGATTTGGTCAGTCCAATTAAAATCTATTAATTTTTATAAAAAAAAATATTACTTTTACTTTTTATACATATAAAAAATTAAATTGATCTAGATTAATCTTTTCTCCTCACTTAACTAGTGATCCATAACTTATCACATATTAACCCTGGATGAGGTTTAAAAACTATGTATTGAAGTTGAAGAATTAAATGGGTTTTTTTTACCTAAATTAAGTTTAACAAAAATATAAATTTATTGTTTTGAAAATTCTTTTACCTATTTGAGATTTTTTAATTAAAATGGTTACATGATATAGTATCAAATCTTAACTAAACATTCATCACTCTCAATCTTCATTCTATGAAATTAAACTAAAAAAACTAAGTATAAAATAGTAGTATTGATTTTAGCTTTTTATTATGTATACTCCAATGGTAAAAAAAAAACATTTGAAAAGCTAATTGTATGGAAGTTGAAGAATTAAATGCTTTTTTTTCAAGGAGTTTGATTTTTTTTTTCCACATGATTGTATTTAATTGGTTTATTTTTTGTAAACTCCACTTTGTTGGTTTTGGCTTTTTTGTGATAGCAACTCCAAATGATGTGCTAAATAAAAAGCCAAAAATAAAAAATATTATTTTGGCTCATCAATACTTGTTTTATATACTCCAAAGGGAGTGCTAAACAAAATGTTAAATTACATTTTCTCTCCCAAAAATATTATTCCTGCATATCTCTCAAGAAAATCAAAACCAACAAAGTAGGGCCAACATTAAAATAAACCAATTAAATGCAGCCATGTGGAAAAGATATAAAACTCCATAAAAAAAAACATTTAATTTTTCCACTTCAATATAATTGTCTTTCCAAATAACTCTTTTTACACTGGAGTATACATAGTAAAACAATCATATTTATACCATTAATTAAAATATTATTTTACCAATTTGGCTCTTTAAAATAGCATATCCCTTTAGAGATGTTATGAGATGTATAGGAATAATATTTTTATAAGAGAAAAGGCATTTTGATATTTTATTTAGCATTCCTTTTAGAGCATGGAAAACAAACATTGAAAAGCTCTAAAAGCATCTTGGATGAGAAAACTAAAAGAAAAGAATACTTTTTTTAGCTTTTATGATTCATTTTCATAGCTCCAAAAACAAATCTATTAAAGAGTCAAAATAGCATCTATAATTTTAAGAGTTATTTCTAACAATTAGTTAAAAGAGCCAAATATTTATTTAATATATTTCTATGGAAAAAAAAGTTTTCATTAAAGATATATTAGTTAGTTACTATAAATAAATAATTATATCAATATTAAATATATTAAAATAAAATTAACTTTCTTAAATGGTTTTCTTCCATTTAAATGCGTGTGTGTGTGTGTTATGCTTATTTTGTTCTAAAAATTATATCACTAATTTAACTACTCTAATTGCTTGCTTTTTAGATACTCGTACAAAATTAATTACAAGGTCATTTACTTACCTGCAACTATTGTGATGATACCAAATCCTTGACAACCTTTTTTACCATCACCATACATGCCAAGTGGGCAACGACACTTGTAATTTCCAACGGTGTTCTCGCAATTACCTTGACATGGATATCTTTTTGGATCCGTGCATTCATCAATATCTATTATTCATCAATGAAAAAAATAGTGAGTAAAATCTGAATATAAATTCGAAAAAAAATAAATTATATAAAAGAATAAATCGTGTCAATTAAATGAATATGATTAGGAAATGAAAGATTTGCATGTAAATTAACCAATTAGTCTAGCATGAAACTCAAGTGGTGCTTAATTAGTTGAAATGTTTAATAAACACTAATCATGAGATGGAAATTTTAAGCAAGATCAAATCTCAAACTAGGCCACAGGATATATATGAGGCTAAAAGGGCTTGAGCTACAAGAAATTTAGCCCTCTTCTGGGCATCAATCCCAGACCTATCTCCTTCCGTAGTTAAAGCTAAAACATGAAAAAATACATGACGAGAGACAACAGGACATAACCTGCGAAAGCATATATTCAAAGCACTACTACTGGAAATGACACCAAAAATGAATCAATAACCAGTTTACCTTGGCATCCTTCCTGGAGATAGGGATTTCCTTCGAACCCTTCATTGCATGAGCAACGATATCCTTGACCACTCTCAGGGTAAGTGCAATCTGCATTAGCGCCGCAAGCATATGCACTTGCATTAGCTTTAGCCTGCTCGCACGTCTCATTTTTAACTACCCATTCAATCACAACATCTGTTGCATATGCATCTTTTGGCGTGCGAGAGAGCGGCCAATCTGAAATCTTCAAGGACCTGTTGTCCGCTAAAAAAGAGAATCCACAGGGGTTGAAGTCCGAAACGTTCGTGTTGTTGTAGAAAGCTAATGATGAATAGTAAACTGAGTTGAGGCCCTTGGGGATTGAGGTTTGGCAGCATCCAGAACCTGAGCAAGGATTTTCATCTGACATTTCCACATATTCTGTGCATAAGGAGAGACAGGCAGCTCCGTAAGTGAACTCAGAGTTGATCACCTGGCCATAGGTATCGCAACCAATAGCTGTGAATATATTTCGGGTGTTTGAGAACATGAAGAGGCCTGATCGAAGGTTCATAGACACTGAGAAAGATCCTGTCTCTATCCCTTTTTTGTCATAGCAGTTGAATGCAGCAGGAATGCGTGCAGTTACTGTGCCCTCCTGCTGTGATATATTGCTAATAGCCATGTTAATTCCAGACAACAGTTCAGGATGACCTTCATCGTTAGAAGTGCAGTTCAGGAAGAAGTGCTTGTTCATGGCACAACTTCGTTCCAAAATCCCAAACGGGTAAGGAACACTAACATTCCCACACTTTTCCTGGCAGCCACGCTTTACATCTGACCTTGCTGTTGATGCAGCCACTGGCCACAACAATAGCAACACCATCAGCAAAAACACCCACATGATCTGCGGGATAATTTTTTATGCACTCCTCAGCTTGTGTGACTTAGAAAACTATCTCCCTCAAATTTGTGAGACTTTTTTTCCCGGTAGAGATCATTTATACAACAATGGGAAACTATTTAACGCATGAGCATGACGACTGCCAATTTTAAAAACAAAACATAACAATGGATGGAGAGCGGACTCGGTACATCGATGACGACTTAACTACCTAGCTATAATACAAGGGATCCTGGCGTGAGTGGTAGGCGTGAGTGGTGAGGCGTTTCGTCCCTTAAAAAGATCAAAGGTTCAATCTCTACTCTTGTATGGAACTGGCCATTTGGAGAGCAATTTCACCTCTTCGAGGCTCATCCAGATCTGAACGTGAATTAGTCCGGATCAGTGTCTAGGACACCGCGTGGTTTATACAAAAAACTACCTAACTACGTACGGCAACAATTGTTCAAAGTATCTTCCTTTTTCCTCTTCTTCTTTCACGAAGGTAACTTCATCATTATATTTTTCCTCTTCTTCTTTTCACGAAGGTAACTTCATCATTATATTTTTTCCTCCTCTTCTTTTCACGAAGGTAACTTCATCATTATATATTAACTAAAATATAATTGGCGTGCCGGTTTTATTGTGCATTTTTCACAAAGTTCCTTCAAAGATTTGCAAGTAGGACTCTGATATATTAATATGTGAGTTTGTAGTAGCTAGTGGATGAAAGCTACCAATAAGTTGACTAGATAAACATTAACTTAAAGATTTGCAAAGTTAACTCGCTATAAGAATTAAACCCATCAAGATCAATCATCAAATTAGTTAATCGATCTCACAGCCTCGATGAGCAATTAAAAATAATAGTTTGACCCAATCTTACCAGCAACATAGTCAGCTCCTTTGAAAAACAACGAAAAATAAATTATCTGCAAGTAGGCTTCTAATATATTAATACGTGAGTTTTGTTGTACAAGTCAGCTGCCAAGTCCACTGGATCAGCACTAAAATTTAATTTTAAAATATCATCAACATAAATTAAATTTGCAGAATTGAACCTAATAAAATAAAATACTAATAAAAAATTAAACAAAAAAATAAAAACAAAAATAAATAAATACGGATAAAAAATAACATTGTCCAAGAATGACCGAAAAAACCAAATGAATTAATACCAAATAAAAAAAAATCAAAGAATAAGGGTCGAAATGAAAAATAATATATATATTTAATTACAATCAAATGACAAAATTGAAACAAATAAAAGCCTTGGGACTGAAACAAATAAAGGCATTGTAAAAAAAATTGCAGTGTAATTTTGTTAAAAAATTAAAAAAATAAGGACTGAAATGAAAAGTGACATATATTATCAATTTCAAATGAAAAAAAAATTAAAACAGATTAAAACCTACATACCGAAAAACTTAAAGGAACCAAAATCAAAAGAATAAAGATTAAAATGAAAACCAACATATATAATCAGTTACAATTGAAGAGCACAATTGAAAAAAAAATCAAAATTTCCGTTGAAAAATTAGGAACAAAATCGAAATTAAAAGAATAAGGACTAAAATAAAATAATAAAAAACATGAAGGACTTACATGCATTTTCCGGCGGCAAGAGAGAGAAAAGAGAGAAAACTAAAAATTGTCCATCGACACTTCACTACCACATTCACACGACACGCGTCGCATTAAGAGATAGAGGATATGGCGGCGCACGAGGTGACACGGTGACCAGACAGTTTTCATAACCAAATGACGTTCCAAGCGCCACCTGAAAGGTGTGTACACATGAAACACTAGTGGCGCGTCAGTACAACATCCCTATAGTGTTTCCGAAAAGAAATAATAAAAAAATAGTAAATTACCTATACACCCCTGGACCCATCAATTACGACAAAACATATCAGGTATGAAAGTGCCACAATGTCCTCCGCTACAAAGATTATCATTCTTTGTTTTTATCTTTTCTGAGGGTATTTGCGTAGTTTCAATGTGCACGAATATGTGAAAGTCAAAAACACCCCACTATTCTGCATCTTTTGTCAGCTTCATAGGTAAAATGGTAATCTCACTATGCAATTTAAAACGGAAAATACCAGAAAGCCCCAAAGAATTTGAAAATATCATATATGTCCCATAGAAATATCCAAAATACCCCCGGTTTCAAGGGTTTAATTTTTTGACCCAAGGGATAAAATAGTAACTTTATAGTTGGAATCCACAATAACATGTGTGTAGATACATAGTGAAATGGTCACCCCTTTTATTTATTTTTTAATTATATATATATAAAAGCTTATACGAGCATGCAATTTGCATGAAGTTGAAGGTCGGGAAACATACGTATAAAGTATTGTCTACGGTCATAAGAAAATGCAAAGAAACGTTATTACCTGAAATAATTGTGACGATACCACCTCTTTTACATCCTGTTGTCCCATTAACATACTTGCCAAGTGGACACTGACACTTGATATTAAAAAAATATATCCTGTTTTAATAGTGTTAAAATTGTTAAGATGACTAAGTCCAAGACTACAGGGTCGATAAAGTCTTGAGAGTCCTTTCCTATATCTTTCTTTTCGGTTTTTATTTTTAAAAACCAGAAAAATATATGTAGAAGATTCATAGTACTGTGAATCATTCCACCTTCTCAGGTAAAGCTATCTAGGTGCCATGCATGCAAAGCTTTTCAGAATATAGTATAGTTTATTTGTTATTGTAAAATGTTTTTATTTAAAAATTTATTACAATAATTTTAATATTAGTTCATCAAAATAATCCCCATGTATACGTTTCCTTCGTAATTTCTCAAGTGGAAAGTGAAAGAGATGTTTTAGCTATATAAGTTTATCCCGTAATTAATTAAGACTTTCACTCACTTTAATTGAATTGGTTATTTTATTTGATGAATTGTATCTCAATCTTTTCACACTCCTCGTATTGGAGCTTTTTTTTATAATTTTAAGAAATTATTTAACTGCTGAACGAAGATACGATGAGAGAGTTGAGAAAATCAAGAAATCATTGAAACGAAGGAGTTATTACAAAATAGAGGTGCCTCCCTAGCAAGCAGTCACCTATCATTGACCAAATCAAAGACTACAATTACTATATATCTAAAAGAGCTCGGTGTTGGTATTGTTCATTCAAATTCGAGTACATCGTGAACTGGATTTTTGTAGTCCATGTGTCACGCAAGTTTGTCTATCCTTTTTTTCCTCCGATGAACGAGTGTAGTAACGATTTTACCCCGGTAATAAGACAAGACAACGGTTCAGTCGAGGGTTGAGGCGTAATTGCTGCGTCTGCAGGCCGGTCCGATTCGGTCCGATCCGCGCAATCTTTTTTAATATTTTTAAAATAGCTAAAGACGATTATAGCCCCTAATAAGACAAATTTGATTAATTAAAGACATGGTTATAACGATGAGTCGATCATTATTATTTATTTATTTTTCAAAATATTGTTGGCGTGTGCGGTTCACGCGACCGAGCAGATGTCCGCCTCACGCCCTTGCGGTGGCGTGTGCGAGCTCATATAGTGGTCGGAAATGTCCAATCGGCATCTATTCAGTGCGCCTCCGTGCGGTCTTCCTCTACACGCGGCGCATTTTACCCAAAACCGGTCGTGGACGCGCCAGCGACCGGTTAAAGCGGCTAGCCATATTTCTCTCTCTCGCGACGTACAAGTGCAGGAGAGTCCCTTATTTACCTACTTTTCACTTGATCCCTTACTTTTCAATTTCATTTATGGTCCTGATTTCTTATATATAAGTTTTGATTTAATTTGATTGGGTCATCCGATTGGAATTGAATCAATGTCCATTATTCAATTCGGTCCTCCTTTTAATTTCCGGATTGGATTGAAAATGATGAATTTATTCGGTCATGAAGTTTCTATTTTTGCAAATTTGTCATTTAATTGAAAATGTTAATAAATATGATTTTCATTTCAGCCCTTATACTTTTATTTTTTTTTTAAATTTCTAATATAACCCTTACTTTTGTCCATGTATATATAAGTGTGTTTAACACAACAACAACAACAACAACAACAACAACAACAACAATAATAATAATATTAATAATAATAATTTAATTGTTTTTCTTACTTGCTTTTTTGATAATGTTTTTTATGTTTTTTTTTCTTCGGATAATTTGATTATTTTTATTTTTTGGCGAGTAATAGCAATGATAATTTTTATTTTTAGTTTTTTATTTTATTTCTTTGTTTTATCATTTGTTCAAGTTTCTAGCTTTTTTTTTTGTCTTTCATGTGGTTTTGTTTCTTTCATAATAATAATAATAATATATTCTTTTTCTTACTTACTCTTTTGTTAATGTTTATGAGTGTTTTTTATTTCGGGATAATTTGATAATTTTAATTGTTTTTGTAGTAATAGCAATAGTCATTTTATATCTAATATTACTGGGGATGAAAAATAACTCAAGAAAAAAAAAAATTTACCTAGGTTATCTAGGTCACTTTTGTCTCGATTACATTGTTTCTTTTAAACGGAAAATAAGTCATTATTATATGCTTTAATATTTATTGTATATTATCGCCTAAAAATATATAGAGAGATAACAAAAAATGACATAAGATTTTTTGCAGGAAAAATTTAATATTAGCATTCTTAAATACATTTAATATAATAATATGATGATATAATCTTATAAAAAAATTAAGTTTTTTTTTCAAAATTTTGCAATATTTTTTTTTAATGTGTCAGATGTAATATTTTTGGGGAAAAAACAACTAAAAATAGACAATTTTACCTAATTTATCTACAATTAAAAAAATATACGAGTTACTTTCTATTTCAATTAAATTGTTCCTTTTTATATGGCACATAAGTTATTATAGTACGCAAAAAAATTAATTTTTTTTTTCTGAAATTTACAATATTTTTATTTTTCATGTGTCAGATGTAATATTACTGGGGAAAAATTAATTTTTTTTGACAATTTTACCTTGGTTATCTACAATTAAAAAAAAATATATAAGAACCACTTCCCATTTTGATTACACTATTCTTTTTAGGTGGGGAAAATTTAATTTGTTGTATATTTTATATAGTATAATTTTACTAATTAAATATTTAAACAACTAATTACAGCATCTAAGAAATCAATTAGTTTTCTACATTGAAAAACCCTAATTAAATATACGAACCACTTTCTATTTTCATTATACAGATTTTATCAATTATAATTTTACTAATTAAATATTAATATAAAAATACAATACATATAAAAACAATCAATTTTTACGTAAATAAAAAAATTACTACTACATCACCATCCCCTCGCTCTCTCCTTCCTTTTAATTCTTTCCAAGTAGTGATAGGCAGTTAATGTTACTTACAAGCCCATTAACGATAATGGGCTCCATTTAATAGTAGACCTAAGGCCCAAATAGGGCCTACGGGTCCAGGGGTCTATTAAATTGATTGCAGAGCAACTGGAAGGAAGGCTCCTTCCCTTGACTCCTCGTAATAAACGATGTAAAAAGAGTTCGTTTTCTGTATAAAACTAATTGGTTATTTGACGTGATAATTTTTTCTTGTCAGAAAAATAAATATATAATCTTTTCAAATGTACTTTTATAAAAAAAATGTAATTATATTTCAAAAAATTTATACCATTTAATTAAATTTATCTATGATAATCTACAGTAATAAATAAAAAAAATATTGAAGTGTTTTTTTCACTCGTCTCATTGTAGGTTAAATAAAAAAATGAAAACACAAAATAATTATTGTGCAAGTGTCATTGTATTATTTTATTTTTTTACCTCAAGTAAAAATTGTAATTGTGAATAATAAAATTGATAATTACATATAATAAAATATAGTGGAGATCATGAGTGATAAAAAAAAAAAAAAAAAAACAGTAAGGTCTTTAGCTATTTTTTTAATGTAGTAAAAACAAATTGCATGCTACAGTAAAACACCTTTTAATAAGTTTTTGTATAATATTTTTAAAAACCAATGTAAAAAAGAAATTACAAAAGAATGGCATAAATAGACAAATTATAGCGTGATAAATGTTCCAAGTGTAAAAAATAAGAAGCAATATTTATTTTTCAAAAAATTGTAAGAAAAAAAAAGTGTAAAATATATTTTTTTTTTCATGAAATACAGAGACATCCTTTTAAGCAAAGGATCGACAAATCAATAAACAACCTTCTTTTACATGACTGAGAATTTGAACTGGGAAGGCATGTTCCATGCCTTGATGACCTTTGACTCCCAATAGATTATTAATTAGCATGGTGTGAACATGAATGTTTTTTAGTATCCGCTTAAAAACTTCTTGTTTCAGAGTGTTTAGAATTGCCTTTTAAAAATATTTTTGAAAAAAATTAAAATATTTTTACTTGTCTTTTTCTACTAAATTAAAAAAAAATGTGTTTAGATTATTTTTATGTAAAATAATTTTTAAAATATAAAAAAATTATATTATATATATTTCTGAATGAAAAAATTTTCATTAAAATATTAAGAAGTCACTTCATGTATTAGAAAACACAATGTGAAAGGCATCGAAGCTAATTGACACATACAGGCTATTTTATATTTGAGAAAAATAGGAACAGAAGCTTCATGGGATCTTGCTTTTTGTTGCAAAATTCCATTGCTAATTAGGATCTTATATACGGCATGGAGCAGCACGTTTGTTGTTGACCACGTGTGCTTTTCAGCATATTAACGTCATTGATTTTCATGCTTCAATACTAACTAATAGATCTCCATTAAAGAAAGCTTCTGCCGCATAAGTGATTCGGATTATACAGGAGATCTCAGCAAATAAGAAACCCTAATTAATAACATTAATTAATAAGGCTTTTACACTGTACGAAACTTGTATGTTTTTCTCAATGATACACGCGATTATGCTCGGCATTTACTATAAATACTTCGATAGGAAGGCCTCATCACACCACCAACACACTCTAGCTAGTAGCTTGAATAGTTTGTGCAGCAGAATTTGATACTGCAAGGTATTCATCATCAATGGCTGCCCTCCAAATCTCCAACTGCGCGAGTCAAATCTCTTCTGAGATCCTCATAGCTCGGGTAATGCAAATCCATGCTAGCATATCCAACCTTAGCTCGTTAAGGCCTTCGAAGCAAGTTAATAGCCTGTTTTCTAACCTTGTGAAACTATGTATCCTACCATCATCCATAGACATCACTGCCTTGCCTGAAGAAGTGCAAGCAATGAGAGAAAGCCTCATCAATTTATGTGGCCATGCCGAGGGCCTGTTGGAGCTTGAATTCGCAACGTTCTTGAGCAAAATCCATCAACCTCTGAACAACCTTAACCTTTTTCCCTACTATGGGAACTATGTCAAGCTAGCCAGCATTGAATACAGGATCTTGAATGAAAGCGGGGTGTCGCAGCCAAGGAAGGTGGCTTTTGTGGGTTCAGGCCCATTGCCTCTCACTTCTTTTATAATGGCTACACATCATATGAAACTCACCCACTTTGATAATTTTGACATTGATGAGGCTGCTAATGATGTCGCTCGTCAAATTGTTGCTTCTGATCCTGAACTTGAGAAAAGAATGAAGTTTGAGACACGAGACATAATGGAAGTTCAAGAGAAGCTGAGTGAATATGACTGCATATTCTTGGCTGCCCTGGTTGGGATGAGCAAAGTAGACAAAGTCAAGATTCTAGGCCACATAAGGAAGTACATGAAAGAGGGTGGGGTTCTGCTGGTGAGGAGTGCGAAAGGGGCTAGAGCCTTTCTCTATCCTGTTGTCGAGGAGCAGGATGTTCTTGGCTTCGAGCTTCTCTCCATCTATCACCCTACCAATGATGTGATCAATTCAGTTGTTCTCCTCCGCAAGCCTGCCTTTTAAAGCATAAAAAGCTTCCATCTCTTGCAAAACTGGTCCAGGAGGCAATTATGGAGCTCCAATCTTCTCTAGGATCCGTCAGTTGATCTTTAAAAAGAGATCTGCTATTTTATCTTGTTTTCTTAGCTATCTCTTGGTGTTCTCTGTGTTTGGTTTTCAAGCTTTTTGCAGTCCGAATTTTTCCCTTCTGCTATGTTTTCCTATATGAAATCTAGCCTGTCCGTCACCACCAAATTTTAATAACCTCAAGATGTTTTCCTGGTAAGAAAAAAGAGCTATATATATGATCCTACTGTTTGTGCACATAGAGAGTTCTACTTCCCCATTCGATCAAAGTCAAATCATCTAAACAAATGCAATGCATTTTAGTATCATCAGAATCTCGTGTGGACACAGAAATAATGTTGAATTTATCTTCTACAAATGTTAATAAAGACTCCTTCAGGGATTTGGGAAACTTCAGCTTCTCAAGATTTTCAATGCTTGATGCCGAAATGAAGTTATTACCCTAACAAGAAACATGTCTTTTTGTGCTTCCTTCATTTTTTATTTTGAGGTTTAGTAAAAGAAACCCAACCTCGTAATAATCAAATATCCAAGAATTTTCTACTTCAGGAGTAATATTTGTCAATTGAAGTTACTATTCTTACAAGCATAAATCATTAAGTTACTTCAGAAAGGCAAAAATCAATTCTTTAAACGCAAACCACCAGCTATCATTCAAAGATTGCGATGAGGGGTGTGGACACATCCATTGAGTAAAGATGGTATCAATCACTACAAGCGCATCCAAGTGGAAAATAATTGATTTAATGATATCAGAGGCATCCAAGTGGAAAATAATTGATTTAATGATATCAGAGGCATCCAAGTGGAAAATAATTGATTTAATGATATCAGAGGCGATGAAAATAAAAAAAAATACACGGGCCAAAAGAGTCCGGGAAAAGAATTAGAGTTCCCAGATCCAGCAGTTTCAATATAAATTTCATTTCTACCACCAACCGTTCTTTCTCCTCATCCCAGCACTGTCAGGGCTGCCAAAAGCATAATCGGAGTTGCCATATGCATGACCATGGTTGTTGCTGTGTCCAGGCTCAGAGTTCATGTATACATGCCCAGAGTTGTTGTAGGAATACCTTGGGTCGCTATGTTCATGTCCAGATATGCTATATGCATGCTGAGAGTTGATGTATGCATGGTCAGAGTTGTATCCATGGACAGAGTGACTGTGTGGATGGCCGGAGTTCCTATATGCATGACCAGAGTTGCGGTGTGCATTGCCAGAGTTGCTGTATGCTTGGCCAGAATTGTATCCGTGACTGAAGTGGCTGTGAGCATGGCCCGAGTTGCTAAATGCACCGCCAGGGTTGCCAAACCTGGATGTTGAATATCTGTGCTGATAAGGTGTTGCCGACACTTCAAACGCTGAAGTTCCTGATTGACTCCAGTTATTATTATTCAAAGTTTGAGAACCTGACATATGATGACCAGAAGTCATAGGAGAAATCTTGTGACCCTTGTAAGAAGGTGTTGAAGGAGACTTGAAATGGTTCTTCTTGTACTTTGATTGCGATACATCTCCAGGCCCCGAAATCCATCCACCTTTGTGTTTTGATTTTGTTGGTGTTGACTTTAATATATCTCCAGGATCCTCCGTAATCCATCCGCCTCTGTGTTTTGATTTTTTTGGTGTTGACTTTAATATATCTCCAGGATCCTCCGTAATCCATCCGCCTCTGTGTTTTGATTTTTTTGGTGTTGACATAACTTTATCTCCAGGATCCTCTGTAATCCATCCGCCTCTGTGTTTTGATTTTTTTGGTGTTGACTTAAATTTATCTCCAGAATCCTCCGTAATCCATCCGCCTCGGTGTTTTGATTTTTTTGGTGTTGACTTGGATAAATTTCCTCGGTCCTCTGCAATTTGATGACCTTTGTGTTTTGATTTTTGCAGTGTGACATCATTTCCTTTCTCTTTGGACTTGGTTTTTCTCTTTTTACGAGCCTTGCCAAGATCATGAGGAGCAGATTTAATTCCCAAGCTCTTGTTATTTTCTCTATGAGCTTTTAAAGTTGGGGTTGATAATTCACGGCTCCTCTTCCCACCCTGCTTAAGTTAAGCAAGTACACAATTTACTGATATTTCTTGAAATATACACAAATTCCACAAAGGGAAACAGGACCCTTTGGTGCTTAAGTAATGAAATATGGTTAAGTAGAATATAAATGAATCTGCCTACATTGATGATACACATCTTTGCTGAAGAAACCTACCTTAGCAGATCTGGTGCACTCGCGTGCAAAATGCCCTACTTCCCCACATCTGTAGCATAAACTAGGTGATTCTGTCATAGTGGCTTCCTCATGTAACCTTCCACACTCCTGCATAAATAGATAAAATGTATCAAAAGAAGGGTAGTCGCCAACAAGAAAAATTTGGGAGAAAAAGAGTTAAAAACACCCAAGGAACAGGTGGGTGAAGAGAAATAGTGTTATAATCAACAGATGCCATTGTCAAGGGATTTCCCAAAATCCCATCACAGATATTCCAAAGCTTGGGCAGTATCAAAGCAACCACAAGGATATCTTGCGCAATATATATATATATATATATAATAACAGTATAAAACCATGTGCAAGAAGAATGTTAATGACGATTATAGGTGTAAAAATAAAGGACAACTCCAGATCAAATTGAATCGAAGACTATTTTATCAAGTAAACCAAACTATCCAATTCAACATGTGATATAATGTCCACCACTTGCAACTTTAACAATGAGAGAAAAAACAATTTAAATCAAAGACCATTAGGGAGAAAAGATACATCAGCAAAAGAAAGTATCACCAGAGATGGTGCATACGTTCAAATTCTAAACCGCCATCACTTGGGGCATCTCCTTAGATCATGAAAGGATGATTTGGCAATTGAGAAAATAGAACAAAACAGTCAATGCTGAACTAAATCATGGACAAGAAACACAAGGATATTAATATAGCAACTTTCATATAGACAGACCTAAACCTCAATCACAAAACATCAACATGTCATTATGCATTTAATCCATGAAAGCATCATGCACATAGAGATGAAATTTTGTCCTTAAGCATAGTACGTGTGAAAGGATATGCAGAATGCTAAAGAGAAATGCCCATGGAGACAAACATGCAGATATTGAAAGCATTGAATAGGACTTGCCAAACCAGTATGACCCAGTTCACCACATCTGTAGCAAGAAATTTGTCCCAGATAATCAACACCAGAGGTAACACAACATAAATGGCCAAAACTCTTGCAGATGTAGCATTGTATTTCCTGAATGATGACCGGAAAAAAAAAATTAAAAACTGAATTAAGAATGAATTCAAATTAGAATAAGACTATGAACTTGTAGGTAAGCAGAAAGGGAGAAGAAAAGGACAGGCAATGATGAAAGAAGTGGAACCACCTTGAGATCACCAGGAGAATAATCTTTCTTACATGAAAACATCTCATGCCCAGATCCCCCACATTTCAAACATATTTTTGAACTCTGGGGAGTGATATTATATTTATCAGGACAATTTTTTGCAATGTGGCCACTTTTCTTGCAAATAAAGCAATCTCGTCCCTGCAGAAAAAATTGGAGCACAACAGACACGGATTAAGTAGATTCTTCAGGTCCTCAAACTATTTACATCAAATTCAATAGAGCCGCGGACATAAAGACAATATTTAGTCATTTCAGTATTCTTATGTTCAGGTTTTCCTTTTATCTTTATATAATTTTATCCCGTCTATGATATTTACATTCCACATGAAGGAGCCAAGTTATCCATCTTTTCACAAACAGGCAGTATCAGTCCTTGTGATCTCAGCAAAGTGGGATAAGACTTCTGACAAGTACATCCAGAAGTTACTGCAAGTCTAAACCAAATATCTCAAATGCTGCAAGTGTGAAGTTCAAGAATAACTTATGGGATAAAAACATAATCAAGCAAAGTTGAATGCAGCAATCAAAAACATGGGTGGTTCCAGACAAAATGAGTTAAACTTTTCCACAAAGTTCCTCATCCAAAGCACTCTTAACAATCTTGAAGGGGGGGGGGGGGGGGAGGAAAAACAAGCCCAGGCAAACAGCTTTTGGAAACAACTGAATGCAATATATAAATAACAAGGCTCCAAATTCTAAACTATTAACAATCTTGAGGGGGGGGGGGGGGGATAAACAAGTCCAAGCAAACAGCTTTTGGAAACAACTGAATCCAATATATAAATAACAAGGCTCCAAAGTCTAACAATTAGCTTCACAAACCTTAGAACATTGTTTAGCACCATGCTCCAGACTCCCGCAAACAAAGCATGGCTTAATCTTCTTCAAAGATGTCGGACAGTTAACTGCCATATGCCCTTCCTCACCACAATTATAGCAAGTTGGCCAGCCACTATCCGGTGGATCAAAGTACCTTGGCCCCCGCTGACAGAGTACATATAACAGGTATACCAATCTAAGCCTTCACGAGGAAATAGTATTTCATTCAAAATTGTAGATACCAGCAAATATTTCAACTCACAAGAAGCTTTTGGAGCACAACATTTACAGACTCCTTAACCGCATTCGCACCACCAGATTCCACCAATTCCGCAGCCTCAACTGCGTCTACCTTCTCACTCGTCCCTGCCTTCTCGATCGTCTCCGAATTCTTAACTGTTTCCGCCTCTTCAGCCGTTCCCACCTTCCCTTCTTCCTTGGCATCAACAACCTAATCACACATTATTAAACCAATTAACCCTTAATTTCAAAAATAATCAATTTTCAAGCTGTAATAAAAATATAATAAACAATTTAATTACAATGAACAGCATAATTAAGCTCAAATAACTGAATTGTCAATCCTTTTCTCAACCTTCTTTTTCCTCCTCTTACCACCACTGGGACCCGCACCCGCCGCCTCAGCCTCCATCGACGAGGCGGAAACTACCGCTACCTCGCCAGTATTTCCTCCACCGCTACCATTACCGTCGTCTTCGCCGTCGTCCAAAACGATAAGACCCTTTCCGTATGCAGTCAATTTCTTCGCTTTCATTAACAGCGATTTCTCTACGATCTTCGAGCTCAGATCTTCATTTGCTTCTTCATCATCACTACTCACTTCCACTACGAATTTCTCCGATTGCTTCTCTTCTTCTTCGATTACTTCGATTTTCGTTTTTTGCTTCTCTTTCTTTTCCATTTAATTAATTAAACTTTAGAATCCCTGATTTTGAAAAAAAAAAATCCTATAATTTGAATTTTACAGACACGCATGGGCAGGGGTAGAGAGTCAGCTAGGGTTTGAGCCGGTACATTTTCTCAAATCGGTTCCATGCGGCTTTGATCTGGTTTAATCTTTTAATAAATCCAAACCTAGTCCCTAAACGATTCTCTGTTTATCATGTGAGTACAACATCGAAACATAGCATCGATTAGGTCACTTGATGTTTAGAGACTTTACTTCAATTACGCCCTTATGTCCAAGTCTCTTGATTTTTCTGCTCAAATATTCATATAAAAGCAATTAGTTGAATTTAATTCACAAGCTAAGTTCATGGACCAAACCAGTCAAATTTTTACATGTCATTAAATTTGCACATATCATTTTTTATTCATTAGTTATCTCATTTCATAGTTATGATTGTGGCTTTCACATTTTAAATATAATATACTAAAATGATAATTCAAACAAGCTCAGGGGTGTTTAACGTTGAATTTTAAAAATATTCTAAGAAAAAAATGAATTTTTTATTATTATTTTTTACTTTAAACTAAAAAAATGGTAGTTTTAGATCATTTTCATATGTTGATATCAAAAATAATTTTAATATATATATATCACTTTAATGTATTTCTAAAAGAAAAATCATTTTTAAAAGCAAACTCGACCACACTCTCAAACAAGCATTTAGTAGCATTTGATAAATTTGGTGGTTGGTTCATGATTTTAGTCGGTAGTATCTAGTGGTTGGTTCATGAAATAAAATTGAATGATGAACCAAGTTGACTGAGTAGTTTCTAATGATCTTAACTATTTCATTACATAATGTTGTTTATACATGATATTTTCCTATATAGTTGTTAAAGACAGGTTAAATACTATATTAATTTCAACAACTTGATTTGAGAGGTCTATTTGGAAGTGTGGTTGAAGTTACTTTTCAAAGTGTTTTTTGTTCACAAATACATCAAAATGATATAAAAAAATTACAAATTATTTTTGATATCAGCATATCAAAATGATCTAAAAACACCTACAAAATTTAATTTAAAACAAAAAATTAAAAAATCATTTTTTTTCAAAAACGTTTTCGAAATGTAGTGTCAAAAAAGCACAAGGTCTAATTGAAATTGAATTTAACATTAAAGTAATTAAGATATTAACATGATTTGATTAGCTTAACTTGATCATTATTCTAAAAACAAATAACATCATTTTTAGTTCATTAAAAAAATTAATAAGTTTACTAGCCACCCAAAGTTGACATCATGATTCAATTATTTGCATTCTTCATGGGACCAAAATTATCTCTAACAACTATATGTTATAAAGGTAGAAAGAGATTATATGGGCAATTCTACATGTTTTGTTATGGTTAGTTTTAAAAACCAACAAAGGATTAAAATCGAGTTTTTAAGAAGTTGACGTGAAAATCTAGATGAGGAGAGAGAAGAAATTGAAAAAAAGAAGAAGAAATGATCTTCGGTGTCAAACTACCTTGAATGGCAATAAACATGTCACCTCACTAGGATGAGATGTTGAGCCCAACCAAACACTACCCTAACTAATGCAGTGTTTGGCGCGTACAAAGCGAATGCCAACAAGTTTTTTTAAAATTAATTTTAATAAATACAATTTCCAACAATGCCTCTTACTACCCCTTAAAACTTACAATAAAAAAAACAAAGTAAAATGATATAAGAAAAACCTTGGGTGAGAGTTTAATTAGTTTTGTCTTTTAAGGGTATTAAAGCAATTACATTAATTTTAAAAACTTGAAAATACAAAAATAACATTTAGGAGGAGGCATGTGATTGGTTTATTCCATAATTAAATGAGTAGTTTTAATATGCATATAAAAATAAAATCATTATCTTAACCCTATACAATTCAAAAGGATATTTATATCATGATGAAAAGACCACTTTATCCCAAAAGCAACACATTAATATCACCATATAGCTAATTAGCTCACTCAACGGTATACTCATTTTGCTAAGCACTTCATCAAAAACCTAATGTTTTATTACATAATAATACACATTGGAAAGAACGTTAACAAGAATTATGTTTTTATTTTAGGATCCAATTGAAAATAGGTACATCCATAAAGGTTAAAGACCAATTATTTTACTTTCCTCGATGAATATAGAGCCGAGCTAGAGATGTTGGGCTTGTCTGGGAGGGCGGTTATACCGCCGTTTCCTCAAAATTTGATTTTTTTTTTCATTTTAGATGAATTTTTTTGTGTGTTTTTAAATCATTTTGATTGTTAATGTCAAAAATGATTTTTTAAAAATAAAAAAAATCATTTTGATATATTTCTAAATGAAAAACACTTTCAAAAGCAACCGCAACAGCCTTCCCAAAATAGGCTTGTAGTTAGACGACTTAGTTTCGAGTACCACATTTAAATTTTTTTGTTGATAAAATTATCATTTCTTTTTATTTCAATATCATAGTATGTTTAATGACCTAACACATACTTTTTTTTCTTTTCTTGACTCATCAAGAGAGATGAAAGAATAGAGTGATTATCATTTCGGTTGATTGATTAGAAAAACTGCTACGACCTCTCAAGTTCTCCTTCAAATTGAGAGATTCCAATGCTTACCAAGGTGGTGGGTGAGTATAGGTAAGCAATCGGCAAAACATTAATAAAATACATTTGAATATAATTTTTTTAATTTCATGTGGGCTCAAATTCAATAAATTTAATTAGAGATGCATTAGTGGAATGATATGGGAGAATGCAAAACATCATTGAAATATATATGCCATAAACAACACAAGCTAAAATCCTGTGTAGGTGGGATTGAATAACACATTTTTTTGTGATATATTGTTTTAATTTATGGTATAAATATTGGTAAATTTAATGATTAAACTTGGATTTTTTCTTCCACTAATCTTCAAAAGGTTTGATAATTGTACCCAGTTTATGGAAATGCAACAGGTTGAGAATGAGCAAGGTTGTCAAAAATTCTTTTTTGACAAGACACGAAAAACACAATGAAAACTCAGATCGTGAAATTTTAAAATCATTAGTAAATGTTTTTAACTAATTATATATTGATAATTTCAGTCAATAAATTAAATTACATTAAAATTTGAAAAAAAAGTCAGCAATATTATAATCAATTAATAAAATTTGCTAAATTGTCTCCATGTACTCCAAATCTCTAATTTTCATAATTTTTTGTAGATTTCAGTCGTGATTTTAAACACATTGTTCTCTCTCGTATGGATGAATTACTGAACATACCATATATGTTTGGAAATATTGAATGCCTATTTTTCCTCCCAACTAAAATCACAATAAAGTTCCACCTGTAACTCTAGTTGTGTTCAAAACAATGTATTGAGGTCTACTTTGACAGATTTGACAAAATTTACATAGTAACTTTGACTCTTTAAAATAATATATTTCTGAACTCCGTTTGACTTGAAAATTTACCACAATATATTAATGTGTCTAGTATTTCTCTATAAAATTTTAGGTAAATCCAATATATAGTTTGAAAGATATGATCAAACTCACAAAAATGGTCAACAAATATTTGTAGGTCAAATTCAATTTTGACTTGCTTCATATAAAAACTCTAGTAAATTCGTAAAATCAAACTAATTTTATTGATTTTACACAAAACAAGTATGATTTTATTAGTTTTGATTTTTTTATTCTAATTTTACATGTAAATACATATTAACCTGTAAAATCATAAATTTTTAGAAATTAACTATTGATTTTTATCACAACGAGCATGAGTACATATACCATGAGGTAGAAGCATCTATCAACCTACAAAATCCACATTGCAATGGGCGTCAGCGTCAGATTTAGTGTCCATAAACGGAGATATATATATACTACGAAAAAAAAAATATTAATCTAACAAGGCATAATCAATGATTTCCAAGTCGTATGAATCTAAAATATTGTGAATTACCATTTTGTCTTTACTGCACTGAATAACTACCTTCCTAATAAGGATAGAGTTGTGTTTTTCTAAGGGATCAAAATATCATTTATCAATTGATTGAGTATAATTTAGCTAATAATTGATTGGGTATAACTTAGCTAATAATTTAGCTAAAACAATTAAATATTCCCGAGTTATAAGAAATCACTGAATTTTTGTGGAAATGGTATACTAGACCAATGTTTTAAGTGTATTATTCTTTTCACCCGAATAAAAATTTATCGTAATGAATTTGACTTTTATTGGAATGAGAAATCAGAATATTAAAAATATATAATTATATTGATATCAAAGCTTCAAAAATAAATAAATACAGATTATAAATCCTAATTTAGAAAAAAAAAAACTAACAACCATCATAAAATCCAATCGTTAGAGATGGGGACTTTCCCGTAATTTCAATCTCCCACAAAAATCCACCTGCTCCAAAGTTCAAAATTTTCAAACTCAAACGGTCTCTAGAATTCAAATCCAACCCATCCTAACCGCTCATGTAAACTATCCCCTCCGTCCGATCTCTCACACCCCCCGAATCCTCATTTCCCCTCAAAAATTCATTTTGAAAAAAAAAGAAAAAGCAAAGAAAGAAAGAAGCATTCTCTTTTCTTCTCGATTCTCCTTCAACTTTCTCACCTCCCAAACATCCCCTTTCACCTCTAAGTCTCCCTAACTCTTGCCCTAGATTTTCCTACCAACTTAAAATGCCTTTCCTATCTGACACGGCGAGCGCGATTAAGAGCCGGTTCGGATTTCATGACCGGTCCGTCTCGGAATCTGTGCCCAGCACACCAGATCTACTGAAATCCGTCGCTCGAGATCATAACCTTGCTTCCACCCAATCCCTGGTTTCCATGTCAGCAGCCCGGAGGATTGATGACTGGGAGGACGACGACAACGATGGCGTTACAGGATTAGTGGTGTCGGTGCCGCGGCATGCTCAGAGCTTTGAGTTATCTGAGGATCCTTCATTCTGGAAGGAACATAACGTGCAGGTTAGCCCTTCTTTTCATTTTGTTCCTTGATTTAAAGAAAGTTATGATTATGTCCAGATATCATATATTGAGCCTAATTAAGCTTAAATTAAGGTTACGCTTGTGGTCTGGGTTGTTATTTTTTATTTTGTTCAGGTTTGCTTTTGCTTGTGATTTTGGTTCGTGGATTTAAAAAAGTAGTGATGTAGTCAGAAATATCACAATTTGATGCTATTTAAGCTTTAAATCAAGTGGCTTTGTTATTCAATTAAGCTACAATTTGTTTAATTTCTTTATTTTTTTAGGTTATCATAAGATTAAGACCGTTAAGTAGTTCAGAAATATCTGTTCAAGGGCATAGCAAGTGCGTTAGGCAAGAAAGTTGTCAGACAATTACTTGGACCGGGCATCCAGAGTCACGGTTTACTTTTGATCATGTTGCGGATGAAACAGTTAGCCAGGTATTCACCTCTTTCTTTCCTTTCACTTTGAAAGGAAAATGCTTTTTTTTTTGGGGTAGGGTCTTAATTGGCACGGTTAATTTGATTGATGTGGTGTAACAGGAAAAAATATTCAAAGTATCTGGATTGCCGATGGTGGACAATTGTATGGGAGGCTACAACAGCTGCATGTTTGCATATGGCCAAGTGAGATTTTTATAAAGGTTTTTAATTTTAATGTGGTAGTCCAGTTTTCAGTATTTGAGATAGATTGATTGGAATGAAATTTTTGTAAAGGACTTATAGATTTTGTTTTTTTAGCTAAAATGAATTTAACATTCGTCAATACACAATCTATTGTGTATATATGCAGACGGGAAGTGGAAAGACTCATACAATGCTTGGTGACATCGAGGAAGGGACTCGAAGACATAGTGTTAATTGTGGAATGACACCTCGGGTGTTTGAGTATTTGTTCTCAAGAATCCAGAAGGTTTTTGATTTTCCTCTTGGACATCAAGTTGACCATGAATATGTTCTATTTATTTTTTTGTATATGAGTGAGCTATTGCCAAATTATTTCCATAGAATTAGTTTTCATGTACTACTATATAGCTCAATTGCATGGTCATAAAAGAAAGATCTGTGCTCTCTCCCCTTCCTTTGTTTTTATCATGAGTTGGATTTAACTTATTCCAAAATTTCATAGACCTGTGTTTATTGTATGCATATCTGGTATCTTGTTGTTCGCTAAGCGGCGGAGGTTTGCTGCAGGCCTTTTTTCCTTTCACATTCACAGAATTCATATTCAAATTGATGGCCAAAGGCTGAGATAGAAATTAGCTTTCTATTTGTAGGGCTGCTGAATATACATTAGTGTATTAACTTTTGTTGGTTTCTGTGAAAGGAATCTAATTGTGGTGTTTAATTGATCAATTTGTATCAGGAAAAAGAGGTTCGTAAAGACGAAAAGATAAAATTTACCTGTAAATGCTCTTTCTTGGAAATATACAACGAACAGATTCTTGATCTCCTGGATCCGTCATCTACCAACTTGCAGGTATAGGTTACTTCTTGAAGCCTGCACCTCTTCAATTTATTTCTTTTCTTTTCTTGATTGCATTAAAAAAACAAGTTTGTAATTTCTGTAATGAAAGAGCTCTAAACCCCTCAAATTTTCTTATATGTTTACACCATTGACAACTCTCTTGATATTAATTTTCTTTTGAAATGTATTAAACCATGTGTGCGTATTTGAAGTTGCACTCCTTTTACTTTTCTTTAACTGAGCATTTTGATGAAATTAAGAATATTTGGTGGACGTTATTATCACAGATAAGAGAAGATGTGAAGAAAGGGGTATATGTGGAGAATCTCAAGGAGATAGAAGTTGCAAGTGCTCGAGATGTGCTTCAACAACTTATTCAGGTATATAAATTGCCTTCGTACAATGTATGTGCTCTTTGAAGCAAGCTTAGTGTGAGAATTAAATTTTCAATCAGTATTCTGTTTTGGAAATTTCAACTGTTTCTGATTATCAGATCAAGCGCAAAGCTTCTAAAATTTATGTAATATGAAGCAAGAACTACGGTGTCCCAAGAATGGAACTCTTGTTGGAAGATTGGGAAAAGTCAATGATACAAAAAACATTTACTTAGAAGAACGTTTACTCAGAATTCTTTCTTAGATTAAATCCCAATTTGTACACTCGCATTTTGTTTCCTCAAAATTTTACATAACAGAGAATCGTGTACTGTTTTTTCAGGGTGCAGCAAATAGAAAAGTAGCAGCCACAAATATGAACCGTGCAAGTAGTCGTTCTCATAGTGTATTTACATGCATCATTGAAAGTAAGGTTAGTCGATTTTCTCAAAAAATAATAATTAATGATTGAAAAGAAATCGTACGAGAGTCTTCAGCTACATTTATTCTTGAAAAGCAGCATATTCTGAATGCCTTCCTTATCTCATTCCTTAAAGACGTTTGGTTTTAAAGTATGAAAGAAAATAAGTGATTCTGAATACTTTTCATTGGGCTGCTTTGCATCAGTGGGAATCCCAAGGCGTAATTCACCATCGGTTTGCTCGGCTTCATCTTGTTGATTTAGCAGGATCTGAGAGGTACTGTGATGTGGAATAGAAAAATAATTTTATTGAAGAAGTTAATTAGTAAAATTTCCAATCTATTTTTGTAATCCTCGTGTTTATCATCACAGGCAAAAGAGTTCTGGTGCTGAAGGTGAACGTCTCAAGGAAGCCACCAATATTAACAAGTCACTTTCAACATTGGGGTGCGGTGTCCAATTTATTCTTAATTTGTTTATTAAAAATTATTTTAACTTATTTTATATGTGAAGTCAAATATCAATTCAAGTAAACTTTTAGTTTCATTTAGATGGTTTTGATATTTGCAGACTTGTTATTATGAACCTTGTAAGTATATCAAATGGCAAGCCGCACCATGTTCCTTATCGGGATTCGAAGCTCACATTTTTGCTTCAGGTATATTTTTTAAAATAGAATATGTGTAATTCTTGAATTTGAGATATCAGAAGTATACACTACCAATCTCATACGCCACAGAAAAATGTCTATCTGGAATACATTTGGCATATATTTTATATTTTGTTTTCAACTGGAGCATAGTTCCTTTTAACTTTTGCGGGCATGAATCGAAGTACAATTCCTGCTTTTTCATAACTTTTAGTTAATTTTTGGGTGAGCCTTCTGTGAGAAGCATTCCTCCTCCTTCCATCCAAATTAAGTTATACTATCAGGTATATGGGTTGGTTGGATGCATGTGTAGTCATCCAACTAAATTGAGTTTAGGAAGCATGTTGTCCTTAATTATCTTATCTTAAGATTCTTGGGTTGCCAAGCATAAGCATAAGTGACGATGACAGTCTTTGAAAGTAGTCGAGGCATTGAAAGTCAGGACTGAATATGAGAATCTCTCTGCTTTGGCCCACAGAAGTTTGTGGTGTAGTTATAGAGTTTCTATTTTTTATATTTTGAAGAGAGAAAGTTCTACCATTTTGGAATATAACTTTGCATTGAATGTCTTGACTATTAAGTTTTAATTTTCTTTATCATGGTATGACTTGCTAATATATGCACTTCTACCTAATCATTTTTTTTCCAGGATTCTCTGGGAGGAAATTCAAAAACCATCATAATTGCAAATATTAGTCCATCTCTTTGGTTAGTTGCTATCTTGTTCTCCAGAATAGCTTCTCTTAAGTTCTTACTTGGCACTCAAGCGAACTTAAAAATAAAATCTAACTATCATGAAGTATTTGTATGTGGATGTTCACATTTCAGCATGACATTGTTTTTGGTTCCCTTGCAGTTGTTCTTTGGAGACGTTAAGCACATTGAAGTTTGCACAACGAGCGAAATTCATAAAAAATAATGTATGTGATCTTGCCTTGAAGTTTGTGTATAATCTATGCCTGGTTACCAGCGGTCATGAAATAGGGAAGCGTAGCCTTCTGTAACTGATACTATTGTAAAAAGAAGTCCCAAAAGAAGCTGCGTGGTGGGGCTTTACACAACATTATTGTTACTTGGTAAATTAATGCCAGCCATTGTTATGCTCATAGAGTCACTGCTTTACTTTTCCTCCAGGCAATTGTTAACGAAGATGCATCAGGAGACGTTATCGTGATGCGCCTGCAAATTCAACAACTTAAGGTATTGTGCTGAAATGAGATCCCCTCATCTTACGAGGCTACATATTTCAGAGCTAAATACATTGTTTTAGTAATATTATTAGATAACGGTTACCTAAAATAACTCAATATTGCTCTAAGGAAAGCGACAATGTTAGGCTTTCTATCTTGATTGCTTATGATTGCATCTGTGTTCATATACTTTCAGAAAGAAGTGTCCCGACTGCGTGGTTTAGTCAATGGGGGAGCTGAAAATCTAGATAGCGATACTTCATCCTTAAGCTTTCTCGGATCTCCTGGGATTTTTAAGTGGGAAGGGTTTCATGGATCATCCAGTCCGCTCATGTCTGAAAATAGGATTTCTCAGGTACCCCGTCGCTTGTTCTTAACCTTGACTATTTAATGCGGAAATGTTGAATGACTCTAAGCTTAATGTTTTTTCTGTTCTGTACTTTCTTAGAAGAAAGATTATGAAGTTGCCCTTGTCGGAGCATTCAGAAGAGAAAAGGACAAGGACATAGCTTTGAAGGCATTGGCAACTGAAAATCAAGCAGTAATGCAACTGGTATGTGCGAAACATATTGCTTGGAATTAATTAATGGCCTGAAATTTTTTCTGATTTTTTTTGGAATGAACTAGGCCAAACAGAGAGAGGATGAGATAAAAAGCTTAAAAATGATACTACGATTCCGAGAAGCAGGAGTAAAGAGGCTAGAGGCAGTTGCTGCTGGAAAAATTTCAGCTGAAACACAATTGTTGAAAGAAAAGGAGGAGCATCTGAAGGTAATTGAAGTTTTACGAACCCAGGTTGATCGCAACCAAGAAGTCACAAGATTTGCCACAGAAAATTTGCGTCTAAAGGAAGAAATTAGAAGGCATGTCTTTTTGAGCCTCTGTAACTCTCTTTCTCAGTAAATTGGTAAATTATAATGGTCTCGTTACTTAATATACACTGGTTGTCAATTCAATGAAATTCAATGCGAAACAACTATGCAAGATTGATGATTTCTAATCCAAAAAAGAGGTTCGAGTTGGATGTAAATTTATGTCAAAATTAGGCTAAAGAACATTACTAATATTAGCAACTAAAACTAGGGTGAAATATCTCTCTGCTAGCAGTAAACAGTAAATTCCAACTAACTGAACCTGAAAAAACGGGAATGTAATTTAGAGAGGGTGGAAAAGGAATTTGGAAAAGCTACATTATATATCATGACAGAAAGTTAAACTTTCGAGGTATAGGATTTATGTTTCATCTGACTGGGCCATGTATTTTTATAGCTATATTTTTTGCAAAGAACAGATTTCAAGTAATATTTTTATGTTCAAGTAAAGATGTATTCTGGAATTATCTCCCGTTAAATGGGGGTACTTATTTTGGCTCTACTTCACAGATTAAAGTCATTTTGTGAGGAAGGTGAAAGGGTGATGATGAATGAACAAATCATGGTCTTACAGAATAAGGTAATGGAAACAGTGTCTAACATGTTTTAAGCTGTTTTCACTCAAAGTATCCTCTTTCTAAAACTCTTCTGATTGTATATGCAGTTACTAGAAGCACTAGATTGGAAACTTATGCATGGATCAGATTCCTTGGCAGTTCAGGTTCTTCAAAAGCTTTACTGTGAACTTTGAAAATGCATGGCTACATTTAGAATTTTTTTCTCATTAACCGTGAGTTTTTAATTTCTTTCAACTACAGAAAACTAGCATAGACATGGATACAGCAGTACATGATGATCCACCAATTTCGAGTCAGGTACAATCCAAGCAGGTGCATCTTCTAAATCATTTTCCTCAACATTGCAACCACTATGGCGCATACATGTTTAACTCTTAGCGTATCAGTTTTGATTGCATCCATTGAGATCGTATCAGTTTTTATTACATTCATTGAAATGGGATGTAAAATAAGCTTATGGGTTATACTCTTTCTTGAAAGTCTGGTGACGATGGTGCTAATTTCTTCCTCGTTGTTGCAAGAGTTCCGTGTTTGTTTTTCACCCCAATTTTTTAAAATAGTATGATTTCTGTAGTTGTATTTCTATTTATTCATTGCAGATTTAATTATATTTCAAATTTCAAATTCAGGTTAACTGCTTGCATAATTAGTAGTTTGACTGCTTGATACTTAAATTTGATTTCTCAATAAGAGGCAGGGTTTGGCCATTATTATAGGCACCAGGAAGTTCCTAGATGGTATTTTTCCCCTGCAGCCATCCAGTAGCAAAAAAATGAATAACGTTGTAATATATGATATTCAGAGAACATTGTATTCACCACTGTAGATTTCAGAATTTTCATTTTTCATCCATCCCCAGCATGTTACTTCGATAGTTTTGTTGAGCAAAAGACAGGAGTTATTGCTTTGATCCACCACCATCATTACCAAAAAAACCAAAGAGAAGGAGAAGCAGAAATTCTGCCTGATTTTAGGAATGTTTCGGTATGAAATTACAATTGTGTTTCTAGAAAATCATATTATAATGGCAAGTGCTTGGTGTATGTTTTTTAATTAACTTACGAACTATGTGTGCTTTGGTGTTTGTATTACTCATGCATAGTTTAGCACCAAAGGCTTCTGGATATAAAAAACTCTTGTTGATACAGGAACCAAGAACACCTTGTCAATCTTTAATTAATGAGGAGAACGAGTTCCTTCGCATACAGGTCCGCCACTCTGCTTCTTTGTTCACAAACTTTTGTGCGGATTTCATTTGACACAAGGGACATGCGACATATTTTTTTATTTATGTATTATAGGTTATTCAAAACCAGGCCGAAATTGACCTGCTACATAAGAAGTTGGAGTTCTGTTTTGAAGAGAAAGAAAGACTAGAAAGGTAATGGTTGGCTCTTAATTCTTTCACTTTGTAAAATTTTCGAGCTGACAATTGATTTAATTCTTCAATGAACAAGTTTGATTACTTTACCTCTAACATGATACACAGCTGATGATGAATGTATGTTTATGTAGACTCAAATGCCTAATGCGCGTGAATGTACTGTGCTATTTTGAAATGCTGTCTGTTGACCAGATTATTTTGCAGGCATGTCAATGATCTCATGATGAAACTTGAGGAAGAGAGATGTTTTAGAGCCATAAACGAGAAAACAGAGCAACTTGAGCTTCCTTTGTCAATTGATGCATCAGTAGTCGATGTCAATGATGGAATGGAGCTCAAGGCGATGGTCGATGCCATTGCTGCAGCAAGTCAACAAGAAGCTGAAGCTCATGAAAAAGCTATTACATTGTCTACGGAGAATAATGAGCTGCGGTTGAAGCTTGAAACATTTATTGAGGCAAACGAGGAGCTACAGTCAAAACTAAAAGCATTGATTGAGGAAAAAAATAGTCTCATTGAAATGTATGAACGGGCTGCTTCAAAAAGTAACTACAAGAATGTGAATGGTGATGAGAGTGAACAAAATGACATGGAAGTTCATGATAATGATTCTCCTCCCGAACTTGCCAAAGCAAGTGAGAGGGAGACGAAAACAGTTGAGAACCTGGAGCAACAGCTCATGGAAATGCATGACGAAAATGAAAAGCTGATGGGTTTGTACGAGATAGCTATGCATGAGAGGGATGAACTTAAAAGAATGCTTTCTTCTGATGAACAGAACAGGGTTGGAGAGAAACTCATAGAAGTTGATGGAGAGAAATGTCTTCAGTCTCCTGCATCTCCATTGAATGTGGAGCAAGCTTTCATTGAGTTTGATAAAGTTTTGAGAGAAATCGAAGTAACAGAAGAAGGGCTTCAGCTAAAACAGGAAGAGATCAGATCCCTTGAGCTACTTTCTTCTGAAATACAAGAGAAAAGAGCTCTTGTAGATAAGAAGTTATCAGCACTGAGATATTCCGTTTCAAGTTTTGATTCATCAATCGCTTACTTTGAACAGCGAGAACATAGAGCAAAGGCAAGGGTAAATGCTTCAACGTCTTATCTTGAGAAAAAGAAAGAAGAGTTGGCTCACCTTCAACTTTGCAAGGAAGAATCTGAGGCCACCATGGGAAGGATTCAACAATCTGAAATTGAATTGAAAAACGTACTGGCAGATTTGAAATCCAAACTTGTGGAGGCGAGCCAGAGACAGGAGAGTGAAAAGGTTCTTTTTGCCATAGATAACATTGAGAATGTAAACACCTCACAGAGAAATTGGCAACTAGGCTGTCGAGCTACAGAGTTATTGAAGTCCGAGGAAGAGAAAACCAAGCTACAGAATGAAATGAAATTGTCCCGAGAAAATCTTGGTCTTATGAAGAAAGAAATTGATGTTTTGAGTAAAAAGTTGGGCAAGATAGAGAGTGAAATGCAAGGTGTAAAAACGGATATACAAAAGGGATCCAAATCTGTTGAGGAAATGGAATTTGCACTTCAGGTTGTAATCCAAGAGAAGGAAACTCTCCTGGAAACCAGAGAGACTGGAATGCATGAAATTCAAAGTATGATTCTTGAATATCAGCAGCGAGTCTTCGATGCAGATCTGAAGGGGGCAGAGAAGAAGATGTTGGAAGAAGAATTGCAGTCGGGGTTCAGAAGAAATGAAGAGTTAAAAGTAATGCGGGCAGAAGCTTCTGAGAAGATGACCAGGCTGTTGGAAAACACAAGCTCCCGTTCATGCTTTGCTAGAAAAATGGAAGAGTAGCTGCAGATGAGTTGGGTGTTAAGGTTTCTGCATAATAACAGGAAATACATCTGAACAGGAGCACGTCGTGTGGTCTCTGATACATCTTCCCTATTTCTATTTATTTTTCACAAATAAAGTATTACATGTTTTTTTCTTCCGCTTTCTATGCAAAATATTTTTTAAAATAAAATAAAAACCCGGCCGAGCTTTATTGTTGAACCTGAGTCCGGTAACCGGTAGGAGGAAGAAAGAGAATTTTTCCAGCGTGACACGTATATAAATTTTTATTTTTCAAAACTTCAAATTAAATCAAGGAAGCAAACCCACCAACAAAAGTTACAAGTCTGAGTTTTGTTCACACAAAAATCAGAAAACAAAATGAAAATCAAATTACCATCTGAATAAATAAGATTACTATTATAAGATAACTGCCTGTCACATTCTAGGGACTTGATAGGTCACAAACAGTTCACAGCAATCATCAATGAGTTCCAGTCCCAAAATTATTCTTTGATCATTAAGACCTTTGAATTCCCACTCAGTCCCATTATACATCACCTAGTTGACCTCAAAACGAATCATCAGCAGTGACAAAAATCTCCCCAGTTTCCTAATTATAATCTCCCCCAAATGAATATATCACCCCGAATGAGGAAAACATTCGGGATAGCACATAAAAAACCCTAGCCCCGTTATGGTCCTATTGGTTTAACTAATGTGTGTCAATTGTTGCCACAAAACACAGGGGGAAGAAAGGAATTAATCAATATACAGTCTATCCTCAAACGTGTTCTTCCTACAGCTCAAAGCAGGAAATTCTACAGGAAACTGCTTATACAACTAAGCTTTGGACTACCCTAAAATGGAGAAATTGATTACAATAATGTGTGCGTGAGGAAATATCCAATGCACCATAAGAACTAAGGGAAGTTTTCTCTATTACCACCAATTATATTTGACCATTGTTTTGATACAAAGTTCCATTTTCAGCAAATTTCAACCTGGCATTCAAATGTTCTTGTCTGGTGAATTCACCATCTTCACATTTTCAGTCAGTTCAAAACCTACTCTGCATAAAAAAAATGAGAACCAAACATAAGAAACACCTTAATGGCGACGATGAAAAATTAACAAAAGTGATTATCACCGCTATACATAATTGATGCTACTAAACGACATGGTAATGCTCGAGAGATGATAGAGTATGCACAGTGTTGAGGATAAGAGGCTACTTTGTTTGGGTACCTAACAGGAAATCAGCCATGATTTTTATTTTTGCATAAAACTTTTTAGATCATGCCCATGGAGAACTTCCTCTTTTCTTTCAACAAGGAATGATTTAAATCAGCTTGAGCAAGTGGAATGATTTAAATCAGCTTAATCAAGTGGAATGGTTTAATATACACTTGTTACTCGTGGGTACACACTCACAAAATTAGTTTTCATACATCAAGTCAAAATAAGGATAGAAATCACATTCTGATAGAGTATCTACCTCGAAACAATGGACAACTTCAAGTCAAAACCCCTTCCAAACTGTCAACAACAACCACTTCAAACAAAAATGAACTATAGTACGCAACCATTTCAGCCTGCTACCTTTATCACACCAATGTCATCAATCTTTGAGCTCTTATGCTGTAAGAACGAAATACAAAACAGGGCTTATTTAAGGAGAACTGGGGACTAAGAAACAGAAAGCAGCCAAGTAATTCATAACAAAAATGAGACAGATGACTGAGCATACTGCAAAATCACCATAACTTCAAACAAATATACATCTTACCTTGCTTTTTTTGTGCTTGTGCACATCATTGAGATCTTCATCTCCATCATGCTTCCTTTTCTGAAATCATACAACAGCAAAGTCCATATTGGCAATGACAATGAGCATGAAACATTTTGCCATTAAAATCACCAATCACTGCAGTTCATTCCTAGCCATCATCAAATTTACTAGTTTTTAATTGTCAATGGTGAATATGACATTTATTTGAATAGAAATTTGTATTATTGTGCACACAAGAAGTTTAATTGTTTCCTATAGAAATAAACACCATACAAAAGTAACTTTGCCCATAAATTTAACTTCAATTTTATCGGCCACATAATTTTCAAGCAGTAGCTGCAAACAAGTAGTAAGTTCTAACCTTATCGTGGTGTTTTTTGGAATGGTCAGCACCAGAATCATGATGTCCACTTCTATCCTTCTTCTTCTCCTTGTCTTTGTCTTTACTTCGATCTTTATCTTTATGACGGTGTTTATGTTTCTTATGCTCCTTCTCCTTCTCCTTATCTCTATCTTTGTGTTTTTTATGCTTCCTATCCTTGTCCTTGGACTCAACTTTTGATTTCCCGGCTATGGTAGGAATCCCCTTCTCTGCCTAAGGAAGATAGAAAAAATAAAAATAAATAAATAAAAATTCTATGGGACACCAAACCAAATAGTACTAAATGTTAAAATACATTGGTGTTATGAGCCAATAACAATTTTGCAACGCTAAACTAAAGCGACTGATAAACCACAAAATCAAGGCAAGATTGATTTCTTACAGAAGGCAAATCTATAGGAGTGGTTTCCTTCAATTGGAAGGCCTCCCTAAGTACATCTAAGTCAAAGGGCTCTATGCGTGCATTACTATCTCTGGAGGTAATCTGGATAAGCTGATCCAGTTGCATCCCTTCTCCTTTTCTAATTTCAGTGTCTCCCACCACATTGTGAAGATAATGTGTGTCTGCAATTGACAAAGGAAGTGACCGCTTGCAGAAAAAATCATGGTGGGGCAACAATTTGTAGTGACTTATAAGATCGACAGCACCAGTCAGCTCTCTTGGTCCTGTAGTTGCAAAAGGGCACCATCTCATCAGTGTATGCAACAAAATATCAGGCAAATCTCATTTTTTTCTCCAATCTTCACTTTTATATTCATTTTACATTCTGAGTTCCTTCTTCATGAACACCTTCTTGTTCCTTTCCCTTCTTCAGGTGGATGAAGGATTTTTTTGTATTTAAATGAAATTAAGAAGAAAAAAATACTTGCATTGAATAAATAAAGACAACTTGGCATCTGATGTTTCCTTTTTAAGATATTTAGAAACGATAAATTGAGCAGGTCAACTGAATGCACAAGTCTGAATGGGGGTAAGATGAGTTATTTTCTTGATTCATAAAAACAAAGGGGGTAGAGGTAAAGCCCAGTTGCATATGCAAGCTTTACATTATACGAAGATGATTAAGAGATGAGCCATTACCAAGTCGTTAATCAACAAGGCACAACATCGCCATCCTTCCTAAATAATTTAATCTGTTTTGGAAGATGATTCATTTTGATGTTTCTAAATGGAGAATTTCAGAAGTGCCCATGAGTTTTTTAATAATCATTCTCCATTTTTTAGCCAAATATACTTAATTTAAGGTTATAAGCCTAATAATCATTTCTACCTGCAATATCTTAGGCATATATTGTTTACATAATATGCTCTTGGATAAATTTTACAGCAATTTTCACGTCCCCGTAAACACATGAACCCCCAACCATCTTCTCACAATCACAGTACAGGACTGCTGGCCTTAACTTTCTTTTGAATGATGCGGTGGATTAGAATTGAAGATATCATTTCAGCTCTTGTATAAGTATATAATAACATTTTGATTTTGTTTGAGGAGCAAAAAGTTTTTTTACTTGGCCTAAAAAAATGTCACATCGGGTTGTAAAATCAATAGAAGATACCCACATCTCCATGTTTAGATAGAATGACCCGGCTATAGAATGATTTGAAATGAGTAATAATGATAACCCTAGGACACAACAGCCATCAACCATTAAAATCAGGAGGGGGTAGGGATAGCAACAAGCCAAAAATATTCTAAAATCTAATTCTTACCTCTTCCAAACTTCTTGATTTCTGGATCCATGGGTCAATGTTTAATGAGAAGGCGAACCACCAACTGCATGTTATTTATCACAAGAGAAAAATGCTTCATAATTATCAAATGCCTTTAAAATGAATTTCAGTATATAAACAAAAAATGCATCAAGTAGCCACTTGTCAATTTTTACTGTAATCCAAGTATCTACAGAACAAGATATTCGAATAACAAAAATGCTGCTGAAGATAAACAAATGATCACACCATGTGTCACGTATAGCATGACTCATGACAAAAAATCATGCTATAGGCAAACATCTGAGCAAACATGCAGGTATTCAATACTTATTCCCTTCATTTTATAACACACTATATTTACACATTAATTCACTATCTTTTCTAAGACCGCTATATTTTGAAGGGGTCAATGGATATTCTATAGTCAGCAGAAAAGGTAAACATTGGGAATCTATTGAACCGCAGGGAAACATGGGAATCTTTAGTGATCATCCTTCCAAATACCATACAAAACATTAGGAAAAAAAAATCAAACATGCAACAAGGAGAATTGGCAGCAGAAAAATCACATATGATTCATAGGACGAGAATTTCGATAAACATCCCTTTATATTAGGAAACCCATCAGAAACAAGCTCCCAGAGCTTTTTGAAAATGATGAGCTACTCCCAAACCGGACCAGAAAAACACCCCTAGTCAACACTCAACAAACCCACAAAAGAAAGGAAAAAAAAGAAGAAGCTGATGCGCTAAGCAAGGCAATGTTCTTTCTCCATTTCAATGAAAACACTATCCTTTATCCCAGTATACCACACCAGATCATATTCAGCTCCAAAAACCTCTCCTAGATAGACGATTATCAAACGGCCAATCTTTTCACCTTCCATTCAAGAATATCTAAGGATTTCGAAACCACACGACCACTACCACGCTCGACGAGTAGCACACATAAATCAACACCTCATCAGTCAATCAATGCACCTAAGGGGCAGCTACTGTTACGTATAGTCCATGTACTACAAACCCCACTCTGGTAACATAAAAAAATACAAATAACCACGTTAATTACCCTATACAGCACAGTTTTCACCCGGTCAGTTACTAGTACGCTAAGTCGATGGATTTTCTCTACATTCGTTGACCTAATCGCGTGACCGAAAGCAGGAGCAGAGTTGTAATTCGAAACAAAATCACAAAACCCTAATTTTGTCAAGCTAAGCAATCAAAAAGCTAGAACTTCAGCTTGAACAGACCTTTGGCATGGATCCAGAATTCGTTTTTATCTATGGTATTTGAGATCACAGGGACAAGACCGTTGATTTTACAATAAACCGCCTGCTTCTCCTTCTCGTCTTCTCCACGACGGCTCCTTTTCAGTTTGGTAACTAGCAGCTTCTAAAATCGCAACTCTTTGGCTTGAAATTGGGAATCGGAAGTTGTGAGTTTCGGGAATTGGAGAGAGCAAAGAGAGAGTAAATTTGATGGATCAGAGAAGATTCGCGAAGGAGAGAGAGAGAGAGACAGTATATTTATAGCAGGAGAATTTGGGTACTTTTTAGGGTTTGTATTGAAAGGGGAAGGGGATTTATTCCCGAATAGATTTGGGAGTCTTAGAAAAGTCGGGTAAGCTCATAAAGGTACCCTAACTATACCATCTCTAACCTTTAGGTCCCTGAAAACTATGTTTTACCAATAGAGTCCCCGATTTGCCCATCTGTTTGCATATACGCATAAGCATTTTGTCAATTAAGTCATAATTGTTACACTGGGAAAGTTATCCAGGATCTCACTTGTATGAGGTTTGAAATTTAATTCTATTAAAATAAAAATAATAAGACTCGGTGGGGTTAAAGTATAATTCTGACAAATATAAAAACAATTGTTGAAAAAAAAAATTTGTCACCTTATATAATTATAATGGATATTTGATATTGCATTTTAAAAATATTTTCAAAAAACAATAAAAAATTTATTATTATTTTCTTATTTCAAATTAAATCTTTATTGGTATTTTCAGATCATTTTCATGTGTTGATATTAAAAATAATTTTTAAAAAATAAAAAATATAAAAAAAAACATTTTTAAAAATAAACTCAATTATACTTTCAATCAATCACAAAATGAATATGTAAAAAAACAAGAATAATTTTAGGTGTGTGTGCTGAATGGAAGGAATAAATTGATGATTAACGGATGCGTCGAGGATGGTTAGAGATCCAGGAGGGCCTTAATTTGAAAAGAGGTTTTGGTATGGGGACTTATTTTAAGTTATCCCAAAAGACTCTCCAGCTTTGGGTGGTCTTTCTGCTGTCGCTTTTGTACTTATTTTTGTTATTTTTGACCCGTCATGTTTTCTCGTTTTATTATTTTCCAAAGCGAGTCGCTCCTTTTTCTACTTGTGTAACCTCAACTTCACTCTCAAATAGGCAATAAGGCGGTCCTTTATTTTGTTAATTGATTACAGAAAGACCCTTGTTATCTTTAATATTGTCGTTAACCGGTTCCTTTTGCATCCATCAATTTCATCCTCATGGTGTTGTAAATATTTTCAATTAGATCCACTTTTATGCAGCTAGATCGCACAAGCACATAGATAAACAACTAAGTTTCAATCCATAACAGGTTTGGATGTTATTAACACTTAACAGTAAGCAGGCGTCTCAATTTGGGAATATTACAAACTACAAGGGCTGAATTTCAAAACAATCATAAGATTTCCATTGGAGCCCCGTACTAGCCCTGGGGCATCTTCTTCGGCCTCAACTGCCAGGAGAAAATAGAAGGTATCAGAGCATGTCCTGACAACACTGAGAAATCATAGCAAGAAAATATATAATAACACTTAACCTCGTTGCTATGGCCGCACTTCTTCTTCCTGCAGTTCTTAGCTTTGGGAGGCAGACGACAATAGCATCTAGCAAGCCAATCCAGTGGCTTGAAAAAACAATTAGTATTCTGCTGTTTATTTCCACATCAATGCAATGCAATATGTATATTTATCAGGTTGTTTTGTTTCGATCGCAACGACCGGAATGTTCTGGTACTTACTTAAAAAAATAACATTATGTTTATCTAAAAAATAACATTATTTTTATCTTTATTTGATTTCAGCTTATTCCTTATTTTTTATCTAAATATTGATCTAAACATTTCGGCTTTATTACGCCCATTCCGTTTCAGCTAAATAGTGTTTTTTTTTTAAATAATGAATAATTTTATAATACCAATCATATTTCTTAATCTGACCAATAGATTTAGATGAACTTTTACGAGTAGTCTCTTGATATAATTATATATATTATGTTAAGATTTAAGAGTAATTAGATAATATAATGCCCTTTCGAGATTGATGATAACATTCTCGTCATATTATACATGTTCATAATTTTATTCAGAAAAATCATTCTATCATGTATTTTTAGATTAATTGCATAATTTTAGATAATTTTATTTTTGGATTTGCACTAAACTTTTTTTTTGAATTAATATATATATATATATATATATATAAACAGTACAACTCCGACACGGTGCGTCAAAACACTTCAAAACTAAAATATACTGTTCCAATTGAAAAAACAAAGCAACAACCGAAACGTATATATAGGTTTGGTGGATCAAAAGCCTGTTCATGTTGGAATACTTTCTTGATCCTTAATTAAGCCCGAGAGTATAGTTTGCTAATCTGATCTTAAAAGGGATGATTATACTTTTGTGATGCATCTCATCAAAACTGGCTACAGCTATGAAACAAAATCTACATGATGATCCATAATATTTACTTTCTGATTAAATCAAGAGCTTGTCAATTAATGCATGCTCCACTGGTTAAGAGTTCATTAATCAGTTGATCTAGGGTTTGAACATCGAGCCAGGATAAGAAAAAAGGTGTACCTGCGGCAAATCATCTTGTATTGATTGAATTTACGAGCTAGTTCCCTCAGGGAGGGCTCGATTTTCATGCTAGGACCTCCTTTTCCTCCCCGAAGCCTCAAGACTAGATGCAGTGTGGATTCTAAACAATAATACCAGCCACGATAAATCAATAAAACATTTCACAAAATCTATATTTCACTGCAAGAAAACAGAAGCCCTTCGAGTATTTTTAACAAAAACATGCCTTTCTGGATATTGTAATCGGCTAAGGTACGGCTATCTTCAAGCTGCTTTCCGGCAAAAACCAACCTCTGTTGCTCCGGCGGAATCCCTATTCAACAATTACCATGCAAGTTTAGACCATCTACATGCTCACACAGTTTGTTTGTTTTGGCAAACTTAGTTTTTGTTTGGGATTGTAGTTGCGGTTATTTTTTACAGTATTTTTTATTTATAAATATATCAAAATAATTTTTTTTATTTTTAAAAAAATTATTTTTAATATTAGCACATGAAAGTAATCTAAAAATACTATTTTTTTTAATTTAAAGTGTAAATAAAAATAAAATAATATTTTTTTAAAAAAATATTTTTGAAACGCAGTAAAAAAATTATCTCTTAAAAAGAAAAACAAAAGCATATGATATGAAAAAGGACAGCAAAATAGGGCTACCTTCCTTGTCTTGGATTTTGGTCTTGACGTTGTCAACTGTGTCATCACTCTCAACCTCGAGAGTAATAGTCTTCCCAGTTAGGGTTTTCACAAATATCTGCATCTTTCCTTTCTCTCCTGGCCTACTTCTCCAACTGTTTGCTGCTATATAAAATGTGCGTGCGGGGTATATATATAGTTATATACACACAGTCGTAGTGATTTGCTAGTTACTTGGGAATCAAGTTAGCGTTTTTGCCAATTACTTGCTAACCAAGTTTAGTTTTTTGTCATTAACTTGCGTACCAAGTGACCGGTACTTCCGACTATTGTATGGATTTTGCGGCGTTAATAAGATTATTAGCGACTGGTGATTTCAAATTATATTGTTTAACTTTTTTTATAAAAAAAATGAAACGTAGATGTATGAAACATTAAAGAAAAATGATATTTTTTTTTTTATTAATACGAGTGTTCGGGTCAGCTTGCATGTAAATTAATGAATCTCACGGATTCTGAAGTTAACAACCATATAAGTCTCTAGTGATCATCACATTAACAATCATAAGTTGAAACTCGTACCACCAGGTCACCTAAATGGTTAAAATGATTTTTTTTTTATTAATACGGGTGTCAGAGTCAACTTGCGTGTACCTTAACTAATTCCACGGGTTCTAAAATTAACGACCATATAAGCCTCTACTCCTCGTCACATTAATAATCATGAGTTGAAACTCATACCACTAGCTAGGTCTTCTAGATGGTTAAAATAATATTATTTTAAACAAAAAATGAAAATGAAAATGACTAAAGTTGACCTAATGTTATCTCATCTAAGTTTAATTGACTAAACTCAATCAAGGCTTTATCCACCAAGTTATTCTGACCAAATTAACTCGCATGCTGATTCAACAGAAGGCTCAGTTTAAAACATATTCTGTCTATTTTAGCAATATGGCCGTGATTTGATTTGATTTGATTTGATTTGATTTTAATTAATTTGTAGTATATTTAAATTGATTTGATATACTGATATAATTAAAAATTAAAAATATATATTATTTTAATATATTTTCAAATTAAAAACATTTTATAAAATAATAAATATTACAATACCAAATACTACATTGATATGCAAGTTATTGCATGCAAGTGTAATGACTGTTCTAGAAAGTAGAAACTCTCCTGCTTATTAAACTGCTGTAGCAATAATAAATATTACAATACCAAACTGCTTAATAATAACTTTTTAAAATATTTTTATTTAAAAACACGTAAAATAAATAACGTGTTGACCTATTAAAATAATATAAAAATAAAAATTAAAAAAAAACATTTTTAAAATGAACAAGTACTACACCCATTAATAATAATAATAAAAAACCTTTCTACTTTCTTTCCATCAACCTTCAAACCTCTCAACCCATCCAATGAACAACCACCACGTCATCTGTCAATGCAGTTAGTCCACCCCTTCCCCAAGCCCACCACGGTCATTTCCTCCATCCCCATTAATATCATCCCCCGAGCAAGGCTCTAGACTATCCTCCCACCCTGTGAAATCCCCAATTATTCTCTGCAATCACAACCAAAAAACCCTAATTCCATGTATCACGGTCTCTCAAGATGACCGAACCGAATCCAATGGTCTCGCCCACCTCCTCCCGGTCCGTAACCGATACGGTAAACGGTTCGCACAAGTTCGTAATCCAAGGGTATTCGCTAGCAAAAGGAATGGGAGTAGGCAAGCACATCGCGAGCGATAATTTTACGGTGGGAGGGTATCAATGGGCGATTTACTTTTACCCTGATGGTAAAAATCCGGAGGATAGTTCAGCTCATGTGTCGGTTTTTATCGCGTTGGCTAGCGAAGGGACAGATGTTAGGGCTTTGTTTGGATTGACGCTTGTTGATCAAAGTGGGAAAGGGAAACATAAAGTTCATAGTCATTTTGATCGGTCGCTTGAGAGTGGGCCTTATACGCTCAAGTATCGTGGCAGCATGTGGTAATAAATTTGGTTTTTTTGTTTTGTTTTGTTTTTCATGTGGGTGTTTTTTTTTCGTGTCTGCGTGTTTGATTTGTTCGTTAGTTGTAATTGGTCTGTGTGAGGGTAAATTTCTGTTGATTACTTTTGTGGCCTGTGGAGGTTTGATTTTGTGCTGGAAAGAGTGATTCTTTTTGTTAATGTAGATGATTGGGTTTTTCTGGGTATGTGTTTGATTGGTTTTTGAGAGGGTAGCTCTTGCTGTGTTGCACATGGTTGGATTCTATTAGATGGGTTATTATTTTTAGTGTGATGATTTATTGAGAGGCATTGTGGTGTGCAAGTTGCTCTTGATGTTAAAAGGTGGTTGCTCTTTGGATTGTGCTATTTGGTTAAAATGGTGTATCATTTAAGTCTAACTGGTGTTTTGTATTCATTATCCATGGTTAAAGTTGTGCTATTGGTGAATTGGACATCATATGATGTGTACAATTTCTTTTTCTTTGGAGTGGATTTTTGTCTTGTAGGATAGAGCTACAGTGGTAATTCCTACAAGTTTGCTGTTTTATACTAGAGCTTGATGGTGTTCTTTGAATTGAATAAACCTACCTTTAATGAGCTCTTTATTCAGTGCTGCTCTGGTTCTATTGAATTTGAATGGATTATGTTTGTAATGCAGAATCTGTTCTTCCCTCCATTCGTTTTTAAGCTATACTTAATCACTGTGATTTTGTCTGTGCTTCTTCAAATCACAGAGGCCATATCAGTTATATGGGCTCATGTTAAAATTGAAATGACCCCCGCTACAGCTGTAACAACAGTTTGATTAGCTTGCCTTTTATAGAAACCACTCTTAAGTATGGAAAGTACACACTAGATAACGAAGAATGTTAGATGCTTCTCTAGCCTTCTGAAGTTTTAGGGTGTTGTCTCTCTATTTTTTTACTGGATCTATGTTAATATTTGCCATGTAAAAGATTTCCGAGCTCTTAAAACTGCAAATCAAGAAGTTATCCAGTTGCTGGAGGTTTGGCATTGATGATTTGGTAAAGAAGGGCTCCTTGAACTTGGGAAGTTATTCCACTACGTGTATGTGAAATTTGAGCTATGCATCTTAATATAAGTTTTGTAGACAATTGCATGTCCTCCTATTACATGCTCTACTCTTAACATATTGAATTCCTTGTACCTGCTCAATCTTAGCATCTAGTTTCCTCCATCCTGCTTTTCTTCCTTTCATCTTTTTTGTTTTCTCTCTCTTTAATGGTTTTAATTCCATTGATAAATATTTATCTTCAGAGTGTTCCACTTTCTTTATGTATACTCTCTGTGAACAGGCGTTGAAGGTTAGTTACTTGTCAGGAGCAGATAGAAAACACCAGAGTTTGCAGCTTTAGAGAACTAGCGTTCTATTCCTGGTTTCTAGTTTGATTTACATAGTTTTTGCTGTATTCATGGTTGTTGTATTATTTTGTTTCTTCTGTATTTATGTCAACTTCCTGCTTGCATTAACTCAAGGATTAGGATTCATATGTTAAATCTTTTGAAGATTCCATCCAGCTACCCATGCAATTTCAATTGTATATCTATTATCATTTTTGCTGGAGTGTAATGCATGTAAGATTGATAAGTTCAATCCAAGTGTCCTAAGGTTTGTCGATCAACTTTCCATCACTGCCAACATGGTTGAATTTTATAAATGTTGTACCTGAGTTGGCACTCTTTTCTTGATTGATTTAGAAATTAGTTTCTGCTCAAATTTCGTTGGATTCTCAATGTGTGATCAATTAAACTATATCTCTGATTCACACTTTGAGGAACCAATAGCCAATTGGCTCATGTGGCTTCTTATCCTATGGCAGTGCTTGTTAACATGTGGGGAATGCATCAAAGTTCTTTGAAAAGCTGAGGGTGGATTTTCTACATGGAGTTTTTACTAACTATCGATTGGTGGGAAAAAAAACCCAACACTGACTGTACCAGGCAACAAAGAACTGTGAAAAGGGTGATTCCAGTCTCACTGTTTTGCTCATAAGGATTTTAATTTTATTATTGGACAATATTGAGTGATAAAGATTTATAAATTAAAGTCGCAAGTGGCAAATGAACAAGCGTTTCGATTTAGGTCATGTATCTGTTGTTGCAGGACAAATATTTTGCATGAGCACTTGGGCTGCTTGTGGGGATTCCTGCATAGGCCACATGACACCTCTTAGCAGAATCTTGATACATTTTATTCAACCAGCCCCTTAGTTTTTATTATTGTCTCCTGCTTTGTCTCGTTTAGATCCATTGTATGTTTGCCTCCTTCACCTTGCTGTTGATATGTAAAAAGTTCAATATATTTTAATTTCAACCTCCCAATTTTCCTAACTTCACACGTGAGTCAGGTGAGGTCCTCATTTATGATTCAATAGCAACTTTTGAACTTGGTTGTTCATACTTTCTGTTCTCTTTATTACAGGGGATACAAGCGATTTTTCAGACGGGCAATGCTTGAATCGTCGGATTACCTCAAGGATGATTGCTTGAAAATCAATTGTACTGTTGGAGTAGTGGTTTCTGCAACAGATTCATCCCAGTTAAACTCAATTCAGGTTCCAGAGTCTGATATAGGAGCTCATTTTGGCATGATGCTCGATAATATGGAAGGTTCAGATGTTATTTTTAATGTGGCTGGGGAAAAATTTCATGCTCATAAGCTGGTGTTGTCTGCCCGATCTCCTTTTTTTCGATCTAAGTTTTTTGATGGCATAGGGGAAGATGAAAAAGAGATTGTCATTTCTGATCTAGAACCTAAGGTTTTCAAGGTGATAACCTCCCGAGATTGTGCATTATAAAAGCAAACTGGGTCAAGATTTGTGTTCTTTTTGGTTTGTGTTTTTTTTTCTTATGTGATTCTCTACAGGCTTTGCTGCACTTTGTTTACCGAGATACTCTCACTGAAGATGTGAATACAGTGACGTCCAGCTCATCTCTTGTCTCCATATCTGAAACATTAACAACAAAGCTGCTAGCTGCTGGAGACAGGTATGGTCTGGACAGACTCAAACTGATGTGTGGGTCTCATCTCTGCAAGGATATATCTGTGGACTCTGTTGCCAGCATCCTTACCTTGGCTGATTGTCATCATGCAACAGAGTTAAAAGCTGTTTGCCTAAAATTTGCTGCTGAAAACCTAGCAGGTAATTTTAGTTTCCACTTTGTAATTTCTTGTAGGTGTGATTATATCGAGAATTGCATGGCTGTCAAAATAAACAGAGTCATCAATTGAGGGGATGGGCTAAGGACCTTGGTGAAATCTGGATGTGAAGATCAGTAAAGAAATAGGTCCACTGCATAAATTTGTGCACAATTATCACTTGGTGGTGGTAGAAGTGCCTCCATGCTAGATGTAGCTTTGGAGTGCATAAGTTTAACTGCTTGGCATTTATGTTTCACTTCATTCATCTGTGTAGCCAGGCAATTGTGTTTTAAACCCATGCATCTCCCCTACTATATTGCCTCGATGATTAATTCTCCTATGTCGTTAATTGATGTGGTATTTAGACAGATGTTCCACCAGGGAAATTTGTCGAGGTTTTAATGGCATGACTTACATCTCTAAATCACTTGAAACTTAAAACTATTGCATAATGTAAACTGCTGCTATTAACAACAGGTTTACAGTATATATTTCTGTATACACTCAATGCTCAGTATGTAATGAATTGTTGGTGCTTGATACTGTTTTCTCATCGGGCGTCATTACTGCAGCTGTAATGCTGTCAGACGGCTTTAACTACCTCAAGGAGAACTGCCCGTTACTGCAATCGGAGTTGCTGAAGACAGTGGCAGGTTGCGAGGAGGATTGCAACAGTGGAGGTGGCAAGTCGCAGAGTGTATGGGCTCAACTTTCAGATGGCGGTGACACCAATGGCCGAAGGGTTAGACAAAGAACCTAGGATGTGAACATCCAGCTGATCTATGTAAATGAGAAAAAACGCAGGATAGAAAAAGAACAACATGTGTAGCATAGTAGTAGGGCCTGCAATGTTTTTTCAGCTCGAACTGGTGTTGCATTGTGGGTGTGTGTTGTTTTGAGCAGGTATGGAATATGGCTTGTGAAATTTTCCTTTTTCCTGGTAACATGCTAACTGTGAGTTTCGCAAACAGAGAGAGTCACTGTTGAATAGATTTATTTCACCTCTCGAGTGATCGGAGAGATTCTAAGGTGACCTGCTGTCACTGTTGAGTAGGGTTTATTACATAATTTGAGTAAAATTGTTTTATTTATGGATTAGTTAGATGTTGTTGGATGCCTTATAAAAACCCTAATGAATACAATATTTCATGGAATTGTGAGGAATAATTAGCTATGATCCGGTTATACCAAGCACTTGTATTCCTTCACACTTGGACTGGAAAAAAAAATAATAACACTTGAAATTATCAAGAAGTAATTCCTTAATTTTTTTTCTTCTCAAAAAGCATTTCTCAAACACCAAAAAGAAATTAGGAAGAAAAGAAAACGAAAGAAAAAAAAAATCTTTCGGAACAGATTTTAAAAACCCGGATCAGGAATCGGGTTTCTGGAGCTGTAGTGCATAAAGCCCAATAGACAAATATAAGCCCGGCCCATCATATAACAGGCAAAGAATTCTCTGTCAAGGATTACACTTTGTCTAGTGTCTAATGACCTTATAATATTATCTTCTCTGAAAAATTCATGGGCGGTGATCAAGTATTCCTTCCACCCCAAGGAATGAAGACTCCTATATATTCCCTGCCCTGTCCCCCAAGCAATCACATCACGCAACATACCAAAACTTCTGGAATCAGACTGGGTTTTTGTTGATTTTTCTCCTACCTGCACAAGAAATTCAGCTTCTCTTTTAATAATGTCCACAGTGCTTTGGTGCACTCACTGTGCCAGAAAATGCCAGACCTTATGCGAAGGGAATTTCTTGTAAGTATAGCTTCACAGGTTCTCATTATCATGGTTATATATATAGAGGCAATTAATTTCTAATTATTTGTATGATTTTTCTTAATGATCTGCTGCAGATCATGTTCTTGGTGTGGTAAGATTCTTAGCATGTTAAGCTGGCACAAAAAATTCAATATAAGAAATCCAAGATGTAAAAGAACCAAGAGAAGGAGAAATGGTGCACAAGTAGCTGACGACGAGTCCTGTGTTACTGAAGAATCCTCTGTAAATATTGACGATGGTTTATCAGACACTGCTAGAAAGCCAGTGTGAATAGCGATAGTGTGGCAAATTAGAGATGGGAATTGAATTTGATTGCAGTAGATGTTATAAGTTCCTAATTATGTTGTTTGTTTGATATTTCTTGATTTTGATTTGTTTAAAGAGTACAATTTGCCCATTAATCATTGGATTAATATTAATTTGTTGCCGGATCATCTCTCCCTGGTTAGGGTATTAGTTTTAATTTTAATCAAATTAAGTCACTGATTTTTTTCATTTAGAAACCACGTTTCATCATTGTTTTTAATTATTTATTTATATATATTATTTTATTATTTTCTTAAAATACAAAATGCTTTAAAAAATAACTATTATTTTAAAATATGAATTACTCGACTTGTATTAGATAATGGCCCAATGACCATCGTGTTTTTTTTCTAAGTACGGGGAGCTATATCTTTATGGGCCTTGTGGGCTGGGCGTTCACCAAATGCTTTAGAAACCTCCAGGTCCAAACGAGAAGCCCACAGTTCATACACCGATTGAGTCGAAGGTATGATTCTATAGACGAAGTTGAAAGTCAAACCCTTTAACGTACTGATTTTAATATTTTTAGTTTGAAAATATATTAGAATAATATAAAATTATTTTAATACCATCTTATCAAAACAATATAAAAAAATAAAAAAAATATCAATTTAAAACCAAATAAGTTTTTTTAAGAAATAATTTTGAAACACAAATAGCTTATGAACTCATGCAAAACATTTAAAATAAAAAAGAGGTAGGTTTTAGATTGAATTAAAAAGATGTTAAATCAATGAAATTATAGTGTATATTTTTAATAATTTAGTTTACACAACTAAATTTAATACCAAGAAATTTATAAGAAAATAAAATAATATAATTTATCTAAAAATTAATTCCATTTGAGGTTATAACCTATAAATTAACCTAGATGCTATTCTAGAACAGTCTCCAAACATGGGGAGATGAAAAAGAAGAAGAGGGAAACAAAGAAACTCAAAAGGAATAATTGAACAACATTGATGGGAGCCAGTAAATACAATCAACCACACCAGAATATTCTTGTATTTTATCAGATGCATGGACTTTTAGTTCATCTTTTACATAGTGTTTAAAAAACACTTTACAAAAAAAATAATAATTCAAGAATAAGATTTTTCTGTCCTAAACCTGCAACAAGACAGCAGGGCTTGACAACCGGAAGGAAATGTCTTGCAGTGTTCAAATGAGTCCGAAAAATAGTCGAGGTGCACGTAAACTGACCCGGACACCCCGGTAAAGAAGCCCACCTAGAATTCAGACCCAAGACGACAGGAATCCTCGCAACTGTATAAGAGCTCAAGGTTCCTGCCTCATAATTTACTGGTCAATCTCTTTTGGAGATATTGCCCATGCCTAAATCTTGTTTTTATCATTTCTATCTTCCAATTCCCACTTCCATGCATGCACATATTAAGAGTAAAATCTATAAAAAAAAATGATCACAGAGCAAGAGATGTAGCCTGCAACCTGTGCATGCATGTGTACGGAATCTATAGCCTTCGAAGGAGCTGAGGGGTCAGCCAAACTAATTCGTTCAAGTTGCTTGGCCAGTGGACGAAATTAAAGTCTTCACTTGCACAATTCCATTCTTTCTGCAGAAATTCTGACTCTTTTGAATATGGAGGAATATGTTCCACTGTGAGCATCCAAATAATGCATTGTTTAGTTGCAGAAACAGCACTGAAATAAAAGAAATCTTCAGGAATCTCAACCAAAATGTGAACTGATCCTCTCTTCTTACTATAAATGAAGGGCTCTTAACACAGAAATGGCATTCCATCTGTAGCAGAAGTGATGATTGAGAGGAAGAGAGGCCTGACATGAGGATCAGAGTCTTGTGTGGAAGCCAAGGATGATTTGCCTGCCCATTTCAAGAAGTTTCTATCGCCAGCTTGAACTTACAGAAGCCTTTCTGTGGTTTTGCAGGGAGTCAAACTTGGCTTTCCTAAAGTCTTTTCTTTCTCATGCTATGCCTTTCTCTTCTTCCACCAACAAGACCAGAAACATATAAGAGGTATGTATTTAGACGAAAATTGCTCAGCAGATTGCTGTTTAGAATTGTCCGTGATTCACATTCTCTATACTTTGAGATAGATGCATGTTTGAATTTGTTTCAAATTTGTCCTCCAATTAAAATCCGTTGCTACTTTTTATTTCATTCCTTATTTTTTTATTTTCTAAACAAAATTACACTATATATTTTTTTAAATATCTTCATTTGTTTTGATCCTAAGATTTTTAATTGTTTCAATTTTGTTTTTTATTAGAACTAATTATATATTTTATTTTTTATTTCTGTTTTTATTCTTTTCAGTTTTTTATTTGATTTTAATTTTTTTATTCTGATTACGGCGAAGCTCGGGAAAGTGGCTAGTATAGGTGTGTTTGTGTGTGTGTGAAGGTTGAACATTTTTTCCAAGAGGAAAAAGCCCGAGCCCATGAGGAATGGGGCACAAAAAGCCCAGGCTCCAGTCCCGCCTATCCCTGCTGTTACATCCTACATCCCTCCCTGCCATATAAAAGATATTCATATACTCCCCTTGCCATGCGTACTCTCACTAATTAGTTCTCAAAGATAATCACTGCTCTAAACTCGAGACTTCTCAAGAAAACCACCTGCAAAACACGGAGTTTCTTTCTTTCCCAGTTCAAGAAACCAACAAAACCATTCAAGATCAAGATCAGAACCATGTCAGCTTCATCTTCATCATCCAGGGCTGATGAACTAGTTCAGATTCAATACCCCACGGGCACAGATGCATATGTGAACTTGGAACAGATTGGTGGCGGTGCTCGTGCCACAGTTCACAAAGCAACATGTGTCAACAACGACACTGGGTTCTCAGGTTTGGTTGCAATCAAAATTATTGATCTTGAACAATATACTGCAGCAGATCTTGATGGTCTCAGACGTGAAACCGCGGCCATGTCACTTCATTCACACCCTAACGTCCTTGGCTCCCTTTGTTCTTTTACGGTGGATCACCATCTTTGGCTGGTTATGCCTTACATGGCTGCCGGTTCTCTCCAATCCATAGTCTCTTCTTTTTTCCCTTATGGCATGCCAGAGCCATGCATTGCTATAGTTCTCAAAGAGACCCTAAAGGGGCTGTCTTATCTTCATGGTCTAGGACATTTACACACAGATATCAAGGCAGCAAACATTCTTTTAAATCACACAGATAATGGCAGTATAAAACTTGAAGATTCTGGCATGTCGGTCCGGATTTACGACTCCAGCAGCATTGAAAAATCACCCTCATCAAAAATGAGGTTAAGTGATGATGTTGCTGGGACCCCATATTGGATAGCGCCAGAGGTTATACAAGACTCAAATACAGGATATAGTTTCAAGTCTGATATATGGTCTTTTGGGGTTACTGCATTGGAACTGGCCCGTGGCGGACCTCCTTTCTCCTACCTTCCTCCTTCAAAGTCTTTGATGTTGAAGATGAAGAAGAGGTTTGGGATATCTGATTATGATTACGATGAGAAGAGGGAGAAAGATTTCAAGAACAACCAGTTTTCTCAAGCGTTCAAAGATATGGTCGCTTCCTGTCTTCATCAAGACCCTTCAAGGAGACCTTCTGCTGATCATTTGTTAGAGTATTCTTTCTTCAAGAACTGCGAAGGACTGAACTTTTTGTTCAACGTGTTTTTCCGTGGGTTGCCTAATGTTGAAGAAAGATTCAAAGAACCCGAGGCTTTAAGTGATGGGACATCAATCCAGATTACTTCTGCTACTGACACTGACTCGGCAGGTTCAAGTGCGAAGACTACAAGGATCAATGGCTGGAAATTTAATGAGAGCAAATTCGAGCTTGAGCCAGAATTCCACGCTGAGTCAAAAGATAATGCTGTGAAAACGGTTAGTTTTGGAGGTGACATGGAGGGTTTAGAGGGAGATCATAGCGGTCTAAACATGAGAAGAATAGAAGCAGCTGCCGAGACCTTTAATCAAGAGAGAGCACTGTTAGAGAACTTAGTGGAGTTAAAAGGGACTTTTGATGAGCAGAGAAGGCGAGTAGAGGGCATGATTGATCAGTTACGAAGAGCGGATGATGGAAAGGCGCAGCTGGTGCAAGAATTTGAGAATCTGATGAAGCAGGTGTTCCTTGAGAAGGAAAAGACCTTCAAGTGAAAGAATATCTTCTGATGCATCTTTTGATTCTGCTGCTTCAACTGTTCATTTTTTTTTTTTTTTGCAATGATATTGAGTACTGATTGTGTAAAGACAGATATTTGGGATGTCAGGATTCTGATTTCCTGTTCATATAATTGGCAGTAGCCATGACAGGGAGTTTTTGAACATCTTTTCGAGTAAAAACTGTGTTTTTTTTTTCTATACTTGTTTGTTCTGTTTCATTCTGATTGTTTTGTAGATCTCGAATAATTGATGATGAGGTGCTTTTACGTGTTGCTTACTTGCATTCTGACCTGGTGGGCTCAGCTCAGCCTCTCAGAGGTGGAGGAGCTAAGTTCCTGCCAGGATAGAAAACTAGAAGATGTAGATTTTTATGTTAGGATTATATTTGAGCAGATGCATTTATTTTTCTCTCGTGGTAGAAGTCAACCTTTATGTTTTCTGAAGTTAGTCCTGCTAGATTATAAGATATATGATGACTTGATCTATTTGTAAAATCAAGTCAAGATTTGTTGCTTTTTTTCCTATCATGTCATTCCTCTTTGATCAATTTACCACCTTCTTGAGAATATTGCATAAGATCTTGTTAAAAGCTTTTGTCAAGCCATTAGTTAAAGCATATACATTTAAGAGTTATGTTGCTTGAAAATGAAGTAATTTACAAATGAAAGTTAAGGGGAGAGCAAGAAATTGCGTTTATAAGAATAAATAATAAATAAAAGAAAAAAAGAAAAAGTGAGTGATATTGCCTTCTACCATTTCTTCTAAAAAAAGAAACAAAATTAAAAAAAAATTCTCCTAGAGACAGGAGGGTAGGATATGCAGGAAAAATTATCCGCTGCCATAACACAGAAGCTACACAGAAAAATGCCACTAGGGTTTAAAATCCCAGACATTAAGATTGAACTTCAACTTGAAACCCGTCATAAACTGAAATCAAGTAACAAAAGTTTAATTTATCCACCAACTCTTCCATGAAAATTGCTATTTGGTGAGCTCATCGTCTTCGCATCCCCCGTCCACGGCCACGGAAACCACCTCCTCCACGGCCACCCATGGCACTCGCAGCAGCTTCTCCCTGAGCGCTCTCAGACTGCAACATCATTTATGATAGAAACAGTCAGCTTAAAAAAAAGAAATAAAAAAAAAAGATTTGCATGAATAAAGGGAGGTTCATGTTATTTTAAGATCCGATTAAACTTGGCACAAGCTCCACATCATGAGCTGATAGGAACCTTGAAACAAACATTTAGAACACTTTTTTGAATTCAGAGTGACAAAAATATCTTAATATGTATTTATGTTGAGCATATTTCACTGGTACATTGAATAACCACGGTACATATATTAGCTAATAATAAGTGTAGCAGCTTGTTATCCATAGAAGCAAACCACCATTATCCAAGGAACTCAACATGATATTTCATTTCATACCATCACAGAGTAGGTATTAACTTTACCTTAGAATTCTTTACTGTCTCATCCACACTTAGAATAAGACAAGCAGCCTCCGTGGCAGCATTTATAGCATTGATCTGGGTCAAGGATTTCAATCACATACAAGTCAGCAGGCAGAAACGAAATGATCAACAGTGTAATTCATTGATAATCAGTATCCATAATTAAATTGTTGTAGACACGCACCTTCACAACTGAAGGCTCCCAAACAAAGTTCGAAAATGAATCTGCAATTCCACCGTTGTTGATATCCACTCCATACAGTGCACCCTCGCCTGTGATAAAAGCGTTCAGCAATGCCATATGAAACATATTTCAAAAGGCAATTCCAACAAGTTAAAAGGCCTACCAGATGGAAGTGCATGTTTCTGCCTTAGTTTGTTCAGCACATCAGTTGCATCAAACCCGGCATTATCACATAGTTGTCGTGGGATAACCTGCAACGTGAGTGCAGTATACCTTGTTAAGTTTATAATCTAAGCCTGTACTTTAATTTAAAATGTTTTGCAGTGCAACACCACTACAAAAAAGGTCCTACACCTCTCATTTTGTTCACCAGGGAGTGATAGACTAGCTAACTCTTGTGTGAAATCTACTTTAGGAGGGGGCTCTGGGGGGGAAACATTTACACGGAATGCTCAATATTGGGAGTTGGGATCAGCTGTGCTACACACATATTGGGAGTTGGAATGACATCATAGGAGAGGCTAATAAAGTATTGGATTAAAAATATGGGAAAACATTATGATGTGGATTTTCAGCACTGCAATAGCAGGTAAAATACATAATCTTTCAAACATTTTTAATCTAAACTATGCATGCTCAAAAAATTGCTTCCCTGGATTGGTAGATCACAATAAAGATAGTCTTCACAATTTTGAAACCACATGCATGTAGTCCGTGCCACAAAGGTTGAATATTTAATATTACCACACTACTAGCTAATTACCTCAAGGGCTTTGGCATAAGAGTTGATAAACAGTTGAGACTTCCCAGCTATAGTGCGAGCATGCTGCCTCAAGTACCGACTTATTTCCATCTGCCATGCAAATCACAGGTTTAGTCACTATCGACCACAATGTCTCCAAATATTATAATCACAATGCATCACTCATAAAAGGATTCATACATCAATAGCACCACCACCAGCAACAACAGTTGAGTTCTTCATAGCTCTTCTGACTATCATGATTGCATCATGTAAACTCCGTTCAGCCTCCTCAATAAACTGACAATGACAGTATAATGAAAAAACCAAAGTCATAATAGAACCAATGCACCACAGGTACCATAATGTCTACAGTTACCTACCTGATCAGCTCCACCACGTAGAACAATGGTGGCTGTCCTTCCAGAAGGGCATCCGCTGAAAATATTAAACCTCTCGTTCCCAACTTGCTTTTCCTCAAAAATCTCACAGGTCCCAAGAACCTTTAGGCCAAACAAAAGACAAGAATTAAAAAATTGAATGCAGAAGAAAAAAAATGTTAACAAGCATATACTGTATTGATTAAAAATTTGAACAGATTTTTCCGAATCAAGATATCACAAGACCTCATCAATTATGTTGTTGATAGTTGTCTGTACAGTTCCACCAGTTGCTGCAGCAACTCTTTGCAGATCTTCTTCACTTACACGACCAGCACAGAAAATATCTCGATCAGCAAAATACTGTTACAGACAGGGTATCTAATGAATAAGCCACTATTAACCCTAAACAAATAGAAGAAATAAGAGTTTTTTGCTAGATAGATAGCCTTCTTCAATATTCCATGTGTTGAACTACCAATCAATATCATCAAAAAGGAGTATGCTGTGAAGTCCTATGAGACTAACATATGGAATCATACAGAACTTTCTTGCACATGTTAGTGAAAATCTAAAAGAACTCAAGTAGACATAATCTGCTATTTATAAGGTGATTACACCAACCATATTAGAGTAAAAGTAGTTTTTTTGAAAAAAGAACATGCAATATTGGTGGAGAAAAAGTTCTATGAGCAGAAAGACCAAAAAAGGCTTATACAAAAATGACCACCAACTTAACAATTAACCAAAAAATAAGAGGATATTCTTGCCATGCATTTTCAGAATAGAATCAGAAGTTCAAAATCTTGGAATAGATCAGCAAATTTACGATGCAAAAGGCACCCACCTGTGTTGCCAGATCACCAATTGCAAGGCGTGAAAGAACAACTTTTGCCCCACCTTGTACACATTTATCCAACTTGTCATAAATGATATTCCATTCAGCATCAACAATGGACTGGTACTGAGATGGATCTGACAACCTACAGTGTGTGAAAAGTAGCATTGGGAATCTCAATTATCAACTCTCAAAAGAAATATCAACAACAACCAAGCCTAGATCTCAAAATAGTGAGGAATTCTTAATAGGAATGCATAGTTTAGAAAAGAAAAGAAAAGAAAAATCCTACCTAATCTCAGCATTTTCTTTCTCAGATTTCAGCTCCAACTCAATGTTGAGTAAGAGTATCTTGGGATTCACAAACTTCTTTGGTTGTTGTTCAAACCCCGCATAAGAAAATGTCTTTTTAAAGGCAACACCGCTGACCAGAAATGAATCTCGCATGGTACCACCTGGGACCTGTGGGGGCAAACACAAGTGTTCACTCACGGAAATCAGTTCTTCTTTCATTATGTCCTCGCGACAGAAAAAAATGCAAGTTCATAATTTTTCATTTTTCATTATGGAGCCACAAACTAAGCACATCACCAGAATCCGAGAGAACTTTTGAGGTGATGAACAAATGCATTACAAAAAAAAATTGGAAATTTTGATGTGCAAGTCCAGGATCTTGTGTTGCCAAACTGCCTTAGACATTATATTGCCCACATGACTATGAACACCACAGATTCTCATCATAAACATTTCAAAATCAAACCCACACAATTTCCTAAATTCTATGTTTTGAAGCTACTTATAAAACTGCCAAATATCATATAATAACTTGAAGAATGAGACAACAAATATAGGAAGAAAAAATACAAAAGCATAAATAATTACCTTCTTTATTCCAATCATATTTAGCCTATCATCATTCCCAATTGCAATCACAGCATCCACGACCATAGTTGCAAAGAACTCCTTCTCACCACCAATAAGTTTTGATGATAGTGTTGTCGCGGCACATTTAGCCAATAAACTTTTCTTTTCCTCTAGACTTTTGCCCTCTATGCTAACAGCTAGTTCTTTAACCTTCTCAATTGCCTATGACATCATTTCAATATTTAAGATTCCAGAAAGGAAGTCCTAACATGTAAACCACAAATATAACAATCACATACCAAATTGCAAGCAGTTCTATAACTACGTATTAAATTTTGTGGGTGGACTCCGTCCTCTACAAAAGGTTTAGCCTCTTTCAAAAACTCCCCTGCAAGTAGAACTACAGTAGTAGTTCCATCTCCAACCTGCAGCATAACAAAAGAAATAGTTTAACTTTAATCTTCCACAATAACAGCCCATGAATCCTTTCACAAAAAGCTCTTGGAGTATCCAAAAAAGTAAGCTTCTAACATATGGTAAAGAAACATGTTCGAAAAATCTCTCTCCCGTTAGCAAACACAATAAATTTCCAAAAAAAAAAAACAATCCTCTGGCAAATAATTTCTCATTCATAACAAAAACAGTACTCCCACTCTAATTCTCCAACAAATAATCTTCCATCAGCAGAAAGCACAAGCCGCCCCATCTATATTACATTCCAGTATCACATTCACTCGAAAATTCACATTAACAATCAATTAAAACGACTTAAAAAAACATTAAAAATAAAACGCCACTTGTTCAACCACAAAACCTTGAGAAGAAAAAACACAGCATTTCAATTTCCATTATCTAAAGAAATAAAAAAAAATAAGATCAAACTTTAAAAAAAAATCAGCAAAAAATTAAAAAAATAAATATATTACTTAATTACCTCAGAATCCTGAGACTTGGCGATATCAACGAGGATCTTAGCCGCAGGATGAATAATATCGAGCAATTTCATAATCGTAGCGCCGTCATTAGAAATGGTGACATTTCCTTTATCGTCGTGGATCAATTTATCCATACCACGAGGTCCTAACGTCGTCCTCACCACATCTGCCACCGCCGTGCACGCGTTTATGTTGCTTACTAACTGCGCTTTCCCTTGCGACGTGTCGGTTCCTTCTTTCAGCAGTATGATTTGCGGTTGCTGCTCTCATTTCAAAACACAAACAGAATCGGTCAGTTCAGTACTCAGTCAGTTCAGTTACTCGGTTAGTTAGCTAGTTACTCAGTTACTGATTACATGTCAGAATACAGAGATTTGATCGCTTACCATCATAGCTGCCATTGTCGCAGAGAGGAGGGGGGGTAGGGAAGTGAGAGGGAGGGAGGGAGGGGTAAGCTAGGGTTTTGCTTTTTGTTGTGTTTTCCCACCCTCTCTTTTCCCCCTGTTTTGTATAAAGTAATTGTGGTTGATTTTATTTTTAAGATTAAAAAAATATTTAAAAAAAATATTATTTTAATATAGTACATAAAAATATTTAAAAAAATTAAATTTTTTTTTTTAAATATAGAAAATTGAAAAACTTCAAACACATCTCCCATGTATGTAGGTAGTATCGATTGAATCCCTAAATATTTTTTATTCTACATTAGATCTCTGAAAAATATTGTATTACAATTACGTCCCTGTACATACTCCGTCTTCTTAGGTCTAATGGCAGTTTCAATCCTCTGGTTATTACAGTCTAGAGACCACTACCATTAGAGAGAAATTAACAAACCCTAGTGATGGAGTACAAGAATTGTTTTTGACAAAAAAAAAATAACTTAAACGACAATCTGCTGCTCCCTTTAATCATTTTCTAGGTGCCCTTTTACTTTTATATGTGTTTATCCGATACAGAAATCAGTTTCAGAAAAGAAAAAGAAAAAAACCTGGTGTTGTATGCTTGTGTATTCTTGATGCTTGTTTTGGAAAATTTCACAGGCGGGTCCTTGTAATTTATATATTTGTGTTTCTATTGGATTTCAAAAAAAAATAGTTTTTTTAATATATATTTAAGAGTAGGATTAATTTTGAAAAAACAAGTTAGTGGTAGAATTCTATCCAATTTAAGGGATTTTTATCCTAATTATGTTTACATAAAGGTATTTTCTCTAAAAAAATATTATAAAAAAACAAAAAACAAAACAGTATTCCAGGATGATACAAGCCCTCCACATTCTGAAAACAGCAGAGCATTGCTTGCTTTCAAACAGATTGATGGGAAAATGTAATTTTCAGATATCTGCATTTACTTTTACAACGTTAATCTTCAGCAAATTGAAGTTGATTATAACCTACTAGTCTACCACCATAAAATTTGGGATCCCCTTGCTGTAAATTCCATTATATTTTGTACATGGTACCTGTGGTTGCAGTTGACAGGACTATAGCTCTCTCTCGTGCATAAATGTAAGACATGATTGATAGAATTCAGAAAGACAGCGGAATTTACAAGTTATTCTTGCATGAACAAGAACATTGGATGGATGACAATCATCTGATAGCTCTCTCGTGCATAAATATGAGACATGATTGATAGAATTCAGAAAGATACAGCGGAATTTACAAGTTATTCTTGCATGAACAAGAACATTGGATGAATGACAAAATAATCTGATAGCTCTCTCTCGTGCATAAATGTGAGACATGATTGATAGAATTCAGAAAGATACAGCACAATTTACAAGTTATTCTTGCATGAACAAGAACATTGGATGGATGACAAAATCATCTGGGCACGCGAGTGACTATGTATCGGCCCTTTTCTAGGTCATATATAGTTTTCAACTGTGGTTTTCGCAATTGTAATACAAAAAATGATGCGAGCAAAGCTATTAAAAGAATAGCAAATAATGAGAAATAAGTCACTGACTCATTTCCAACAATCACATCGAGGTTATTGATTTCTGATTCAAGGGGCTCCAGCATTGATTGAAAGATTAAAGCACCAAGAGTCCAGTCAAAAGTAACACCTTCAGTATTATTTGCAAATCCAATCCTGCAAAAAATACAAAAAAAAAACATTGATATTTCAATACCAGGTTAAGAAGCATTCTCTTGCCAATTCATTAGTGACACCAAATCTTTTTCCGTCTAACAACTGGATATCGTTGATAACATGCAGAAGAAAGATTGTTTTCTCTAAGACAGTGAAAACCTCAAACATTTATGCTGTCCACCCACAAACATTGGCTCATGCATGCACATAGAACTGCATGTTCACAGTCTCACACGTCAAGACATTAGATGGCCAGTTTACTAATTCAAACCAGGACACCTTATTTGCAGCTCAAATGAAATGTTTGGCTATACCAGTGGCTGGTCATAAATGACCCAGTCTCCTCAAGATTGCAATGTAATACTTGAGTGCATATGGTTTGACCTAAAAAAAATTATCATATCTAAATTACTCCCATTTTCAACACAAAATGGTTTTCCAAAGTATTGAAAAAAGGTTGCTAGAAGAACCAAGGCTGCAAAATCCCCAACCAACAACTAGGGATAGGATGAATAACATTCAGTTTTCACAAAAGAATTAAAGGAGAAGATTGACATTCGCCTATGGTGCAAGGAGAGCAATCGTACCTTTTATCATCCATTGATACTCCAAGGTTGTTATGCAGCAATGCTACCGTGTAGGCAGAAGAGAAACAATATCTCATCAGATCCAAATCATCGATGCTATGATGCTGATCTTTCAGTTTATCCCAGTCATTTTCACAGTAGTGTTTCCCAGCTGCCTCCAGCTCAAGCAAAGAAACCCTAGGAATCAGCCCAAAAAACTGTACAAGGCTTAGTACTTGCAGGCAAGAAAAGGCAACAACCAGAGCAACTTATAGAAGGAAAAAAGTGTAGGATGTCTGCACTGTATTAAGAAGCGGAGTAAATGGCAATACACGTGCCAAAAATTTCCTAATACATGTTCAAGTACGACTAAGAGATTTTTTCCTTTCCTGTGAATTCAATTTAACACATGATCTTGCATTTTTCTATCTAAAGCTTTGTTAGTTAATATTATATCTTTTTCATATAGTTATTTGACCAAAGAAAATTAATCAATTGAGCAACATGCTGTTGAAATGTCTACTTCAGGCACATAAACTCACACTCGGGAGTATTTTATAATAGTGCATCCACCATAGCAAGACAATTTACAATATTAGCAAAGTTTGGGTTGGCTGAACTGAGCACATTGCTTTACTAGCATTTGCACACTTAGTCTGGATAATTGAAGTCAATGTGCTATTTTACTACTTCTTGGCTAAGAAATCAACAGTACTGTTATTAGCAATGCTATGACAGCAACCCGCAAAGGCTAGTGACGGCAATGCTTCATTGCCAAGTTGATTGGTTGGAGGATAGAGATTATGGATTGGATTCTCTATTGAATATAATCGGAAGCTGTAATGAGCTACCAATCCCAGAGCACTAGCTTCCTTCCACTGTACCTTTCATGGTGGGTGCAGCAACTAATGGATTGGTTGGACCTAAGGAAGCACAGGCAGAGCAACCATGCCATGTAGGCCCCTCCTGTCAAGCTCTCAGTTCTAATAAATATGGCACTGATAAGACAAAGCCAAGACATGATAGTTACAATCTACACACCTTCTTACCATTTTTGTGAGTACAAATTGGAATAAAAAAAACAGAGAGAGAGAGAGAGAGAATGATAGTGGTGGATCGAGTTCAAATCCAGACCAAAAAGCTTCGAGTAAGACCACAATGGAAGAGTTTTCAGCCCAAGTTGTGGATATGGACCTGGTTGCATGTCGAGGCAGCATTGGCTAAGTCTAACTAGTTTAAAGTTACATTCAAATCTGCTTGGGTTTCCTATGTGTCTATTATGTTGATGTTTTTAATTCTGTTTGGTTTTTCTATGTTTGGAGGTTTGTTTCAAACATTAAAGCTGGTCAAGATGGCTTTTCCTATTCTTGAAGGGATGTTCCTGGCTTATTTTTGTCTACTTTAAGATTGTACTTCAATAAGTTTATGAAATATAGTACTCTTTGAAGTACTTTTAGTAAATGTTTTGAAGTACTTTTAGTAAATGTTCTTATCTCTTATGTGGATTCCAAGAGTGGTGAAGTTAACCAATTATTCTGCAGCTTATAATGGTGTGACTTATCTCTGAGAGTATTTCATGCCCATTTTGAGAAACTATCTTTATTCTTTTCAACTCAAACTGTGTCACAGAAACATACGCATGGTTACAGGCACAGGATATAGGAACATTTTTTACACATTAAAGAAGAATGTACACATATGACATGCATTTCAAATTATGTAACAGAAAAATAGCCCTTAATTTCAACTCATGTCATTATTCACAAACCTCGGAAGCATAGAACAAGTTGTTTTGAGAAACAGGCTGGCTTTGTAGCTCCGTGAAAAAAGGGGAGACGATGTTACAAGGAGGATGCAAGCATTTCTCTGCATAAATAAAATATTGAAAAAAGAATAATTACAAAGTAATTCTATATTTTTTTTTTAATTAAAGAATCAAAAGGCTTTTGAAGGCGTCAAACAGTTTATCCAAGGAAAAGATCAGCCAACAATGAATAAATCTATTGGATCATGAATGCGTTGCAGCAATGACAGATGTGCATGGTTGAGAGAGTACAGGGAACAGAAAAAAGATAAACTACAAGGAATACAGTCCATTTGACGGGCTTTTATGCATTATTTTGATACTAGATAACACGAGCATGCTTGGAAGCTCAATACTTCAAGTGTTTAGACATCTTTGTTTATCAGAATAGAAATAGAAATTGCAGTTTGTCTCGGTAGCAAGATAATTAAGTTAAAGGTTTATTATAATAACTGATCCAGTTCGGGAGTACAAACAGTATAATTGGACGTTGAGTGGTTCAATTTTGAAGCATATTTTGACTATCAAGCAAACTCGACCTGCAATTTTGCTTGGCCTTTTAGTCTGAAAGTCCATTCAACAACGGCAAAGATAGTTGTCATTTCTAATATCACATATTTGCATGATGCTAACATGACCTACACACAATATACATATTGCTCGCCTATTCCAGATGCCGAAATGCTCAAGTAACAAGAATAATTTCTGTTTAGGAATTGTTATAAAGCACATATCAAATAATATGAAAAAACACAATCAAATTATACAAAGTTACAAAAAACCATCAAGATAAAAGAGCAGAAGATACCTTGTCTGCTCTTCAACATTGCCAAAACTTCAAGCCTGCATGCAGCAAAGTTTCCAGCTCCATGAGACAACACAAGTTGTGGGTCACTTATATTATATGACATCTCATATCCTTTGGGAATGCAAGGGTTACCAACAAATCCATCCCTATAAACCGACACTGCACAATAAATATAATGTTACTTGCTATGATTGGTGATTCAATGACATTTTTCAAATATGAAATTAGAACATCAATCATGAATCAATTTTTTTACTGGACTGAGGACTCGCACATATAATATATTACCAACAACAGGAAAATTTGCAACACATGGCCAAATGATTTAAGATAAAGTCTTTCCTCTTCGATGTTGAATGGAAAATGTACTGATCAAACCCACAAAATTATCAGCAACACTTTTCTTTAAACATAGTCACGGCTTTAAAAATCTTTCCACAACCACAATTGTTCAAATCAAAGACAACAGCAGGGCCAATTTTTTGCTTTGAGGACAAACAGAATAAATTGTTAGGGGGGTAACAAAAGCAACTACAGAAAAATATGGTACGAGCAGCAATGCTCTTAAATTTTGAAGCCCGCTAAAGTCAGCCTTCATCTAAAGAAAAGGTCAGTGTAGAAACTTACATGGACCCATATCTCTAGAGCTGTGTCGTTCATGCAGTGATTCCCATACTGTGTCCTGTACAAAAACAATGGGCCTTCCCTGGTTAGGCACACCTTCTTCAACACTACTTTTGAAACCCCAAAAACTAATGCTGAGTTGTAGCAGAATGCAGATAACAAAAAGCACAAATCAACACATACAATATGATCCCATTCCATCCTAAGACGATAAACCCTCCTAACCCATTCAGGCCTTGTTTGTTTCAAGGAAAGTGAATTCCCGGAATTCACTTTCCTTGCTTTCCAGTGTTTGTTTGCTGGAAACAACTTTCCAGGAAAGTTGTTTCCAGCCAAGGAAAACTTAAGGCTTGAAAAAAGGAAAGTGTACTCCTCTTTTAAAAATTCAGAATACACTTTCCGTGAGCTAGCTAGTTATTGTTTTTTTAAAAAAAAATAGAAACATGTTAAAGTATTATTTTTATATAAAAAAATAATTCGATATTAACAATTAAAAACAGAAACACTAATCATATAAATCTTAAAAATTCTATTTTTTTTAATCACCCTAAATTAAAATTTTGCATTGAGATTTTGATTTAAAATTAAAAAAAACTTATTTTAAGCTTTTAAAATTGGAAAAAATATATATTAATAATAAGTTTTACTTAAAAAATATTTCACAAGCTTATTTCTCTATAATATGATATGACATATATTGTTATATTTTATAAAATAAGCTATGTATGAATATAGGATATAATAAAAAAATTCATCATTATACTTTTTAGATTTCATTTTTTTATTTTAAGTGACTAAATATTTTATATTAAATTTTATATATATTAGATAATCTTGAAAAAAAAATTAATTTATTAATAAATTATTTTTCAGTTCATTTTCCATAACATTGCCAAACATCGGAATTCACTTTTCAGGAAACCACCTTCAGGAATTCACTTTTCCAGGAAAGTGAATTCCAGGAATTCACTTTTCAGGAAACCACTTTCCAGGAATTCACTTTCCAGGATTCACTTTCCAGGATTCACTTTCCAGGAAACCACTTTCCAGCAAACAAACGGGGCCTCAGTCTCCTTTTTTATAACAAAAAAACACAAATGAACACAGACAATATGATCCCAATCCATCGTAAGATGAGAAACCCTCCTAACCCGTTCAGTCTCCTTTTTTATAACAAAAAAGCACAAATGAACACAGACAATATGATCCCAATCCATCATAAGATGATAAACCCTCCTAACCCCTTCAGTCTCCTTTTTTATATGGGAAAGTGAGCTCCCGAGCAAGCTTTCCTTCCCTTCAACTTGAAAACCCCTATTCCAATCAAAGTCTTAGAATTTTCAATGAAAACTCTCAAGTTTTCTCACTTCAGCAGCTAATGTCTATTTCAATCTTGCAAGAGCAAAAGTGTAAGAAATTTTGTTAACAGCTGTTTCTGGCAGAAATGTCAATTTGATATTTTAGAGCACGCATCTGTCAGACAGACGACTGGAAAACAAAAGGAGATGAACATTTAACACTTTGATAATCAACAAAGTAACACATATGGGAAACACCTGGCCAAAATTTGGTAAGCTTTGTGCCTGAAGGTTGTAAGTAACTCCAGCCAGTTTTATCCTTCGTGAAGATTGCACTTGTGCTGCTTCTCTTGAGGCAAATGTAATCTGCATTTATTAGTCACATTGTTCAAATCCTTGTTGAGAATAGCATATATCCAAACAAAGTCTAGTGCACATATTCTGGTGTGATGTTATTATCATTCCTCTATAACTAAGAAAGAATTATCCAGCAGACCAAGTAAACAAAGGCACTAAAGTTATCATGAATCACTAGCCACTTAAATCCATAAATCTACTCTTGCACTGAACATGAACCCACTATTGACTGCTTTTTCTTCGAAAATTTTAGCAAACCAATCAACTTGCTAGCATAAAATGGACTGTTAACAGCTGTGAATAATGGGATTTCAAGGTCATCTTACAATGTATACTCTTTTTTGAATTGACAGGTCTGAAACAACAGGTGTACTGGTTTAGCCGCCAACCAACATCGAGGATAGTGGTATTTTGCACGACATCTCTGCCCACATTTTTCTTTCCCCCCTTCTGTTTTTCTCATTTCTTCATTCAATCTCACTCTACTATTTTCAAACCATATCTTGCCACTTGTAAACCATATACTATTTTTTAAGTGAGTTTAATGCTACAAAATGCCAATGTCAACATTCTATATCCATAACTTCATTGACCCAGGTAGACAGCAATTACAAGCATGAAAAAGAGGCAAGAAAAGAACCTGCAAAGAATTGCGACCAAGTTCAACCACCCCAGTAGTTTTGTGAGGTTCACTTCCCATGGATCCATGAACATAGTTAACAGCAACCCAGGAATAAACACCTCTTTCTTCTTCTGTATCGAAGAACACATCATTTCATTCAAATCAACACCACTCAATAAAAACTTGAACATAATTACGTTAACCACAGCATCTGCCTAAATTAAACAAATCAACACATAGAAAGTGAGACCCTTTTTCGCTCATAAGTATTTCATTTACTAGTTAACACAATCAAGATATGATGCTAGATATCAACATATCTAACTTAAAACACCCCTCATTATTAAAACCCAGATCAAATTACATTCCTAAAACCACAAACAATCAAAATAAAGCCAGACACGTTATCACAAACCTTCAATAACATGCGCCCATTCGTCCTTAAATACAAACCCAGAACCTCTCAAAACCTTCCTACACACCTCCAAAATCCTCTCTTTCAACTCCCCGTCCAACCCCACCATTTCCTCACCACTAACCATCAACTGCACCCCAGCATTCCCCCACTCCCTCCTCGGAACTCTCTTTTTTGCAAACTCAACCAACCCCTCAATCAACCCTCCCGCATTATCTGGATCCTCCACAAACCCACCCAATCCAGGCCTCGCCTTCATTGACCCAGTAACCAATGGCAACTGCCCATTATTAAAACCCAAATTCCCCTCCCCCAGCAACTGATAGACCCGGACTCTACACCCGCCCCGGCCCGAATCAATAACAACGCTAAAAAAACGGGTATTCGGGTTGGAAAATTTGGAGGAATGGTGGATCTTCCGGGCAGTAGAAAAAAGGTAAAAAAGGAATGGGATGGTCAAGAGAGTGGCTAAAAGGGCTAAAATTTTGTGGGTTTTTTGGGATTTGGTGCTTTGTTGCTGTGGTGGGTGGGGAGAAGAGAAAGAGTGCATGCGCGGGTGTAATTGGGTCCGGTGAAGTGGGAAGTAGGTCGTTGTGGAAGGTCTGGACTGAAGGGCTGAGAAATCCATGGCGCCTTTGTGTTCTGCGGCTTGGAAAGGAGAGAAAATAGAGAGACACTTGCGGGGGTATTTTGTTACATTTGTTGGTGGGATTTCTTGGGGGAGAAAGAGAGGGATGAGCTAAGAGAAGTCAGAAGTGGATGCAGGAGTGCCCGTACATTTCGTGCTTGTGATGTCATTGTGTTCTAACTTCTGAGAGTATTTTTTTTAAGATTTAAAATACTTTTTTATTTTTTATTTAAAACTAATTATTTGAGTCGTTTTTAGAAATTTTAATAGGTTGACACCAAAGAATAATTTTTAAAAAATAAAAAATATATATCATTTTAATATATTTTTAAAAAATATATATTTTAAAAACAATTTCAATTATATTTTAAAACATGTTCTTCATCTAATTTGATTAACTGAATTACTCCACAAGTTTTTTTATTTTTTTAATATTAAAAGTGATTGCTTCAATAATGATGGTATTTAAAAAATATAGTTTATACGTGATTCATTAACTTGATTAAATTTTTGTATGTAATAAGACAAGGTAATTTAATAATATGATATAGAGAAGTGATAACATGTCAAATGTAAGAAAATATGGCAACAAAAATTTAAAAAAAATCATTTTTGTGAGTTAAATCTTTAAAATGATTTTTTGAATAGTGTAAATAGTTTTTTTGTCTATATCTACTTCAATGATAAAAGTCATTTAAAATAGCTATATTTATATATTATTTTAAATATAGTGTAATTATTTTATATATAATTTAATTATGCAATTAATTATACAATTAATAGGAGTAAGTTATATAATTAAATAATTATTTTTAAAAAACCCTCTAAAATATAATTATTATTTTTTTATTTATATTTAAATAAAAAATTAATTTAAAATAACAAACCGTAGACTATCAAAAATCGAGCTAAACTCATTAAGATGTACAAGAAGTTGTCTGAGTCACTAGAGTAATGTTGTGGTAAAGAAAACGGAAGAAAAAACAATAAAATTACAATTTGTTAATATTCAATCAAATAATTTTATTTAATTCAAGAATATAATTCATCTTAAATAAACCAACTTGACAAAGAACAACAAGTTGAAGAAAAAAAAGATAACCCAATTACACATAATAACAAAAGACATGGAAAATAAATAAAAAATCTCAATATCTAATTAAATAAAAATCAAAGGATACAAAAAAAAAATAGTTTTAAAAACAAATTCAGAGCTACTTGTCCAAAGCTCCCAAAGTTAGGTATTTCTAAACCAGTAGCCTATGGAATTATAATTACTGGTTTAATCAAGAAGCTTAAATTCAAATCAATTAAATATTGAAAGATGAAATTAAGTTAAAAAAAATATCAATATAAAAAATTTGACATAACAAAAAAAAAGAACAATCAAGAGAAATATGATAAAATTTGATAGGAAAAATAATGATGGAGGGTGTAACTGTAAAGAAAAATTTAATTTGAAAAATGATCTCATATTATGTAAATATCAATTAGAAAAATTGAAACAAAAAGTAAGGAAAAAAAGTGATGAAATTGTAACAAAAATATAATCCCATCAACTTTTTAAATTTTAAAAATATTCACCACAAGATAGAGGATTAAATAAAAAAACTCATATTACATAAATAAAAATTAAATGAACGAGGAAAAAATTTACAAACAAAAAATTAAATCAAGATGATATTGAAATAAAATTTCATTTTCATTGATAATCTCATAGGAAACAAACATTATCCAAGATACTTGATACTTTATAAAAAAAAAAAAAAATGAGGGACTAATTTTAAAACACTAACATCAAGGATAGGGAAAGAAAGAAAAAACTTGTTAAAGCTAGACCAAAAAGAATTTCATTGCATGCATCACTTTAACATGAAGAAGATATCAAGACCAATTAAGAGTTGCTGGAAGATAATTATTTAGTAGATGGTCAAATGGTAAAAGACTAAGAGGTTCGTTCTTTCTATAAATTTACATTCTAACCATATGATTGCTAATATGATGATTAATTAAGTTTTAAGTGGTCATTAACTTTAAAATCTATGAAATTAATCAAGATGCATATAAAATAGTCTAAACACTCATGTTAATAAAAAAAAAAATACTCCAAGATGACATTTGTGGCATCTTAAAACAATTGCATGCTCTACATGGAGACAACAAAATGGCTGACGCACCAATGCGTGCCCAACATATCGTCATCAATTTTCTTCATATATCTTTTATTTTTCTAAAGATTGTATCACCCTTAATTTTTCTTGAAATTTATAAAAAGTGCAATAACAAAGATAACCTCAAACCTAGGGTAAAAATAAATAGACTTAGAGGGTAAGATTGTACTTTTATTGCGTTTTTTTTTAAAAGAATTGAGACACAAAAACAAATAAACTTAAAGACCCGATAAATACCTAAAGATTTAAGAACAAAAATGTACACAATACCTTTTAAAACCCATAAGAAAAGTAAAGATACATATAAAATTCATTTTAATGATCATAATAAAACACAGAAACATTTGTGCTCTTATTTGGGAGTGAAGCCTGAACAGAAGTTGATCAGAACTTCTTTTTTTTTGTTGATTGTTTAAAATAAAAAATTATTTTTAAAATAATTGCTATCACGAGATTAAATAAAAAAACTCATATAAAAGGGAAAAGATAAATAATCTCTAAGAATAAAACGACGCCAACTTTGACTTGAAACGTGACGCCTAGAAGAACTAGTGGCTTTCGCTTAGTTAAGTTATTTTTTAAAATGTTTTTTTATTTATAAATATATTAAAATAATATATTTTTTAAAATCATTCCTGAATATATAAAAAACTAAATTAAAAATAAAAATAACAATTTTTTTCTATTCAAAAACTCTTTTAAAACAAAATATAAAACACCTCTTAACTGTTTCCACGGCTAGACGAGGTCTATGTGGTCCATGACAGTAATTGGACAGGGAGCTCTTCCGTCCCTTAGATAATAATAAAAGTCAAAATTAACCGAATTTCTAAACTCATTTATTTCTGTGGACCGTCCATGGTTCCTTGTCGGAAAAACAAAGATAAACCCTCTTCACGTTTTTTATTAGTTGCCTTTTTTATTACGATAATAATTGTTTTTAAAAGTGATTTAATGTTTAAGAATATTATATATATATATATATATATTTAAAATTTATTTTTAATATAAATACATCAAAATAATCTGAATTGTTTTTTTTAAAATAATGTTTAACAACAAAAACAATTATATTTTCTATCTATTTATCTACATTAAAAAGGATATAGATATCTCCGAAAATAATTCCAGAAATTAAATATAAAAAATAGAAGAGATTATATAATTGTATGGTGTGAAGATGTAATTATAAGTCAAATCACAACTATTAATGATATATTATCGAATGATTATTTGAAATTGCTTTATCTCTTTGAAAACAATTCTTATTTTATTTATTAATGATGTTTTTAGATTATTTAAATGTATTGATATAAATTTTTTTTCTTAAAAACAAAGAAGGTTTTAATATAATTTCCCTGCAATTTCTTTACTCATTGTTTTACCCATTCCCAAACTATGCACACAGCGCTCTCTCTCTCTCTCTCTCGGATTCATCATCTCTCCCTCCCCATCCTTACTTGACCATTGAAGGTTCCAAGCTCTTCTGCAGATCAGCCTCCCAGCACGGTCAACAGGTATATGAAAAAACTGCTATCTTCAATAGCTTAGCCTCTCTTGTTTTAGTTTCCTTATGCTGTGTATGGTCTGCTGAAACTGACAGAAGTTTTGTTAAGTTACATATCCCTTACTCAAGACTCCATAGAAAAGGTGCCCGATAGAAATAGAGAGCTTAAAAATCACCTGAAAGAAGATTGCTTGTGAACTAGTCTGTAGCATGTGAAGAACTCAAGTACTTAGCATAGCTTAAAAGAAATGAATAGATTACTAAAAAAAATTCTTTCTCATGAGTCGCTTAGTCCAAACGTTAATAGGAAGATACTCCTGGTCGTTAAATATGTTGAAGTGGCCGGTGGTATATGGTGATTTTTTTTTATTGCTCAAGGCCTGTTGGGTGATGCGGATGGAGTACGGTTGAAATAGCTTTTGAAAAGTGCTTTTGAGCAGTAAAAGCATCAAAATTGATGTCTTCTTTATGTTCTTATAGATGGGCTTGGCGTGAAGATGTCAAAATCACTTATAAACAGGAGAAAATTCAAATTAATACATTTTCAGTTGAAAAACACACATTATGTTACCAAACACATATTAAGAGTGTATTTGATATTGTGGTGCATAGCTAGTGTTTTTCAAAAGTGTTTTTCGCAAGGAAATGCATTAAAATGATTGTTTTTTTTTTTTAATATTAACACATCAAAACCATCGAAAATCACTAAACAAATCAATTTGATACTATTTTTAGAAAAAAATACTTTTAAAAAGTATCTAAAAGAAGAAGTAACCTGACTCCCAGACACACTCTTAGAGTGATCTCTTGGCATTCAATTGATAAAGTGTTCCTAATTGAATTGTATGTGCAATGTGATGCCATTGTTGGCATATTTTAGCAGGATGGAAGTTGTTGGAGGAGCTGTTCTTTCGGCTCTTCTGGAGCCATTGGTGGGGAAATTGAGCTCTGGAGAGTTAATGAAGTTTGCAAGGAAGAAGGATGTAGAGGAGGAACTTAAGAAGTGGACGTCGAGATTGTTTGAGATTAATGCAGTGCTCAGGGATGCAGAACAGAAACAAATCACAAGCCTAGCTGTGAAAAGTTGGCTTAGCAAGCTTCGAGACTTGGCTTATGATGTGGAGGATGTGCTGGATGAGTTTCAAACAGAAGCTCTGGCAAGTAAGTTTAAGTCAGAGTCTGGATTCAACACCAGTACAGCTTTGAGGCTGATCCCAACTTGTTTTGCTGGCCTGAAACCACGAGTTGTTACGCGTAATGTGAAGGAAATGTCTAAGCTACAGAAGATCACTGTAAAGTTGGATGAGATTGTGAAAGAGAAAAATGATCTCTGCTTGAGAATAAATGCAGGAGGAGGGTCGGCTGGACACAGAAGAGTGACCACATCACTGGTAAATGAATCTGATGTTTTCGGGAGGGAAAGTGATAAGGAGGCTATAGTTAGATTGCTGATGAACAGTGAAGCAAGTGATTCTCGGTTCCTTGTGATTCCAATAATTGGCATAGGAGGTGTTGGAAAAACAACCCTTGCGCAACTCGTCTACAATGATGTGAGTGCAGAGTTTGATTACAAGGCCTGGGTTTGTGTTTCTGATGATTTTGACATCGTCAAAATAACTAAAACAATTCTACACTGGGAAAATTGTGAAGCAAATGATTTAAATAAGCTTCAAGAACTGCTGAAGGAGAAGTTGTCTGGAAAGAAATTTCTGATTGTGCTGGATGATGTTTGGAGTAAGAACTATGAGGATTGGACTACCCTTTCCGTTCCATTTTCTGCAGGAGAGCTAGGAAGCAAAATCATTATTACAACTCGTAGTGAAGATGTTGCGTCGAGAATGGGTTCAATACCTGGTTATCCATTGGAGAAGCTGTCATCTTATGAATGTCTCTGCATATTTAACAAACATGCTTTGGATGCCAGAAATTTTGATACACATTCACATCTGAAAGATATAGGAGGAAAAATAGCAGAAAGGTGTATGGGATTGCCTTTAGCAGCAAAGACCCTTGGAGGCCTCCTACGCCATAAGCAAAACCGTCGAGATTGGGAGGACATATTGAATAGCGAAATATGGGATTTACCAGAAGAGGAAAGTGGGATCCTTCCAGCTCTCAAGTTAAGCTATCATGATCTTCCTTCTCATTTGAAGCAATGCTTCGCTTATTGTGCAATTTTCCCAAAAGAGTACGAATTTGATGAGAATGAGTTGGTTTTACTGTGGATGGCTGAGGGTTTTCTGCAGCAACAAGAAAAAAAGAAGGCAGCAGAAGACTTGGGTCATGAATGCTTCCGTGAATTGTCATCCAGGTTGCTTTTTCAACTGTCCAGCATGAACAAATCAAAATATGTGATGCATGCTTTGATAGCTGATCTAGCTAGATATGTTAGCCAAGAAATATGCTTTAACTTGGATGATAGTTGGAAGGGTGGGTTCATCCATGAACAAACTAAATTGGGGAGTGCAAAGGTTCGCCATTCAGCATTCTCTTGCCATAGATATGACATCTCAAAGAGGTTTGAAGTCTATAATGAGATGAAGAGTCTGCGGACATTTTTGGCTTTGCCTATTTCTTCATCACCAGAGAACTACTTTTATCACTTATCTGGTAAGGTTCTCACCGAGCTGGTTCATAAATTAAGACGGTTACGGGTGTTGTCACTGGCTGGTTATTCTTTGGTGGATTTACCAAGTTCTATTTGTGCTTTGAAGCATTTACGATACCTCAACTTATCTTACACTGCAATTACAAGGTTACCTAAATCATTGAGTGAACTCTTCAACTTGCAGACCTTAAACTTACATGGATGCAGTGAACTTGTTGAGTTGCCATCAGATATTGGCAACTTAATAAACTTGCATTACCTTGACATCGGTGACACAAACAGTTTGCAAGAGATGCCTCTGCAGATAAGTAAGCTGACATATCTCCGCCTCCTGCCAAAGTTTATTGTGGGACAAGGAAATGGTCTTGGGATCAAAGAGTTGATGAAGCTTTCGCATCTACAAGGACAGCTTTGGATTATAGGGTTGCAAAATGTGGTAAATGTCCGGGATGCAGAGCTTTCAGGTTTACATGAGAAGTTAGGCCTTGATGAGCTAGCCTTGGAATGGATCGATAATTTCCAAGTTTCACGAAATGGAGGGGATGAATTGCATGTTCTCAGTTCACTACAGCCACACAGAAGTCTAGAAAAGCTTTCAATTATATCATATGGTGGCACAGTATTCCCATCTTGGGTGGGGGATTCCTTGTTTACTAAAATGGTGGACCTGCAGCTTTGTAGTTGTAGAAAAATCACATCCTTACCACCACTTGGGAAACTTCCTGTTCTTAGACATTTGAGCATCAAAGGTATGGATGAGGTGAAGGAAGTTGCTGTTGAGGATTTCCCATCTCTCGAGACTCTTATAATTGAGGATATGTTAAGATGGGAGCAATGGTCTTGGCCTAATGGCATCAATGAAGATGTAGGAAAGTTTCCTAAATTGAGAGAGCTAACATTGGGAAACTGTCCTGCGTTGATTGGAAAAATACCCAGCTACCTTCTTTCTCTGCAGAAACTTGATGTTTACAATTGCCCACGGGTAACATGTTTACCTGAAATGCTTCCATGTCTACGTGAGCTGAATGTTGGAGAATGTCAAGAGGAGATTTTCAGAAGTGTGCCTGTTCTCACTTCCCTCAGATGCTTGAAGATTAGGAGAATTTCAGGGCTTGTAAGCTTTTGTGAAGCATTTTTACAAGCCTTGGTAGAACTTCAGGACCTGAAGATGGAAGATTGTAATGAACTAGAGTGCTTGTGGCAAGATGGGTCTAATCTCGATAAACTTTCAAATCTAAAACACTTAAGAATCTATTACTGTGAGCAACTTGTGTCACTTATAAAGGGAGAAGAAGGGGTTTTGCCTTGCAATCTTGAAGTTCTTCAAGTGATAGGATGCCACAATCTGGAGAAGCTACCACATGGGCTCCATAGCCTAAAATCACTGAGAGAGTTGGAAATCTGCAAGTGCCCAAAACTAGTGTCCTTTTCAGAAAGAGCAGGTTTGCCGGATACTCTCAAACGTCTTGAGATTAATGAGTGTGTTTCGCTGGAGTATTTGCCCGAGGGATTGATGACAATGACAGATGAAAATAATAGCAACCAGTCCCTTCTTGAAGAGCTGTGGATTCTTGAATGTCCATCTCTAAAATCATTTCCCAGAGGAAAGGTTCCGACCACTTTGAAGTCCTTGTACATCTGGGGATGTCTAAACATAAAGTCTCTTCCAAAAGGGATCATGAGCAATGATACAAAGGGGATGTGTCTCTCTCATCTTGAGGATTTGAGTGTAGACAGCTTATCTCTCACCTCCTTCTCAAATGGTGAGTTTCCAACTTCGCTAAAAACTCTACACATTTTCAATTACAATGCAAAGCAATTTCCGTCTCTAAGTAGCCTCTCCAATCTCACTTATTTGAACATATCCAACTGTCCTGAGCTGGAGTCATTCCCAGAACGGGGATTGCATCTCCAGAATCTTGCCTCTTTTACCATATGGGATTGTGATAAATTGAGGTCTCTTCCCAGTCACATGGACAAGCTCGCATTTCTTCAAGATTTAAGTATACAGAATTGCCATTGCCTGACTTCTCTTTCAGAATGTGGGTTGCCACCTAACCTTACTTCACTTACAATGCGCAATTGCAAGAATCTTAAACAGCCATTGTCAGGGTGGAGACTGCGCTCTCTCTCCTCTCTTAAACATCTTGAATTCGGAGGTAAAAGTCCCTGTACCGATGTAGATTTCTTTCCAGATGATGATGGCCTATGTCTTCCCTCTTCGCTCACTTCTCTTTGGATCACTAATCACAAGAATATGAAATCCATATCCAGAGGCATCCATAAACTCACCTCTATTGAAGAATTAAGGATTGGAAGCTGTCCTAAACTCCAGTTCTTGCCGGGTGAGAGGTTCCCTGCCACCCTTGGACGTCTACTCATCCGATCATGTCCTCTTCTGGAACAACAGTGCTCAAAAGAGAAAGGAGATTACTGGCCCATCATTGCCCCCATTCCTTATGTTGAGATAGATGGTTATTTCCTTCCATACTTGAAAGAACGATGAAAAAGTCTTCAATGACTGCAGAGGGAAAATGAAAAACAGGTATTACTTCATCATCCTAGTAACTGTACTCATGTAATTCTAAATAAGTTTCCTTCTTGTCAAATTCAAAACACCACAAAATCTTACAGATCACTTGGTTATGGTTGCTGTAATCCCCTTGAGGATTGTGAAAATCCAAGCCTCACTGGAAACTGCACATTACCACCTCAACCCGTTCTTGGCAACATTGACCGGTTGTTGATGACATCAAGATATGATTTCTACACGTGTGATTGTTGTTTGAAAAGGATTTTAACCCATAACTTCACATCTCATCAGGAATCAAATATTCAAACATGTCTTTAGCTTCGACATGAGGAAGATGGGCTAGGAGAAGATGGTTGATGCAAGCTTCTAACTTTAATCTTATCAGTAGTCAGTGCTGGACGTGGAAAGCGATGCAGGTTTTGGTTCAAAATTCTCTATCCATGGATACAACCTTTCTATGATGTCTGGCCGGCAATTGTATTTGTAATTCCATTTGCCGGAATCTTACATTTTAATTCTTAAAATCCCAGCTGTACAACAAAAGTTAATAAATATTAACAGCCATTGTTCCCTGAAAGATTAGCCAAGAAAGAAATGAAATTACTTTTGAAAAATATACAGCTAGTTTTCAATTGATCTTCAGATCAAGATCGATGTTGACAAATTTTAATTTAATCGGGCGGAGGCCCGGGTAATCCTTCTATTAGAACCGGACTGGGAACCCTGAGAGGAAACACATCCAGAAGCTGCTGCTGGGATATTTGTTTTCGCTCTCAGCTTCTGCCTTTTGGATCCCGCAGGCGGCTGGCTCTGCGTAGGCCCATTTAGGTCACCCTTTTCCTCTGTGACCTCAGTTTTGGCCGCTCCGCGATGCCATTGATTGCCACAGCTTGGACAGACTATTTCACCCTGTAAAATCTTTATATTAGTGTCTTAACAAAGTAAAGGTGAATCTGTCAATTGTTGATATCGAGAAAATAGATTCATCAACACTTATACCCTGCTATGAGAAATTTTCTTCTCCAGGCAGTAATGATGAATTCGAGCTGTACATCCTTCGTTTTCACATGCTTTTCCCTGTCAAAAAGAAGGGAATAAAGAATTGGATCTAATAGGAGCAACGACTAGCTGAGCCCTAATTATATAAAAAAAAATTGTGACCATTAGACAGTTGTTTAATTCATAGGATCGGCTTTTAAGACTAAAACTCCATAGCGTTATTGCACTTATCTAGTGGTACTGAACATTGCAAATGCTTTGAAATGATGCGCAAGATCCTCTACTTTCTTTTTCAATCTATATATGCGTGATTTAATTTAGTCTCCAATCAAGAAGGTCATCTAACAGATGTAAGAAGCATTGTCGAAGAATCTTCTAATTCAAATCATCCAATTAAGTTGGATTTCCCTCTAGGACAACAGCTGAAAAGAAATTGAGTTGAATTCCTAACATAAAAAAGCAGATTAAAGAGCATAAAGCACAGGAGGGTCGGACAAACAAAACCTTTACTCCAGCTTCATTGCACACCTCACATGAAGGTATACCAGAACTATTGAACCAACTTCGCAAATCAAGGTAGGATCTGGCACCGAGTCCAATGGCACCATCTGGTGTGTGGCACAGCCAGCTGTCCCGAACAAGTTCATCAAGAGTTTTTTCCTTCTGGGACATTGAGAAGTTCCTTAAAGCAGGAGGGATCTGAGATGGACCTTCCTGACATTCTGACCCTGTCCCATTCTGGACCTGGAAAGAGACCAGGATTGCCAAGCACATTAGCATGCATGCATAAAACAAAACCCACACGTCTGTACAGATGAAAATGGGTTGGGATTTCATTGTTCCTGACAACATGCTAATGGTTGAAGATGCATTTTATACAACTAGCAAGAGAATTCTCTGCCTGTTACAACAGTTTACGATGAAAGTGCATGGATCCAACAATCTTTTATCGCGAGATTTATTAACTGTGATCTGACCATCAAGCAAAGAACACCACTGACTGCGCTAATTTGTGCAATAAGACAGTTCATCTACAGTATGATTTGGCTAAGCACAGCAAAAGATCACGTGGCAGGAATATTTGAGGAATACAAAAGACCATGAAGGAGATTATGGTCATTTTTGTTGCTCAGGAATAGTGGTTTAGGCCATCATCTTGTACTATAGTAACCAACTGCAATTCCAAATGGGTAATAAATACATTTTAAAATTGAAAAAATCAAATTGATGAAATCATAAATAGGATGAGTGTAGTCTCTTTTTTTCCCAAACAGAGTTTCCCTTTCCATAAACAGATCAACTTCAAAACAACCACAATGAGAATTTGATTGATTTTAAAACCATCACAAAAATAAGATAAGTATGCATCGAGCCATCTGCTAAGGGAATTTCACTGACTTTAAACCACAGATTACAGCTGCAGCTAGAAATGGCAGGAAGGATATAATAACACAAAGATTAATGCAGACTAATCCAGAAAATGAAGAGGTTTAAAGCTCCAGAATCGTACCAGAAGATCAGTGGGATACCAGAATGAATTTCAAGAGCAGAGTTCTAACGATTATAGTTTCAAAATATTCCAACTCCATGAAAAGCTTATTCATGCTAGGGTCTAATAACTGTCACATGTTAAGTCAGAGACCACAATGAAAACCCAGTCCAAATCCTCATGTACAATATGATGCATGTCTAACTGAACTCTACACTGGCTTGAAAATGGCAAGCATTTTATCACCCTGAAGGATATTTCACAATATTTTGACAGAAAATGAACGATTGAACGATAGATGCATTGTTTCAGAGAAGAAACTTCTCGTTCCTAATTAAGAAATAACTCAGAAGTTTTTAGTCCTTGTGGTAAAAGTGGAAGCCACTTGGCGTTGAAAGAATGTACCTGTACCGTCATTTCTTTTCTTGGTGTGGGATCATTGGATTTATGAACAAATTCATTGATTAACTTAAAAGTGTTGGTGGTAGGAGTAAAATTTCAGACCTGATTCTCTAGTCGTATATTAAGAGCATCAATGTTGGATATGCTTCCTTGGGCAGTGACATCCTGCACTATCGCTTCTATCTGACAGATGAAATCAAACAAACAAAATAAATAATGTAAACAACATGAATCTAATCCATTAAATTAAAGGCAGAACTTCAATAGCACAGTTGCTCAACTTATAAAGGTCTACAATGAAAAGAAAGTTGTATACAGTGTCCAAGAATGGAGGGGGGGAAACAGTGGACCAGCACGGTTCATTTTCAGATCACAAAAACATATGAATTTTGAAAAACAAACAAGAATCTGAGAATGGAGGAGCTTATATGTGTGATTTTTTTTAATTTATTTTCAGTATGCTATGGAATACAGAATCCACAGCATGGGTTTCCTTTTGTCATTCCATGTTAGATGCCTTTACTGCTGAAAGGGAAAGTTAAGCTTCCAAACAGTAACTCCAAACATCAGGCTTAGATATGTGGCAGCTTGGCATTTAATAAAGAGGATAACTCAATGCGTTCAGGGTGTATCTCGGAGAATTGAACTCATTCAATTTTCAATATTACCTACTCATCAGTCATTGCTTAATATACTCAAACTAATATTTGCAATTCAAAACTTCTTTTTTCAAAGTGCGTCTAAGCAAAACCAATCCTTTTCCTGTGAAAACCTCATCATACCCAAACCAACACTTGCACATTACATTCCCATCTTTGCATACAAACTACAAATCAGCCGCAAAGAATCAACCGACAAAAACATCTTCCAAAACACATATTCCACAAGCATCGGTGAACTGATCGCAGGGATCATCATTTCCCAGCGATCCCACGGAAACAAGCAAAACAATCATCATCATAAGGGTTTTAGCAATAATAACAATAAATGTCTCCCAAAATAAATCAAATTCCACTACAACACTTACAACGCCTTTAAATAAAGCAATCTGTGGGACAGAATACTTTGTTCCGAGCTTCGATTGCTCATCAGGAACAGTATTGACAAGACCATAACACACTCCACCATCATTTTGGTTTCTACAACACCTCATCTCCATTTGAACAAACGACAATTCCTTGTTTATCTTCAGTAAATAATCATTGAATTCTCTCTTATTACCTCCTGAAAATAAAGAATTAATAACCATGAAGATTTAATAATTTAATTCTGTCCATCGTTTCAACAAATAAAAAAACCATGATCTCTAATTGCAAAAAAACTAAAAAATTCTATTTTTCTTCCAGTTTAAACAGAAATAGAGATTGATTTTGCCTTGAAAATAATAGAAACAAATAAAATTAAAAGAGAGGAAAAAATGAAGTATTTACTCGGGTTTTTTTCGGTGACATCAGCGAAGATGTTGAATAATTCGTCTTCCGTGAGTGGTCCGCGTGACATTAGAGATTGAATGAGAGTGTGGTGCTTCCAATTGAGCACTGACATTTCGGTAACTTTGAAACCCTGGAGAGTTTGGTGTTTGGGTTCCGGGAAATTTTTGATAATTTTCCAGCTAGGTTTTCGGCTTTTTTGAGAGGGCGGGAAATATTGGATTTATTTATACCCTCGTTCTTGACACGTGCCAACATATTTGGGCCAAGCAAAGGAGCCCAAAGGTGTTATCAACTTAAAATGGCAGTCCATGATAATATCTAGCCCATAAGACAGAATTTTTCTGTAGTGTTTACCAATGAATTAATTAGCATTGATTAATGAATAATCTTAAATTATATTTTGTAGTACTGTTTAGATTTGCATTTTGTAAAGTGTTTTTTTAATAAAAAAATAATTTTATTTTTTTTATTTTAAATTAAAGAAATTGATGTTTTTAGATTATTTTCATGTAATGATTTTTAAAAATTAAAACAATATCATTTTATATATATATATATAAAGCACTGTTAAAATCAAACTCAATCATATGAATTAATTAATTGGATCGTATTTTTCCTCCTTGATTATCTCATCTTCTTCACAGCTTATTTTTCTTCTTCTGTATTTGCACCATCTTTCCTCCTCTTAATCAACTCTCTCTCACAAATTCCTGATCTCCCCCTCCAACGATGTCAGAAGATAGCTCCTCCTCCGAAGAAACCAATACCCCTACCTCATCCACGTCACAAGACACGTTCACCACCGAAACCACCACCATCACAGCCGTCAATGTCCCCCCTGAGACCTCTCCGTCAAGCTCCTCGTCCAGTACTCATTTAGCCATCCAATCCCTTTCTTCCATTCTAACCACAATGCCTCCTCCTCTCCTCTCAAGATCAAGACCCTGCCTCCTCCCTCCACCACGACCCTGATATCTCCTCTCAAGTCTCATCCCTCCTCCGTCTCCCCGACTCCGGTGCAGGTGACAACAGTCTCTGCCGCTGGTTTTATGACACCTTCCAATCCTCGGAGCCCCAACTCCAGCTTGTTGTCTTACGTTTCCTCACAATGTTGCAGAATTCAACCTAGCTGTGATTTCTCCAAGTTTGGAGCCTCATGGGACGGTGAGATCAACAAGAAGGGCAAGAATTGTTGGGGTTGCATTAGAGTTATACTATAGCAAGATCTCTCTAATGCCTGCAGGGTCTAAGATTGATCTTTGTGATTTTTTCAAGGTCTGGTCTGGTCAAGATGATGATTCTAGTAGAGACTGTGAGTCTAATCAGGATGATCAAGAAAGTGCTACTAAGGAAGGAAGGATCCCTCTGCCATGGGAGATTCTGCAACCTGTTTTGAGGATATTAGGGCATTGTCTTCTGGGTCCTAAACAAGACAAAGAATTGATTAGGGCAACTTGTACGGCATGTAGAAGTTTGTATTCAAGGTCTCTGCAGGACATCATTCCGCCGACAATTTTAGGCGTACTGAGATGACCTCGGATCCAAAGAATAATGCTGATCATACTGAGATACCACATAATACTGTTATCACACTCTAATTAACATTGAGTTATTTATCTTTTTCTTTTTTAATTTTTTTTTCTTTCTTTTAATTGAAATGTGAAATGATGATATAATGAATATATTTGGACTAACAACTATTATTATCAGTATAGTTAATCTACTAAAAAAAATTGAAAGTTTTGATACCAAGTTCTTGTTTTGAAGTGTAGTTATGGTGGTTTTTGAAAATGATTTCGTTCAGAGATACATAAAAATGATGTTTTTTTTAAAAAAAAATATTTTTGACATCAGCACATGAAAATGATATAAAAACACTAATTTTTTAATTTAAAATAAAAATAAAAAAAAAATCAATTTTTTTAAAATATTTTCGAATCGCAGTGTCAAACACTACTTAAGAACTTTGTATCTTTTAGAATTGGTTAGTGATTGACATGAGAAAAATTCTAGATTTTGGGTTATTAATTAACCCTATTTTTTTATTTGAAATTAAAATATAATTTGAATTAAAATTATAATATGAGTTTCATGAATCAATTTATGACATCAAATCTATGATGCTGATCTGAACCAAGTTTACTAATTATAATTCGTATTAGATTATTTTCTTATATATATTTTTATTTTCATGTTAATTTAGATATTCTTAGCCGGTATTTTGAAGTGGTGATTTTTATTTTAAATTCAATAAATCCCACACTTTAATATCTCATGGTTACAGTATGTGATAAAATGATGAAACTAAAATAAACAGCAACAACGGAGAAAAAACAGAAATACAAGCTCAGAACAGTGTTGAGAGAATTGAAAATGCCACGGCTAAAGCTGAGCCCGCCATGCTCGATGCAGCCACCTTTTCTCCAGCTGATGGGCTCGCGGCTAATCCTCCCGAGGACGCAGCGGCTGTGATTTTAAAAATTCATTTCCACTATTATTAGACTAATTAATATATTCGGCAAGCCAAATAAAAATGATCAGCAGAGAAAAGAAAAAAAAAACTTGACCAAGAGAAAATGCTACTTTAAATATAAATAAAATTCAGAAAAACACCTGAAGTTAATGGGCCTGTTGATGGGCCTTCACTTGATGGGCCGCTTGCTGGAGCAGCTACCGGGTATCCCACAGCTACACAGCAGAGCCCAGTAAAAAAATTGTCAAGCTAGAATTGCAAATTTAAATGCTAAAAGCTTACAAGCTGACACTCTTTGGCGTCTATTATCTATAATTTCTATATACATACACATTGGTTAATTATTTTTATTAAAAAATAATATTTTTATGTTATGTTGATACAATCAAAGTAAATTAATTTTTATTCTGAAAAAGGCATGTCATTCTATAAAAAGAAAATGATTAAATTAACATATATTTTACTAAAAATTCCAATAATTATTTGAGCCTTGAAAATATTGCTTTCGGGACGTGGGGGTCATACTTGACTGACATGGGTCAATAACTAGTCAATTACTCCCTGTAGTTCATGAAGATCATAACCGATCCTAATTCTTTATTATTGTGTTTTAAAATATTTTTGAAAAAAAATAATTTTAATTTAATTTTTATGTTAAATTAAAATAATAGTATTTTTAAATTATTTTCATGTACTAATTTTAAAAATATTTTTTAAAAAATAAAAAAATATATTTTTAATGTATTTCTGAACGAAAATCACTTTAAAAAATAATTTTAACTATAATCTCAAACAGTCGTAGATATAATGCTTAAAACATTGGTGTAATATCTTTTTTTTTCCAGGTGTGAAAAATTTACCCTTTTTTCCATTAATCTTATGGTAATTAAATTAAAAATATTAATAAAGCAGTTACATGATCCAATTACCTGAGCACAGGGTGGCTGGAGGGACATTAGCAATCTTGCAAACCGCAGGAAGGTTAACAGCTCTGCCAAGATCGATCGAGAGCCCAAATTGCTTAGCAATCTCACCACTAAGCAACTGACACAAACACACAATATTGCTCTCGATCAACCCAGCGAGCTCGGGACAGCAACTCTTGCCGGGAACGGTCAAGTTGCTTCCTGCTGTCACATACTCCAGGCAATCAGACGCGTTCGACACCGGTGTTATGCAGTCTTCACCGGGGGCTGGTCCAAAAGCTGCCGGACCAGGACCCGAAACAGGCGCGGGTGCTTCCGCCGGAGCCGGAGCTGCTGCCCTTTTTGCCGGCACTGCTGAGATGACGGCGAGGGTGAGAATTATGGCGGTGATGCCTTGTTTCGACATTTTTGTTCCTCCCTTTTTCTATGCTGTTAATTAATTTTGTGATGAAGCTATACATGCAGATCACCAAATCAATATATACACAGCTACCACCAAAGTTCTAACGATTGTTTTTGTCTATAGATGCCTTCCACTTCCCCCACCGTCTTTGGCGTGAGAGTTAAGACTTGTGGACTTCTGGGAGCCCTCGGAGATGTGGACACAAGATTAACAGAGGTTGATAGCTGAGGTTTGAATCTCTAACCTTTTTTATTGAGCCGATATTTCTCATACAATCAACCCTCCTTACCATATAATATATTTCATATAATTATTAAATTTAGTCTGCTATAATCCTCGGAGGAGTGTGCTCCTTCCTCGTTTCCAGGTTCTAGTCCCACCTGGTGCAAACAATTTTTTGGGGTCATCGGACTTGGACGAATCCCATGAATTACCCGTGGTGTATTTGTGAGAAACCTGCTTACCGAGATCTTGTGCATCCCCAAGATTAGTCAGACCCGGCGGCCTGGACACTCGGTGCTAATCCAAAAAAATAAATAATCCTAGACTCATATTTTAATATAATTCAATTTAGAATTGACTCGATTGTTTTTACTGCGCAACTCTATCATCTAAAAAAACGAATTTAAATATTTTTTTAAAAAATAAAACTTCAAAACAATGTGGCTTTTAACTTATATATATATAAACATCGATTGCTTGAGCTTGAATCGGGATATAAGTAACTTAATAGCTTTGATATGTAGGATGAGGATGTTTTGAAAATGAATGTGAAAGTAATGAATAAATAATGTAATGGTATGATATGAAGGTCAAAGTGTTGTTTATACTATATATATATATGTGAACGTAGAAGATGTGCAGTGGATTCATGGTAAAATTACTCATAACGTGTGAGAATATAGAAAGTGCAATGGATATGTGTATTGGAAGAAGCTTTCCAACTTATCTTAACTTAACCATGAAGGTTCTATTTGTGAGTTTGATTAAAATTATTTTTTAAAATATTTTTTTATTTAGAAAAGCATCAAAATAATATTTTTTATTTTTTAAAAAATATTTTTGACATTGGTAAATGAAAATAATCTAAAAATAAAAAATTCAAAATATTTTTGAAACGTGACACTAAACAGACACAAAAAAAACTCGATAATATTATGATGATGATTACATGTGCAATAATTTTGTCCACAAGATCTTGCAAAGAGTAAGAGCAACTCCAATGAGAGAGCTACAAAAAAAGCTAAAGGGAAAAGATAAAAAAATTATCTTTTATTATTTATTTTCATAGCTTCAAGAAAATAGCTATATTGAAAAGCTAAAATAATATTTCTAAATTGAAGAGTTATTCCTAGATTCATTCATACTTTGAATAAGTTGACAAATTACATCCAATTCTTAGAACAACTCCAATGGAAGAACTAAAAGAAAAGTTAAAAGGAAAAGATAAAAAAAAGTTTTTATTCTTCATTTTCATAGCTCCAATGAGAGAGCTATATTGAAGAGCTAAAATAACATTTCTAAATTGAAGAGTTATTCTTACATGTTTGATCAAAAGAGCAAAAAATTGTATAATCTATTTCTATGCAAAAAAATATTTTTAATTGTATTTGTATTAGATATTTATTATTAATAAATAGTTATATTAATATCATATATTAAAATAGAATTGACTTTTCCAAATAGCTTTTTTACATTAGAATGCAAATACAAAAAATATTATATTTACTCCACTTTAAAAACTATATTATTAATTTAGCTTCTCTAAATAATTTTTTCCTTGAAGATGCTCTAATGGTGGTTGCAAAAAAAAAATTCATTGGAAGTTGATAGCCTTGAAAAATGACCAAGCATGTATATTAAAGTTATTGACGAAAAAGTTATACCACGTGGAATAAATACTGTAGCAATAGACACATTATTGTAGATTATAATAGTATAATTACTATTTTATCCCTTAATGCCTTAAAATTTAACTGTTGCTTTGAAGGCATGTTTCAAGTTTTCACAAGTCCAATTGGGATTTTCTAATTGTTTAGGGGTATTTGCCTATGTTCCAAATTTTTTTGCAACATAAAACTACAATTATACCCCTGTTATAAAAAAAATAATTTTAAATTGACAAGGGTAATTTCAATCATATTAACCTCAAATAAGACAATTCATGAGGGTATTTATGATTTTTTTACTGTCTGGTGCACATTAAAACTACCAATATACCCTCAGAAACGGCAAAATAGAAGGTTAACGCTAGAGGATGTTTTGATAATTGTCTAATTTTTAATTCTTTTTTTAGACGACAAGTGTGGCGTCATGCAGTGTTCAAAATATCTATCTGTCGTCTCGCCGGATTCGCCATCACGCCCTCTTTCCTTTGGTTCTCTCTTTCCTTTGATGGTGCGCGTGGCGTCACCATGTGTCTGGAGACTCGTGTGGCTTACCACACGCTGTCTACTCTTTTGAAGGAAATAAGTCCTGAATATCCAGGATATCAGCAAGCACACCAGCAGCTGTGGTATCATTGCCAGCTCCAGCGCCTTGAATAACCAATGGTTGTTTATTGTAACATCGGCTGTATATCTCCAACTGCAATTGCATCAAATTAATCATGAGTAGTTCTGGACATGATGGCATAATATGACCATCACATTGTATGGGAAATCAAAAGTATGCTAAATTTATCTTTCAAAGTTTCCTAAAACCTAAAAATATGCAGAGTGAACATATATTCATTAAAGACCTGCAACTTGTGGTTTAGCCTTTGAATCATCAGCTCCTCTCTACCTATGTGTGTAAATGTTTGCTTACATACAGATAATTGCATTATCCCATCGGCACTTAGAACTTCAAATTGCAACCAAATACAATGTTTCGGTGGGCCTGCATTGGAAGATTTGGGATGGACCACACAGGAGGAAATCTACTGAAACTTGTTTGGCTATCCTTCTATTTGAACCTTTTGTTTTCTTTTGAGGAAGAAGAAAGGCAAGACGTGGCCCTCAAAATTTAATTTTGCCAAGAGACAGTCAATTGGAATCATAATAAGGCCGTGATATTCCATCACCGTGATTTGCCCAATGAGACATACGGAGGGAAAAAAAAATGAGGGGGTCATCAGGAGAAATTAGGGCTTACCACATTGTCACTGCCCCTCAATCTACCCAGAGGAGAATCCTTGGGGAGCTCTTGAATGCCAACTTCACACCTGCTAAGAATGGAATAGTACCCCTGTCAAGGAACTCCGTAAACTACTTATATGAGCTACATCTTAGTTTAGACAAAACTTTGAGCAGACAGATTTAATATTTCAAACGTTGTTGGTCAGGGTGAATCCCTCAAATAATTGCACCAGAGCACGCGCACTCCGGCACCCAAAGATGTTTGTGCACACACATGCATCCTTTAAGATTTGACAGAATACCTTGATCCTTCAATTACACAGACATAACGAAGCACGTTGCCATTCAACAAAGCCTTTTTAACTCTTTCTTGAACATCATTGTCGAGTGATACAATACCACTAGCCAAAAATTCCTCAACAGACATTGCATCAGGTCCCATTTCATCAGGGTATAAGCTCTCAATCTACAAAGCAGAAGAAATGGTGATTCAAGAATTTATCAGTTCATCAATGGTTGAGGTCTGAAACAGTCATTAATATCACTATGTTATAACTCTACTAAATAGAAGATAGGAAAGGAAGTGACTTAGAACTTACTTTAATGTTATCCAAGTTAATCCTTCTCCCAAGAAGTCGAGCCAGAATCAAAGCCTGTTTAGAATCGAAGAAGAGTATGATGCTGTTTTGAATACATAGATAGTATTAAGGTTTTCATATGCATAAAAAAAAGATCACGTTGGTGGGAAGGGAAGAAGTGAAAAACAATAGGAAGATAAACCATCCCTCTAACTGAGAAGCAGGTGAAGACATAGCTTGACCCCTGGAACAATTTCATATGTATCCTCATCAATGAAGAATTATCCTACTTAACTTGTAGCTCTTTGAATGTGTTATTATTATCGAAGAATTTCACAACTATCATGGCATCACCCAAAGTTGTTAGGATCACAATCAAGTTTAAGATTAAGGATATCATTGATGGATAATCTGCATCCATATCATGTGTAATTTTTGGAAATCAAAAGAATAAACATAATAGTATAGCTGGATGGTTGAGCAATGGGACTATTTCGACTAATGAAGGAATATTCTTGGAAAGAACTGTACAGAAATAACTAAAGAAAATGAAAAGTTCCAAAGTCAAGCAGATGAGAATATAAATGCAAACCTTCCTTGCAACATCCATCCCACTGAGGTCATCACGTGGATCTGCAGCAAAGAAACTAAGCTAAAAATCATGTTGACAGAAAATCAAACTCCCTAATGTCTTTGCTAGTATATGGAAGACCAAAGGCAGAGTTAAAAGGTCAAATAAAATGACAGGATAATTATACTTGTCTAGCAAAAAAGCAAATCCTTGCCATGTTTTCTTTCTAATGTTAAGGTGGATAGGAAACTGTGTGTATAACTTTTAGTTATTAAGATCAGTAAATCAGCAGTTAAAGACAAGAAATGCAAGAGCATGATAGATGTAGAGCAGTGAAAAAATCTGCAAACTGTTTCATGAAATAACTGGATCAAAATAAGAAGTTCATAGATAGCTTTCAAGCATGTAATGTAACTTGAATCCCCCTTTCTTTTCAGAACCAGAATTTTTCCCACATTCTGTTTGTCATTCACCAGTTGCCAACATAAGAGATAGATGTAAAGAAGTAATCAACACTATGCTGGCCTCAAGAGTCAGCTGTCAAGATCTGATAAAATTGAAATGTATACAACTCTTTCAGGACATGCACCAGTTGCAGCTCAAATTAGAATTTTATGAACATTATTTTGATTTCATTCTATACATTTTTCTATGCATGCATACATACTTTAAAGTCACAAAATTTTGCTTGTCAAAAACTGGATTTGCATGCAAAGAGAAAAAAATTACATAGAGACCTGGTTCAGTGAATCCAAGATTTTTAGCAGCTTTAACAACTTCACTCAATGGCTTTCCATCCTCAACCTCACTCATAACATATCCCAATGTACCTGTTATAAAAATTTGCAACAAAGTACGCATGTGCAAATACAATCATATTGAATCGCAAAATTTAACAGATGCATAATCCAACTATTTGAGCACTGAAATTTGGCCTTGCTAAAATTGGTACCACTCAAACTCCCAATAATACGATGGACTGGGTCTCCTGATGAAAGTAATCGATTTAAGGATGCTATGACAGGAAGGCCAGCACCTACCTGTCAAAAATAACTTCAAGTCAGTAGAAATCATTATGCTAAGAAGATCATAACACAATTTAAATAACATTTAGCATCAAACAATTATTATTGCATTAAACAAACCAAACCATGAAAAGGCAACCATACAAACCATATCCACTCCTGCTAAGTGATTGTAATCAAGTGTGAGAGCAGAGGTGGAAACAGATTTAAAGGCTCCACAGCAATGTTTTGCTAGCTTTACATCACTAGAGAAAATCTTGTATTTACATATATATTCCTCAACTACCAAACAAAAGATTGCATTTATTTCAAAAGGTTTGAATCTGATATTGGTTAATACAAATCTGAAAATTTAAACCGAGACAACCACAAGTCTAACAATGACAATGATGCATGAAATTAAACTACAACCCCAGGGAAGAGAAGCATTCAACAAACTAAGGTTCTGCATCAATTTATCAGTGAATTAACAGGATATTGCAACAAAAATTACAAGAATTCAGTTTCAAACCTTTCAATCTTTACATTTTAAAGTAGAGTTGAAGAAATAGATGTCCAGGCTACACAAACAAAAAACTTCACTTACAGTTGACTCGTGCCGGATACGACGCGGATAAGAGACCAATTTGTCATAATCTTCCTGCATAACAGCACAAAAGCTCTCAACAATAATTCACAGGCTTAACTGAAATAAAATCTACAAAAATTCTCAACAATAATAGAAATGCAAAAGAAATTGGAGCCACCGTTCAAATAATGACCAGAAGAAAAGTGTCCTTGTATCTGGGACAGAGAGAAGCAAAGCAAAAGGAAATTGAGAGCAAAGAATCTTATTTAAATCATCATTCATCATAAAACCTAGTAAGAAAAATTGAACTTTCACCTCAATTCTCCCTCTTATCATCTTCTCTCTCAAAGCAAGGCTACCAAATGCATTGTTAGAAATGTATTAAACACCACCAATTAACTTTTTATCAGAAAGGGTATGATTGTAATTTCAGAGTGGACACGTACAAGTTCATTGACTTGTTGAAGCGGTTCCACATGAAACAAAATGGCACAAATATCCGAAAGACCCCAGTCCCACAACTGTTTTAGGATGGCTACAAGTTTATTACCATTATAGAAGTAAGAGGCTTCTTATTTGCCAGAACAACGCAGCATCCCATATCAACAACTTGATTTAGCACTCCAATAGTCTCAGAACTTGCAGAACAATCCACAAAGGCCAGACCTATCATATGATAAAATCAAATAATCTCATGACAGAAATTATAGGATTTCAAAGCTGTATGCTTGGGCACATTTCAAGCTTCAGCTCAAATCACGAGGTAATCAGATTCCATAGTCAATAATAAGATAATCTTTCTATTTCTGTTTTCTTTTTCAAAACTACAATCAAGTGCTTAGGCATCGATAAGGAAAACCCTAAACCTTTAATGAGCTTTGCTGAAAAAACGATAAGATCAAGTTTAAAACTCACAAAGAGCACCAACCTGTTGCCTTCCCTAGAAGAGCTGCAATGTCCATAACTTTCCTCTTGGATTCCGAATTCCCATATACTATGCATTCACCTTCATTAAGAAAGTAGGAAAACCAAATTAATACACGCCCTCACCATCATCAAGCCAAAGACACTTTATCAACGGCACTCACCCAGATCACCGAGAGCTGAAAGAGATGAACCATTCGACTTAACCCGGCAAACTTCATATAAAGTTTGATCATTTAACTCTCTAGTAATTACGTCGGATGCAAAAACTAACGATTTACTGTCACAAACTCCAATTACTCTCAAATGAACACCCTGCCAGTGCCACCCAAAACGCAAAGGTTTAAACTTTCACACAAGAAAAGGTTCAAAGTCGATTTTGAATGCACATTTCCATTGTCGTACAAGAAAGTTGTATTGAGTTTAAAATGGAAGAGAATGATTAGAATGAAAAAAGGAGGAAACCTGTTGGGCATGAAGGGATCGGCAGGACATGATGTGTTGGAGAAGTTGGCGACCAACGCCCCCACAACCCATCAGAAGCAGAGGTATATTCTTCATCCTATCTATCTTATTTGATTCTTCTCTCTATGAATTTTGAGTTGCTTAGTGGAGTTTGCTCCAGTCTCCGATGTCTCTGGTGGGGTTTGGGGTTTTTTGGTATAGATGAACACGAGAGAGAGAGCGAGAAGATTAGTGGAACGGAGTACGCCCTATCCATCCCTATACTTACAGACACATTCAATTGAGTCCCTACATCTGATGAAAAAGATTGATCAACGTTTTTTGTGTAATGTCAATCCTTCATCCACCTCCATTTTTAACTCTGTTGATAGATAGAAACTAATACTTTAATATACCTGTGCTAAAAACAATTAATTTTGAAATTTACATTTTATGCCTATATTTTTATCCTTAATTTTGGTTTTTATCCGACCCAGGTGCCTCATTTGTTCCATATCCTTCTCAAGTTTTGTTACAATCGATCAAACACAATTGTCTTCGCAAGTTTCCTTGTGCCACTTGATCTTCATACCATAAGATTGCGCATTTCTGCACGCCCATGAGATCATTGGGAAGTAAAGGTGGAGGCAGATAACAAGACTTGTATGAATTCGACACCAGCAGTTCATTCTATAACAGTTTGGCTCCCCTCTCGTCCCCCACCCCCCCACCCCCAAAAAAAAAAAAAAAAAAAAATTCTTAAAAACCATAAGACGTTGGCTTATGGTAGCAAGTAGCAACTGCTCCATCACAATTTTGATTCTGTGTGCTGGGCCCCTGGCAAGAAGTAATATTTTTTAATTTCCGAATATAATAAACAATAATGATCTAAAAATATAATAATAAAAAAAATCATTTTTTTCAAAATCATTCCACATTTTATTCTCCTTTCCTCTTCCATTGCAGGTGAATCGGCGGTGTTTTGACTGAATTCAGTGCAAGAATACCAGTGGAGAAGAAACTAAGAGAATAACTTTGCTCGATATTGCAAAGCTTCATACTGAAACAAAAAAATAAAATCCATCAGGAACACTGCCTGGGGATTCATCTGCAAGTTTTGAACAAACTACTCAGGTGATAAATACTCAAATCATTCATCTGGCTAGTTATCATCGGATCCACTAGGGTTCCACCTTTGTTTTATTAACAGCAATAAAAAAAAATTCTCAAGCTACGGAGAACTAGGAAACAGAACAAATCAACAGCCACATGAAATCTGCTTTGCACAAAGTCCATTCTACAAATACAATTTTGGCAATAAATGTATATTCCCACTCCTAAATACAGAATACCGTCTTTTCAAGACAATAACATGGACGAGGATGAAGAAAAAAAATACCTGGACCACTTCTAATCACAAAGAAGTGCCCTCCTTTATAGCTTCAAGTACAAGGAAACGCTTCTACAGTTGGATTGCCTCAAGTAAAAGACGTCTACCCAGAGCATGTAAATTGTGCTCAACAAAAAAATAATCATATTTGAAAGTCCTCCCATGAACCACCAGTGACCCCTACAAACTCCTGTAATCGATAACAGTGACTTCATCCTCTGGAACATCTAGGTCTTGATAGCTGCAAGAAAATCAACGTTCAGAGGAGTCAGCCTCGTTATTGAGAGATATTAACTGAATAACTGACTTGTCTTTGAAAAAACACCATATTAGATGAGGCCACAGCAATGGTTTTCTATTAATTCTCTCAATCATCAAGCATAAGATCTTTGTAGATGGTAACATCCCAATGTCAACTGGTTTATTAAACTTGTAGAATAAAATGCAACTGTGCAACTCTTACTCTGCAGAGGTTGGGGGATTAAAAAAAAACACAAATCCTTAAAAAATTTTATGATTTATGCTCAAGATTCAGCCCAACAAACTACGCTTTCTGCTTTGAAACAATATAGATTATACACCACAACACTTGCTGGTAAGGAAATCCATCATGACAAGTGTCACATCATTTTTATTGGCATGGGTATTGATCCAGCCTATGCTTAAGTTTATATGAACCCCATTCCAACATGTTTCATTGATTGAATATTTTTCACATAGAAATGACATGCTCAGGTTGATCTATAGAGAAAAATTTTCTGTGCATGTAACAAAATGTATGGGAAGTCTCAAGGGGGAAAGGAAGCAACATTGGAAAGCTCACTCATACACAAGTCAAAATACAAACTCAGGTCGGAAGAGGCCGCAACGAAAGTTACCTGCGTATACGTCGCGGATCCTGTCGGAAGGCTGGTGATAGTAGAATAGGGGCTGGCCCACCTAACTGGGGCCCAGGCCTTGCGTTTCTACCACCACTTTCAAATGGAGGAGGACCACCCTGATCTCTAAACATGCGCATTGCCACTTCAGGTGGAGCAGGAACAAAAGGCCCCAGTGGACTGCAAGTACAACCAGCAATCAGAACAAGATCCTAAGAAAATAACCCGCAAAAGTAGAGAAATATCTCCTCTCAACTTACCCAGCTCCAGGAACAGGCATCAAAACTGGTGGAGGAGCTATATCTGAGGGGAAAGGAGGAGGTACATGGATGCCTTGTCCTCCAAAAGCATCAAACATTGTTTCATCACAATTTCCTCCATCAGGACCATCACTAGATTGGAAGTCACCTGACTGTGAATTTTCAGACCTATCAAATCTTTCATTGCCATTTACTCTATTTTCACGTTCTCTACGGTTGCCACGTTCATCCTTCAATCGATTTTCTGGACCAAGCTTGCGCCTCTGTGGCTTATCCCTCTGCAGCGAAAAAACATGAGTAATCATAAGCAAGAATAATAGGGAGAATTCATTATCATTACTTTGAAAAACATTGGTAGCAAAATGAGTGTTGACTGAAAAACACTGGCTTTAGATCGAGGGACACATCTGTGATAACTGCATTGACTACTATACATCATTACCAACTAGATTGAGGAAACAAATCCATGATAACTGCATTGGCTGACATGCATCATTACCTACTAGTGTAGGAGTGGGGGGTCAACTATCAATAATTTTAACAAAGTAGTTTTCCAGGAAAAGGGAATAATTGTGGGAGGGTTTGAAGTTACCAGACCTCGTTTCTTTTTGGCAGAGTCTAACAAAAGATGAAAGTAAATGTCCCCTTCACTCACTTATGTCTTTCACATAAAATAAAATATGGAAAAAGGCAACACTTCAGAGAGGACAGGCTGCAAGTGCCTAACCTTAAATTTGTAAATAGCATACCACTATTCAGCCTCTCACACCCGAGAACAAAAAGATAAGGAACCTTTTTCTAATTGTTATAGATTTTTTTTCTAATTGTAATAGATTTTCCATTTTTCTCTTTCAAATTCCACATTTATCACTCCCATATTTGGCTTGATGAATCATACCGATAATGACTGCTGCATAACAGGTGTGCCACCAGGTGCATCTGGATCACTGCAAATGAAAATAAGGTATTTGTCACGTGATCTATGACATAAGGAGAACAAGATTATGTTGAAAGAAGCTGCTTACTTCAAATAGTTCTGAAAATACAGCTCTTCCCGCACTTTGGCAGTCAGCTCCATCAAAAGTTCAGGGTGTTTCAGCTTGAGATGCTTGTGCACAAACTCAGCAGCATGGAAGAGCTTTGTGCAACCCTTGGCTCCACAACCATACTTCCACCCATACTTTTCATCTCTAATCTTCCTGACATATGGATCCAAACCTTCAACTGCAGTGGCGTCTATCTTCTCCTTAGCAGTCATTTTTTCTAAGGGGTCTTGACCCCTCAATCTCTCTTGCCAACAAAAGTCAAGTTTCTTTTCCCATTCAGTTCCACTGTTGCTTGAATCAGAACTCTTTCCCTCAGCTCTTACATGCCTAAGACCCTTAGCTTCATTTGTTTCGATCACTCCATAATAATCCAAACCATGAACTCGCCACAGATAGGTTATAAGCGTATCCAGTAGTTCAACACCTTCAAGGCCCTTGACTGAGGTTATGCCCCGTATGATGATAACAGGGCCAGTGGAGCTCCCAAGGGATTTCTCTCTACTCATTTTTTCATTATCAGGCCCACTTAGAATATTGTCTTCGACACCTTTTTCAGAGTCAAGTTTGCATACAAGGGCCTGTGCTTGTTCAATGTCTATTTGGATTCTCTTGGGTTCTGAACTCACTGGATGAGCCTTTGGAGCAGCTGAAAGAAGATCAGAGTCTTTAGCTGGTGGCCGACCATGCCTCCTCCTTTTGCCACCAGCCTCTGCCTCATCATCAGAATTTAGATCATTTTCATGCCCTGATTTATTTGACAATAGTGCATTCACACTAGGACCTCTGCATTATAAATGAAAGCTTTAAAGGACAACATAAAAATATAGGCCAGCATCAAAGGTTCAAACATATAAATTTTAAGGGCAAGAATTCCAATCTTACATGTCCAATGTTCCACTCTGCAAATCCAGCAAAAAATCTTTTGCAGTCTTTCGTGCAAGTTCATTCCTCCTACAACGCATTTTCAAAGAACAGTCAACCAAACACCAAAATAATGAGCAACTAAAACTGAACAACCAAAATCAAACTGAAAATGGACAGAAAAAAATGCTCAGGCTAAATACAGATCTTGACAAGATTTTCTCATTAACTTAGTAGAACACACCTTTCAATGACTGCAACCAAATTGGTTGGATGATACTTGTCTTTCAACCTACATATATGTATAGACAAGTTCTGTTAGAGCATCGAAACCACCATAAGTATCAGTTATTGACTAACAGAAGAGATGTACCATTCCTCGTCTTTATGAGCCTCAAAGAAAACTCGTTTCTGAGTTGAAATATACTCTGACTTGTATTCTTGATATCTGCATAATCAAAAGCCATAATTCGTTTCACATTTTTCAGGTCATAAATTGGACAACCATAATCAAGACCCACACTGTACCTGTGCTCAGCTTCAGATGGCAGTATATCATCTTCAAGCTCCTGGATGAATTGCTTGTATGACATCAGGCCCTCTCTGAAGAATATATAGTTACCATGTGAGAATGATGAGCAAAAAGAATATACAGTAAAATTTCTAATCTATAGAGTCGAAACCAACAGGAGAGAGAATGCTCAAAGGTTAAGTCTAGCCAACTCAATCACAAAAACATTAACACCAATGCAAACATCGCATTTTGACGATGATAGGTAAATCAAACTCCATCCAGAGCTAGAGTCCATGACAAGACTAATACTAACCTTTGAGCAGGCACAGTGCCGGAAGCATCACCATGACCACCACGCCCTGATTCCCAATCTGCAACAATAATAGCACCCAGTGAGCTCCACTTCATCAAATAGCACACAGGCAAAATAAAAGTAAATATCCTTATAATAGCCATATTAGTAGAGGAAAAAAAGTGGCAGTAACTGTCCTTTGTTCTACAATTGAACTTAAGCAATAAAATATTCTTCAGTAAGCTTCCTAGGGGATGTCATTTGCTAATTGATTTTCAGTATGAAACACCTTGTAACAAAACCAAAGTCACTAAAAATGCAGCAAAATCAACTTAGGCTCAAATCAAGTCAAATCTTCAACTTAGGTTGCTGATTATTGGCAAAGTGACTTGCAAATACGTGCCCTAGATCCTTTACATCCAGCATAAAAAATTAAACAAAACATATGAAATCACATTTAAAATTTTAAAACAAAGACAATGGAAGCAGTTGAGCATGTACCTGAAGGACCACTTTGATATCCACCTCCACGACCCATGTATCGGCCATGAGGCCTTTCTTCGCCATACCCTGGCCTCCCTCCCATCTCACGCTCATATCCACCACCATGATCATAACCAAACCTACATCAAAAATCATGTTTCCAATCTGTGAGCAAATATTGCATAAAAGAATTTGCTAAGCCAAAATTTTACAATCATAAGCAAATATGCAAACACTTCCTATGCACAGATAAAAAGCACAGGCTTGATTAACCACAAACAAAACAGTCATAATTATAGCAAACACGAACTCCAACCATAATCAAAACAGCACAAATAAAAGAATGAGAAGGCAAATTCAACCACTCGGATAAAAAATTCAGGATTCACTTGTCCACGTATGAAATCTAATAGTCTAACAGCAGTCAATTCATCACTGACAATTTAAAATACTTTCAGATTCAAATTTAAGCTCAGGTTCAATTCCAATCAAGCCCACTTGAACTTAAATCGGAAAACAAACACACTGAACATAAATCAGAACATTATTTCATTACACAGAATTCAAGATATAACCCGCATTGACAGCACAATTAACTAAATGGCTACCAAAATTTTCTATTCTCCAGTATTTTCTTCTCTTTTCTTTTCAGCTGATATTACTCTATTAACTAAACAACTATTAAAATTCCCTAAATGACACAAAACCCTAACCCACTCACCTTCGATCACCACCTCCAAATCCACCTCTAGGACTTCCTCTCCTAGCATCATACCCACCATCCTCTCTCCTCGACCGTTTATACGGAGGCGACCTCCTCGGCGGCGGAGAATGTCTCCTGTCTCTATACGGAAATGGGGGTGGAGGACTCGTACTACTCCTCCTCTTGTACTCTTTTTCCCTCTCTCGTTGCGGAGGTGGCGGAGATCGATTCCTATCATGAAACTCGCCTCCGCGTCGATTCAGTGGTCTATCAAAGTCTTCGCGTCTCTCTCTTGAGTCTCTCTCACGGCGTCGTTGAGGCTGAAGAGGCGGGGGGGGAGATGATTGCGGATCGTCGTCGGTGTTTGGTTTCTCCTTCCTGTCGCGTCCTCCTCCTCCGCCACCACTGCCGCCGCTACGGTCGAGGGAATCAACCGGCATGTTAATGACTTCAGCCATCGGGGTTTGGGATGTGGGATTTTTCTTTTTTTTCAAGGAGTGAAAACCCTAAAGGAAATTTTGAGAGCTTGGAAATTGGGAGATGAAAGTATCTGAAACTGCGCGCGTGCATGGGGACTTGGTTTCTCTTCATCGAAGTGACTGTTTTAAGAATATATTTATCTTAATAAATATATTAAATTAATATTTTTAATATATTGAAGATAAAATGAAAGGTAAATAAAAAAACAAATACATTTCTATATTACTTATATGGCGGGTTTGGGATTGCGGTTGATTTTGAAATTGTTTTTTATTTAAAAATACATTAAAATAATATTTTTTATTTTTTAAAAATTATTTTTGACATCAGCACATCAAAATGATTTATAATCATCAAAAAAATTTATTTAAAATGAAAAAAATAAAATTTAAGGGAAACAGTGGTACAACCACCATCCCAAACAGCCTCATAATATAATAGGCGAGGCGAATTTATTATGCATTTTTTCATAGTTCACTTGGATACAGATTTTGACAGTAAGATTATCATTTTACTCTCATGATTGAAGAAATTTAACCCTCCGGGACCAGGGTCATTTTCGACATTCTCAAGAGACATAGATGGTATTTCCCAAAAATTTGCACTGTAAAACTATAAATTTACCCCTAGGTGTTGTGAAAAAGATGTGAAACAATTAGGGGTGTTTACGTTTTTTCCTAGATTCTTGCAAAATAAAACTACTGAAATAATCCTCGAAAAAAACAAAATAGAAGATCGTAGTAGGAGGTTGTGCGGTACATTCCACCCTGTTTTTTTGTGATTATCATGGGGTCTAGAGATGTATAGGTAATTGACTAATTTTTTATTTTTATTTTTTTGAAACACTGCATGTCATACGGACACACCAAAATATTCATGTCATTTGCCTCCCGGTATAGGCGTGAACGGTTTTGGTTGTCAATATTCATAATTTCCTTAAATAAAAAAAAATAAGATGAAAAAACAAATCTTAATTATCTTTTCTAATTATAACCAATTTTTTTAGTTGTTAATATAGCACAGACGCTCTATCCAATACAAAAATCAAATACTAAGGATTCAATTGCTTTGCGTTGAACTACTAGGTCCTAGATGAGTTAATCACTAAACTGTAGGGACCTTCATTGACGAAACATTTTTAATATCAGCAAACATAACCGGGCTTAACTATCCCAAACCGTGCGTAAAATAACCCACATCCAAACAGATCCGTTCCACATAAGCCCTAGCCTCCTCTTTATATGAACACACATTATTCTAGGGCTCCTCGCTGCGGTTAGCCCTCTCTTCTCTGCCGAACCATCTCACATTACAGCCATGGTGGCCGCTAAGAAAACTGTAAATCTTCATATACCCCTCACTCGCTCATGGTTTCCACTGTTTTTTCCTAGAAAACCTCCGATATTTTGGTTTGTTTTTATCTTTTTGACCGGTTTGTATGTTATTTCTGCAGAAGAAGACTCATGAGTCCATCAACAACAGATTAGCTCTTGTGATGAAGAGTGGAAAATACACTCTAGGGTACAAGACTGTGCTTAAATCTCTCAGAAACTCAAAGGGTAAGCGCCCATTTTTATGTTTCTCCTACTCTCTAGCCTCTTTTTGTGAGATGAGTTGTTTTGTTGTTGTCTGATTAATGGGGTCAGTGTCTCACTTGGTTTTCTAAAATGTGATTTGATTGATTAGTTATATTATCCTGATCTGGCGGAGAAAGTTACGAGCTCTTTTTTCCTGATGGTTTATATGTGTTTAGTGTTGCTGGTTTGATTTTTTGCTGTCTGTTTGTTTTCATATGTTAGAGATTTGTCAAGGTGTGTGTTTGTGTTTACAGGGAAGCTTATAATCATCTCCAACAATTGCCCTCCTCTGAGAAAGTCCGAGATTGAGTATTATGCTATGTTAGCGAAGGTTGGAGTTCACCACTACAACGGAAGTGAGTTTCTTATATTGAATGCTCTATCCTCTTTCTTGTGCAATTACTTTCATTTCAATGTCAGGTTAGCGTTTAGCTTTAGAGCTTGCTTTTTTTGTCCAGGGACAATATTTATTTCGAAATTGCTAATATTTGGAATTCTGTATCTTGATTGATGTTCACTTCGCTATGTGCTTTTTTGCTGTTGTTGGAGTTCTTATTATGCTACTACTAATTCTAAAGCTCTTAGCATTATCTGAAAGCAATGCAATATGTATCTGAAATCAAAAGGTTGGTCTGCTGAATAAGGGTATTTTTGAAAGTATAGATGTTTTTTGTCCTCGTTCTGTAATCTCCTGTCTTCTGGGATTGTCATTGCTAATATATGGAATTCTCTAACTTGATGTCCACTTCGCTGTGTTTTTTTTGTTGGGTTTCTGATGATGCTACTTAGTCTAAGATCTTAGCTCATCTGAAAGTACTGCAATATGTATTTTAAATCGTTAGGTTAGTCTGTTGAATAATTCCATATATATATATAAGACAATGCTAATATATGGATTTAATTTGTGTTTTTCATTTACGGTGTGCCCCTCCAATCCCTTGTCTGAAAGTATAGTTGCTCATTCACAATTGGTCTGTATAACTTTTGTAACACCTGCAAATGGTATTTTTTGAAATCAAAACAGTTCCCGCACCGTCAAGTTTTGTCATGTATGTTTATTTTCATTAAAATTTGCCTCATGCTCTGTGGATCCTTCTCCTTATCATGTGAGTTTAATGTTGTTTCAGACAATGTCGACCTAGGCACTGCTTGCGGTAAATATTTCAGAGTGTGCTGCCTCAGTATTATTGATGCAGGTATATTGAAGCGGCCATTGCTTTTGTTTTTCGGAGACATATCTTGTTATTTCTTCTGATAATGGCAATTTCCTGTGTATTTTTCCAGGCGATTCCGATATCATTAAGAGCGTGCCTGGCGATCACTGATTCAGTTACCAAGCAATAGCATGTCACGTTAGATTTATAGGATTTTTATTTTTGTAATTGTGTTTCTATCAAGAGCACTGTGGTATTGATTGTTAGCAAGATCTATTTATCTGGAACTTGCATGCTTCCTTGATAGCCATTTTACCTGTACTAGATGTTCAAGTGAATCTCGTCGACTACTTGATTTCCTTTGTGTGTTCAATTTTGTTTCTTTTGCTGAATGTTTGTGTTTTTTTATCAGATGCTATGGTCACTGTTCCTCCATTGGTTACATGCTGTGTATTTTTTTTTGAAAAAAATGATTTATTTTTATTTTAAATTGATTTTTTTAGTGTTTTTAGATTATTTTAATATGCTACATTAAAAATGAATTTAAAAAGAAAAAGTATTATTTTAATATATTTTTGAATGAAAATTATTTTTAAAAATAATGTTAACCAGGTGGCAGGTTTTGTATTGTGATGCGCTGAAATATTATTTTTAGATTTTTTATATCAATATGTTGAAAAAATTAATTGGAAGATTTTTGTATTTTTTTAATTTTTTTGTAAATGTGTTTTTAAAACACTCAGTTACTGTTGGGAAATCAGTCTCTAGCATGCACTAAGGAAGGAAACCTCGGGAGCTAGGTGATCATCCGGGTATGTTAAGGAGCTGACGTGTTATGGGCTGATTGGGGCTTTTGTAGCTTGGAAGCACAAAAAAATAAAGATTTTAAAATAAGAAAATTATTGTGAGAAAAATAAAATTACGAGTGATGTGAGAACAAGACTGCTTCTAGCGGTGCGGTGTAAAATATATTTTTATTAGGCTGATTTTGTATTATTTCAGTGTTAATATTAATTTTTAAAACATAAAAAAATATTTTTTTTAATATTTTTTAAATAAAAAATATTTTGAAAAACAATTTTCACATAAGCTCTAAATTAAAATACCTAAATAATTTTTTTTATATAAGATTATTTTAATTTGATGCATATGATAACATGACTTTGAGCTTACAAGATTTAATAGTTTTGTTTTTTCATAATTTTATCCTATAACATTTTTTTATCAATTTATAATAATGGAGCAAAAACCAAGGTTGTGAATCCTGTTCCGGCCGGAACGGCCCGTTCCACTTCAAAATTCAGAACAAAATGGTGACGTTTTTGTCCCGGTAAAAATCCCAGCCAGATCCGGCAAATCTGGCCGAATTCCGGTCGAAACGCCCCGGTTCCGTACCGGACGTTCCGTTCCGGGTTCAAAATAAAAAAAATCAAAAAGAAAAAAGAAAAACTCAACCCATAAATTATATATTAGTAAAAATAAAAAAATTAAAATCAAGAGATAAAGTCTGGCATCAGTGTAGCCTTCAAACTTCAAAACGGAGCCAAGAAAAAACAATGGAGAAAAGGATAGGAGATGAGGAAGAGAGTAAAGGAGATGAGGAGGAAGAAAAATAAATAGAGAAGAGGAGATAAGGTGGGCGGCGGCCGGGAGAAGGAAATTGGGATTTAGCTTTTAGGTTTAGGGTTATGTTGGGCTTTTATACTTAGTTATTATAATAATAATAAAAAAAGGAAGAGAGCATTATAATTAAAACCAATTGAATCGGTCTTGCTTTCATTTTAATATCTTTTTTTATTGTTTGTTTGTCACGGTGTCAAAAAGTGTTTTTAAAATTTTCTGTTTTAAATTAAAAAAATTGGGGTTATATAAAATTATAATTTAATAATAATAATAATAATATTTTCTACGGGGGTATATAAATTAATAATAATAATAATAATAATAAAGTAGGTTTATATGGGGAGGGGTAATAATAATAAATAACTAAATAAAAATACATTTCTAACTTTCTAGGGGGGTTATAAATTAATAATAATAAGAAGAAGAATAAGAATAATATATTTTTTTGGAGGGTTAATTTTTAAATATTATTTTAAATTTCAAATCTCAAATTTGCGGGTCTTTTAATTATATTTAAATTTATTTTTTTTAATTTTTAATTTTTTTTTAATTTAAATATAATTAAAAATAATAATTATATTGTTGGAGGATTTTTCAAAAGCAATTATTTAATTATATAACTTACTCCTATTTATTATATAATTAATTGTATCATTAAACTATATATAAAATACTTGAACTTTATTTAAAATAAGATAAAAAATGGTTTTTTTTATTAATGATGTAGAAGATGTTTGATTTATATTTCTTTTATTTTCGAACATTTTACTTTCATAATATTTTGGAATTTTAGAGATGTTTCTAATTTTGAGATTATGTTTTTTTGACTTTGTGTTTGTATTGTATAATTTAAAATTCATTTATATTGAATTTAAATTATACTTGTTAAATTAATATTTTATTTTTTTCATATATATAATTAAATAAATATGAACAGTACAAAACCGGAACGGAACGCCGGAATGCACCAAAACCGGAACTTTCCGTTCCAAACAAAAAACCGGAACGGTACCCGAAACGGATTTTACAACCATGACACAAACAACAAATCTAGTTTCCTGAAGCTGCTTCAATAAAATTTTCTTTTGTCTAGCCATCACCAAATAGAATTTTAGATAATTATATTATTTATTATTAATTACAACACTCGTTTTTATTTTATTTTATTTTTATTTGTTTTTTGGTAAAAAGCAAACATCAAACCAGTCCCTTTTATTTTCTTCTCTTGGATCTTAAGCTTCCCATATCTCCCAGAGACGCAAATTCCACCTCCACCATCCCCCCACCATCTCCACTCCACTACTGATCAAAACTTACTGTTAAGTAAATGTAAGATCATTGATTGGTCAAAAATAGGAGAACTCATTTGCGCAATCAGACTAAACTAGTAAACAATGGAGAGCTTCAGTGCAGAAGATCTTTCAACGATTGGAGGAATCGCCACAGTTTCTCTTCTCCATTCTTTTATTCCAACACATTGGCTTCCTTTCTCCATTGTTGGGCGTGCCCAAAAATGGACTCTCTCTAGAACCCTCCTCGTCAGTATGTCCTCTCTCCCTCGCTCTTGCTTTACATTTCCGCTCAGATCCGGGCCCTTTTCGTTATATTCGTGATATAAAAAAAAACTGTGATTTTGAAGAACACCTGAAGAAAACGATTGAGACATGAACAACTTGTTGCAGCATTGCATGTTTAGTGCTTGAAATGGAGTTTTTGCATGGAAATGTGATTTGAATTTTCTAAGTTGATTAGCTTGATCCACTAGTATTTAAATTTGTTGGTGTTTCCTGATGTGATTTTAAGCTGGTTGGTTTAAAGGTTGGGAGTCCATTTGTCTAATTGGGTAGACATTAAGAGCGTGTTTGATAATGCGTTTGTAAGTGCTTAAAAGTATAATATTTATGGGTTTTTTCTGGTGACTTTTTATGTTATGGTATCAAAATCATTGAAGATCACTTAAAAATGGATGCCTTTTCGGCTGACAAATCACCTACAAACGCATTACCGAACTACGTTTGGTGCTATGATTGGCCATGGTGATGTGTAGGGATCAACGATAATGTATCATACTAGATTGAAATTTGTATAGAAATCTCAAAAATTCATGCTTCTTAGGCTTATGATTAATTATGTTACAATATTAGTTATCTTTAGTTTCGTTTCTTTATGCAGCTGCATTTGGGGCAGTTTTGCATGTGCTATCCACTTCACTTCTTGGTATAACAGCAATCACCATGGCAAATACTATCGCTGGTGAAGAAACAGTTCACAAACTTGCTTCACTTTTGCTTATAGTTCTTGGTGGTTGTTATGTGATACTATTTCTGTCCGGGAAGGGAGGGCATAGTCATTCTCATGACCAGCCCATGGAGAAAATGGCTGTCGCTGGGCTCATTCTTGTTCCAGCATTATCTCCTTGTGCAGCCACGCTTCCCGTTTTTCTTGCTGCTGGGAGTTCGTCCTCCATGATGGTGCTTGCCATCATTGTGCTGCTATTCAGGTATCAGTAATATGCCCATCCTTGTTGTTTTACCGATTTGATTATTTTGAAGCTTGTAGTCAAATATGCCATGGTTCATAGCAGAAAAAGAAAATCTGATCAATGAAACTATACATGCTGGTTGCCTTACTTTTCCACTCTCCCTTCCATGCTTTCTAATGTTACAATAGTGTCCAGAACAATTAAAATGAACATATACGGGTTCAATAGTTGATCGCATTTCTTTTTGTGGCTTTCACCGGTATAAATGTCCAATCATCCACTATCTGGTGCTGAATTCGTTTTCACTTAGTTTTATTTAGTACTTCTTTCATGAAGAGTCCCAAAAATCAACCCAGCTAATTGAAATCTCATTCAAATGGCTTATTGAGATAGAATCATCTCTCTTCTAAAACATACTTGGCACTAAAGGTTTTAGTTGAGATGGTCCATTCACTAGAAGCAGGTACTTGAACTTGTGTTTGGTTTACTGGATTTCCTGTTTAACAATCAATCTCAATGGGTTCTCCATTTTGGTTATTACTCTGGTCTTGACTATAAATTAAAAACCCTGGAAATGAAATATGAACCCCCCCCCCCCCAAAAAAAAAAAAAAAAACTTCTTATCTGTTAATCTGTGTAGAAAGGCTCATCTTTGATCAATAAAAGAGCTATATCTGGATAAATCAACCTCCCTTGTTCGTTGAGGCAGTACTGTTACACAATTGTCAACACTTTAGGTGTAGGTTTGTTATTCTTGGACCATTATCAAGATCGATTCAAACCCAGTCATTTCTTACATTCAAACTCTTTCATTGGCAGCACTATAACTGTGATGACATCACTTGTGGCTCTATCATTCTACGGTGCCAGCCAGCTAAAGTTTCATTGGGTTGAGCGATACGACAAACTTCTTGTTGGTTCAGTTCTATGTATGGTAGGAATCTTGACGCTTATGTTTCATGATCACAATCACGAAGGGCCGGGAGGTTTCTCAGGGGAGCGCCTGAGCCGGAAAATCATCGGGCTTTGAGTTACGTTTCTTTTCCCTTGGTATGATGCTTTGAATGTATTATGTCTCCATGTATCTTCATTGCTTTTTAGTTTTAGCCTAGAGGTGTCTATTTTTATTTTTCGAGTCAATGGAACTCAGTGTACAGATGTAATTTTTTATCAGTCAATGGAACATCAACTCTAATTTTTTATCTCCATATTTAGCCGTCGCCTTGAATAATATTTTTTTATTTTTATCATTGTTTGATTGAATAACAAATTTATTTTAATAAAAAAATTAAATCGAGTAAATATTATGTTTTATGAGATTAAATATTTTTTACAAATTATTTTTTAAGACTTGTTTTTATATTTTTTAAATTCATATATAAATTAATACTTAATTCTTTTTTTTGCTTAGTCTTTTAAATTACGACTATTTTTTTTCCATGCATTTAAGTGTTGAAGATTATATATATATATATAGATGAATTTTATTTTTGAAAATAAAAAAACTTTCTTTTCGGATAACATTTCTTACTTAACCTTGCCAGTGGAATCACTTTCTCACCATCTTCAATATATTAGGATGATATATTATTTACAACACAACATTTTAAAAATGAAAACTTAAAATCGTCCTGGATAAGAACAATCACTCTGACTGACCAATCATACTTTAAAATAGAATACAATAAAAATAAAAGCTGGTAGGGTTTTAATGATGGATGGTGGGAGCATATTTGAGCACATAATAATTCACCTGAGAATATTTTCCTCCAATCGCATATCAGACAGGAACATCCACATCCAATAAGTGAATTCACATGACAATGCTAAGATTGTCACATTTCAATGCCTGGACCAAATTATATATTATATGTTTGCTACACAATCTCTTAAAGGTTAGCTAGCTAGGTACTATATCCATTTTATTGATCATTCATCAAACTTCAAAAACAGATTCTAAAGTTCTGGAAGTTTGTGTTTAAATTGGACCAGGGTTTTTTCTCTCCTCTTCTCAATCTAAAGCACAGTGCCAGCAATGAGAGTCAATTTTGTCTGACAGGAAAATTCTGAATCTCTGTCGTGGTGGTTTATTCATCAGTTGCCTTCTTGCCTTTGCGTCTGCTGCTGCTGGTTTCCACGAGGTAACAAACCATGGAATCCACATCATCACCAAATATGCTGTAGGCCTCGATTGCTTGCAGGTAGCTGAATCCCATTGACAGCAACATCTGCATACTGCTGCTCAGTACAGTTTCTTGCAAGCCATGTTCTCTTTCACCTTCCACCTTAGAAGTCTCACTGGCCGATGATCCTGCAAACCCAGGTTCTTATCACTGTTAGCTACACAGAATACAAGCACAATTCACCCTTAAAAGATGAAAAAAACTCAAATGCTTCTAACAGACCAAAGACGGAATAAATCGACGGGGAGAGCGAAATGACGATAACAACCAGAGGTGTGCCCAATGTTCTTTGGTCCCCGCAGTTCATGAACACATGTTCTCACTGAAATACCATCCCCTGTGCAAGGTCTGAGTACTTACTAGTGCTAGAAGATGATGGTTCTGCACCAGAAGTAGAAGATCCTTTAAGGCCAAGTTGTGGTTTGAACTTGTTGTCAGCAAGATACTCAGCTCGAGAAGCTTCCATCACCATGCGTTCAATCTCCTTCTCAGTAACCTCAAGATCAGAGTAAAACTGCCCCTCAGCCAGAAGTGCCTGTCAGCGTTAAGAATCAGAAAGGAGATTTTGGTTAATAAACTAGTTAGCGAAATATCATCACATAACATTCTGCTGAACTTCGTTAAAGATACTTGCATAATCAATCTGCTGGTCTTGTTGAGCTTTAATAGCAGCTTTGACCTGATCTCTATCCACACCTGCCTCCTGCAAACACAGTTGTTGCCCGTGTCAGCACCATCAATCTCTTTCACTATACTAGCCTGTTACCAGTAAAAGGAAGAAGAGCAATCCCACAATCAACAAGTCCAGTTATAGTTATCCAGCAATTGGCATGGTGATATTGATACTTTAGATGCAAGTTCATAGTTGATAAATCATCAACTCCTAATCTTCACAACAAGAAAATTAAAAGTGAAAGTAGTGTGGAGGGAAACGTGATGCAGATCAGATTGGTTCATCAGTATGGCCCTGCCAACTTCTATTGTTCTTTGATCCTATACCTTAATCACATGTCTTAACCACTTTATTTCAAGGAAAAATAATGAACTGAAGAGGGAAGGGTAATATAGTTATGATCACTGGAGAAAAAAATATCATTTTGCGAAGACAAAAGGTACAAAAGTTGGAGACACTCACCCCTTGAAGACAGCTGAAACCAAGTCCTGCACCAATTGTTGAACGACGTGGGTTGACAAGTGAGTTGTAATGATTACCATGATGATAGCTTAGCTGTATGGGAGGTGTGTCTGTATTGTAGCTCCCAATGTTGATGGGTTCTACATCAATTGTTTTGATCAGTAAGAAGTAGCAAATGACTGAATAATTTAAACTATCAATTCATCTCAAGTAGATACCAGTGCTATAGGTATAAATGAGGATTGGTCGATTGTACATTTCTGATAAAGCTTGGATCTCCACATTGTTTCCATACACCTGAAAATTGAGAAGTGAATGTCTACATCACTCATTCACATTATGAGTCTAAGGCACAGGTGGTTGGTAAACATGCTGGACCAAATGTCTACTTGCCTGCCTACCATACCCCGAAAAAATTAAACCTAAACTAAAGGTTGACAGCAAACAATGAAATTTGTTCAAAAGAAACACCTCCAAATGAAGCCTCCATTTCAAGAAATTTGCCAAATAAATACACAGATAGGTCCTCATTTGCAACTTTTGAAATTGGGATGCCTCAAATAACTCTTCCTATGTAAAGAAATTTCTCAGTTAACGCTCCCCCTTTTATATCCCCTATAGACTAACAGCAACACCCTCAAAGGGGTGGCATATAGGAGCAGTCCCAAAAATCCTCAAATCACATTTATTGTCATCCCAATGCAAGTGAAAACAAACTGATTTCTCAAGTGAAGTGCACAAATATCATTAGCTTGCAAATCATGTTCAAGAGGTGACATGTGATAAGAAAAATATGCCTCATGCCATACATTTTTGCCTTGCTGGATATTGAAAGAGTTAAAAGTGAAATTCAATACAATATCCATACCTTGTCTCTTCTTTTCCTCTTACAGTAAGATGTAAAACCTTCAGTGATGAATTGAGAAAAGTGATCCCTTTCCTTTTCCTGAATGAGCCAGAAACAAAATACAATGTTGTCAGGGGTGCAATTCACAATTTCTTTTCTTTCCTGTGAAATTCAACACTACTCTCTTAAGCTGTCCAGGAATTATCTCAGTGATTTGACATTGCAAACATAAAAGCAACATTATATTGTCTCTCTCTCTCTCTCTCTCCCTCTAATTCTACACTGTTCTCTCACATTGTCCATGAATTTATTACATGAAATACACAGCAACAATCATGAATCAAACTCCTTTATATCATTATCAATTAATACGCCTTGTAAAACTAAAACACAAATGACAAATTGATTAATGAAAAAGACTAGCATCTGATACAGTGGAGTGTCTTTTCACAAGGCTGCCTTGGATATTATCACAAGAATATGAACTTGCAGCACTGGTTAACCAGATGCATGATTAATTTAAGTAGATGCCAAACCAGAAAAAAAAAATGACCATGAACTTGAACGATGAAGTACCATAAAAAGAAAAAAAAATCTTACCATATAGTCCACGCACATTTGTCTGGCCAAATCATACATTTCAGAATCCCCATAAACTTGATCTGTCACAGCACGAAAGAGACAATTCCCATCCTCCAGCATTCTTTTGACTTCTAACCCTTTGGACAGTCTGATGTCAATCTCAAACTGACGCTCTCTTTCCTGCAATAGATGCAAAATGCCAACTTTAGAGAGATAACAAGCATTTTAATTACTGAGATGCTAAATCATATCATCGGATCAGGATTGCAATTCTCAATCAAATGAACGAAAAGGTGACACTACAAGATCTACTATGCTAAACATTAAAAAAAAGGAGTCAAATACATCAGTGACAGAGTATTTTCCTAATATACAATACCATTGGACAAGAGGAAACAGCGGCAAATCCAACCAAGCCAATGAACAAAATCAACTAGAGATCATACCACACCCACAAAGTCTTAACTCCACGAAACACAATTCAGAACAGTGCTTGAAACATGTGAATCAACACAATATGACCGCACACAGCTGCATAATGCTTGTGGGCTTATTCTTAAGCTAGAAAAATCGTAATCATAAAATGCAACAGTCAAGGCATGGCTCACCAACAATATATTTAGCACTGGGAACTTACAAAATCATCATAGGAGGAAACGAAGCAAGGATTCTGCTCATCAGCACTATTGTACCCCTCATTTTCACCATGAGACCTAGGAGAGGATGGCCGTGATCCAGTTGGTGAAGACCTTGTCGAAACAACAGGCCACGCGACTGCTCTCCTAGATGGTCCAATCCGCACAGAATTTGAAGTTCCTGGTATAAATCTCCTTGAATTCGAGTTTGTTAGGTCAAGTTTTGGAGGTGGCACAGGAGGAGGAGGCGGCGGAGGCAGTGGGCTTCCACTACCAGCCTTTGGTAAATCAGCATTTGAACCTTCACTCTCCATAGGATATTTCTCCAAAATCAATCCACCCAATCCTTTAACCAAATCCCCTGATCCCATCGTTTCCTCATTGCCCACTTTATGGTTATCAACAGTTTCATCATTTAAACTGTCACTTCGATCACCATATATGCTTCCCATCAAAAGCTCATCACTTTTTAACACTTTATTATCATGACCACCACTATTCTCCAAGAATTCATCGACCACTACCTGCTCTTGCACCTCACCAACATCCCCATCTTTCGCAGTCGAAACAGCCTGAAGGATACTAGTACCCTGTGTGTCTGGCCTAGCAGCCGAGGAAGAAGGTCCTGCACGGCTCTGATTCGAAGAGGAACCACTGCCTCGCTGAACTAGAATCCGAGTCATCTGGCTTCAATCTTTATCGTCCTCAATTATTTACTCAGTGCGCCAATTCTTCCTCCAAAATGGCCAAAACTTAATGACTCGTAGATTTGTCGCGTGTTCTTGCCTTAGGTGCAGTGATGCCAATTCCTTGGCTGAAGGAATTCTTCCACCCCAGCGCGCTCAGCTCGTTGTCGTCGCAGCGAAAGGGTTTCTGCATTCCCCTAACAATTTTCATGAGACCCTGACCTCCAACTTTTAAATAATAATAACCTTCTCTAAGTTGTCGAATTTTACCCGGAATAAGAAATCCAAAGATTCACCTTCAAAAGCCCAAGCTGCAATCAACACATAAAAATCAAACAATAAAACTCAACCCTTTATTGAAAACACAACACTTTCAAGTTTCTGAAGTTATTTCAAGTGAAGTATGCCTCAAATCCTATCCAAATCATTATCCTTAAAAGACCGTTCCCTTGCAAGATATCAAAATACTCACTTAAAGTACAAAATTGCAAAACCCAAAGCTATAAAATCCTTGATTATCAAGAAAAAGACACTTCCTTTAATCCACTTAGCCACACTAATTGACTTAAATTAAACCGATACAGCTAAAAGCAACAAATTAAGTCATCCCCCCTTCATTACTTTTCTTTCGCTTTTCCATCATTTTTCAGCAACCAAACAAAAACCGCATAATCAAAACAAGAACACGATTAAAGATCAGATGAAGAACAGCGAGAAGACCCAGGAGTTGACTCAGAACGAGTTGCAACAAGAAGACTCACCTCGCAGAGAAAGAGAGAGGAGTAACAGGTTACGAAAAGAAAAGTTTTTGAGATCTGTAAAAGCAAACACAGAATGAAAGCGAGAGTCCTTTTATTTTAGGGTTTTATTTTATTTTATATATTTATAAAGAAGTAAAGGATGATAAAAAGCAAAGAACTTGGTGGAGAAGAAGGGGAGGGAGAGAGAGAGAGAGAGAGTTTTAACTTTTAACGGTGGATAGAGAGGGAGGAATGTGACGTGGAGTCTACTACATAGGAGACGGCTGAGCGATGATTGTTACACGTGGGGCTTTTAGCACGTTTGTTTCGCACGTGTGGAAGGTGAAAAATTAAATTATTAAGGGCAGAATTCTTAAAGGTATCCCAATTATTGACCGTCTCTTGCTTCAGTTACCTAAGTCTTTTTTTGCTTCAATTGACACCCCTAACTGTTTAAATTCTCATTTATTCATGTATATAGCAACATAAGATGAAGATGAGACTCATGTAGGAAAATTTTAAAAATTAGTGTTGAAACTAGTGCATATAACATAGTCTTGAAACCTTGACTCGACAAATTAATCATGAATCTATACAAATTCAGATTGGTAGAAAAAAACCTAATTAGTTAAGTTTAAGGAATAGGTTGATTCGATAATATGTTTGACCTAACCTTATTCAATCAAAATTCGTCTATCAATTCATTAGTTTTTTCTTGATTTTTTTTTAAAACAATATTGTTTTTATTATCTCTAAAAACAATTAGGATCAATAAGGTATGATGGAAAAGAATATTGTTTTGATTTCTATTTTTAAAAAAATAAACGAAGGTTGAATCTTCCAACCCTTGAATTCCTGTCTAGTAGTTCATGTCCACAAAAAAGTCCAAACGGTCACCTTAAGAATCTAATTGAGATAAGAAAAATGTTAAGGGACTGGAATGAGATTATATATATGATTGGAGGACCTTTTGGGGTGGTCAAACTATTGATGCAAGGATGACTGAGAAGTGATGGATGATCGACGTCCTCCGTGCGCGCGCGTCAGTGTGTGCTGTCAAGTTTGCTCCCTGTTTTTGTGTCATCAGAGAGAAAAGAAGGCAACAAGACTGAACTGTATTCCTTTCTTCGCTGAGTTGAGGTCATGGTAAGAAGTTGGAATTACACTGCTACCCTTTATGACCTATGCAGAACTCCTGTTAGCCAGTCCCTGTGATGTATGTAAACTTTCTATTTGGTCCCTAAACTTCGGTTTTACTTAATCATGATAGTTGAGGTCAGGGAATTCAGAAGGTTGCCTGTGGTTAAAGACAGTTAGAATTTCGAATGAGGGAAGTTGTCTTTAAAAACAATGGCAGACAGCCTGAGAACCAGGTCGTGAACGGCTAACCTTTTTTCCATCCTTTTCAGTGGTGTTGGGCCGCTTTTGCTGATGATGATTTAGGCTGTGTTTGTTTCTCGGAATTCACTTTCCGATAAACCACTTTCTGCCTCTGGTTCTTGAATAGTGATATTTGTTGCTTGACCACTCCTGTCTGAGTCCATTGCAAAATATAGGTAGTGATCAGGAGAAAGCTTGCTGCATCAAATGCCAGGAAAAAAAGTGGATTAAATAGGAGATAAAAGATAATGACTTAGCTCTGTATAGGAAGTTAGGTGCAGATATAACGTTAGCAAGGACTGGCTGCCACAATCTGACTTGCTCCACTTCATACAAAACGAGTTGGACAACTAGAAGGCAAAATTCGGCGAAGCTGTAGAGCCTTACCGCTTTCATATCTGTTCACTACAAAGAGGAGAGTTGGATGGTTAATCGAAACAAAATTATTACTACAAGTAAATAAGAAGAAAAAAGGATGCAGGAATCACATCTTGGTCGAAATTCATCTCATTCGAGAGGGTTTTCCTCTGAATAAATCAATAGTTATCCAATTTACACCTTCCAGAAAAAAAAAAAAAAAAAACAAAGGATACCTGAATACAGTGGGAAATTTATTTTCACAACATAAAATGGATGCTCTTGCTATATTACAAGCCGCACTTGATGAGTTTGCCTTTATTTTTTACATGTATATCCCAAAACTCCCATGGGGAAAAGAACAAACCTAAATTCCTGACTTCCCTTTCAAAACAAAAATATTTTTTCAAGAATAACAAACTATAAACAAGTTTTATGGCCGCACTCTCAATCCTCTTTCAGCAAGCACTTCATGAATTCGACGAGCAACTTCAGCAGTGTCATTTAGAGGTGGGTAGCTCCAGCTTTCCGAGATCTGAAAGAGATAGACAAATAGATTACCTCTGTGTTTAAGTAAAGGAGAAACTTGATCACTACATCTACTGGTTAAGTTATAGATGCGGTACATCAGTTACTCGTTGCATAAAGGGAACAACAATTTCCTGAGAGAAGAAAAAATAACCAGAACAGATTCCCAGGACAGCCATTACAAAACCTATCAACTAAAGTGGATGGGCAACAAGCAGTTTCGTAGCTGTTTGGCAATGTATGACCATTCAAATTTACCTTTAGTTATTTTGATTAGTAACAAAATCATTATCAAGTAAAATTATTATCATATTTTCACAAAGTATAATTTTGAAAAAATCTCCTAGAGAAAAAGTGATAAATGAATTTGCCCTTCGCGAATTGGAAAAACAATGTTCATCAGCTAATATGGGACCGGGAGATAATTACCATATCATTTAAATAAGTATTCTGCTATTTACTTACATCCTCAGATCCTGTAAATGGTCGAACCACTCCTCGCTCCCTCAAAGATTTATGGAAGTCAGCCAACTTCCATGTGCAACGTTCAGATCCTATCACATAAACAGGTTTCCTGCAAGAACAGTATTGGAGTTTTAAATCAGCATTTACAAAATAAAACAGGGCATCCCAGAGCTTTATTGTTTTAAATCATCACAGTTGATAGAGATAATTTTCAAGCATACCCAGTACTGCAAGCCTCACTTATCATACTGACTGAATCTGCTGTGACAACAAATGCATCTCCCCAAGCTAAATGTCCCATATATGGATTAGGCTCTGAATTTTATGACATGCAAAACTTATAAGATTGTGAACTCTAGTGATTTAACTAGTATGAATTTTTCAACTAAATCAACAATACCTTCACCATCCCAGATGTAAACTTTTGGATTATTTGCAAGTTCCTTGATTATTATGTTTGAAACCTGTAGGTAGAATTACAGATGCAAATATTGAGGGATAAGTAGCATGTATTGAAAAAAGAAACTATGACAAACGAGTGGCCATACCTTCTCAGGTGTCCTATTTGAGAAAGATACTCTGACACTCCCGCAGCTCACAAGCACGTTAGTCAAAAAGGTACATAACTGCTTTGCCAGGTCCGTTCCATAACGGCAGCAACCTAATTAATTTTAGGCACCATTTCATATAATCATGTCTTAAATTCTCAGTCCATGAGAAACATCAAGAACTAAGAGAACATACACCTTTTATGTTCTTTGCATTAAAATAATCATAAACCCAAACCCAAACCCAAACAGAGCAGAACAAGATAATTAATCAAACATGCCTTTTCAACTTCTAATTCTTCAACTGGGGAACATGACTTTTCAACTCGTGACAATGTTTGATTTTAAAGTTTCAGTTATTGCTATGCTAACATTAAAAAAATAATAATAACTGCATTTCCGACAACAAATTCAATATAACAGGTGTACTGAGGTATATGCAGGGTAGGCACCATGAAGGCAATACTACTATGAGATTAATATAACAAAAATAAAACAGAATAATGCACAACCACTATATCAAGAAAAGAAAGACAATAAAAGTGAGACTGACAATTTGCAGCAAAACTGTCAAATCACAAAAAAAGTACAACAGATTGAATGTATAATGGCTAATTACATGAAGGCCCTCCAATGTTAACCACCAGCAAAGGCTTTGGCAAAGGTGCGAACTCATCATGCCATGTGCTAGCTGCACTGCGTAGCGCAGCAAAATCAATTTGATGCAAGGCTCCCACAGTAAGTACCTGAAGTTCAATGGTCTTGTTATACACTGCTAATTACCATCTTCAAAAAAAGAGATTATCAACAAAAAAAAGTCTCATCATGACCAATCAACTAGAGCAACATAAAGTTTCGATACATACTACATGCTCATCAGGAGGTTCACGTGGAGTTATCCATCTCTGAAGAAATCGAGGAACTTGTTCTTGTGCTTGAGGAGTCAAAGGATAATAATCATGATTAGGTGTGACAACCAGGTCAAACCTACTCAAGTCTGACCTTGGATGTTGAATCTGCATGAGAAAAATAAAAGGAATATCAGAAGCTTGAGTGCAGCAACAGAAAGAGGATCGAGTTGAATTGCCAAGGCAGCTATGGAAACTGTGTCTGAGTGTACAGCATGCAAAGAGTCGTTATATATGCGTTGGTTTATTATAAGAACTTTGGATGTCGTATCTGTCACTGTTCAATAGGCTAACATAGGTGTATACCAGCCCTTATGTATGCAAGGGTTTATTCATCCATCTGATACTAATAGCAAAAGGTTACAAATTGGATCCTCCTAGGTATATTTTTTAGATAGCCATCATGGAACCATGTTATTTATAGAATGTAGCAAATAGCTTTATCAAGTGCAATTTAAATTACAGGAAGGCCTCAGACCTGAACAAGGAAAACTTTTTCTGATGCTAAACGTTTTATAGAGCTTGCAACAGAAATAGTATCTCTTCCAGATGCAACTACCAATAAAGGGCCATCCCTGAAACAACGTAGCAAAACAAATAAATTAAAGACAAATGAGGTCTGTCAACTGACAGGAACTAGGTGTAAAATGGAAAATTCATATTGCAAATACCAACAAGTTTGGGACCACTACTTATTTGAGTGGTGCAATAGGTTTCAAATCCAACATAGCTCCACAGGGCAACAATCACATAAATGCTGCACAAGGAAGAATTAAAAGACAAAAAATAACACAACCTTTTCATGAGTCTACACTGCAAGGTTAAAGTACCATTAGTCGTACACAACACAGCCTTTTATTTTCATATGAACACATGATCTTCACAATCCATTAATCAACAATACCATTATCATGCATTTTCTTCACTTTCCTTTTCCTTTCACAAGGGTGCGCAGAAACCATGTCATCCAACCTTTACCACACGCCCATGTTCAATACAGATGGGCACGACTTACAACAGGCTTATTTTCAAGCTTGCATCTTTGTTTGAATAAAACAAGTAAAATGCATTCGAAAAAACATATACTTTTTACTCTTTCAGTAACTTAATAACTCAAATTACACAAGAGTCTGAAAGAAAATTACTTCTCATAACTTTCTCGTGCCATATTCACAATCCGCTTCGAATCAGCTTCTAAAATTGACGACAAGCCCACACTGCCACCTTTCTCCGACGGCAGAGGCGCAAGTCTCCTCCGACGAGACGTTATAAACCGCAAATAACTATATATCCGCCTTATGATGTAGTACAGCAACTTGTGGAGAGAAATCGGTAGCCAATGCAACCACTCATTTATTCCTCCTCTTGGTCTCGTCACTCTCTGCATCCATCCAATTGAATAAATGATCCAAAAATTAAAAATTAAACCCTATTTTAGCAGAAACTAAAAATAAGACCAAAAATTTCTCCATTATTGTGATTAAGGAGTTGAAAAGGAGAGAAGTGAACTGACAAATAATACGTGCTTATCATATAGGCCAAGAGAACGAACTAAGCCGAGGCTCTGGTTTTCTGAACCGGGAAATCCGTTGCCGATGACGACGGCTCTGCGAATGACACTATTCGCGCCGTTTTCGAAGATCTCCGGTACTCCCATGGTGGGACTCGGGGGTTCCGGGAGCCTTATTGGCTTCATGAATTGATTTCCACTCCGGTTACAGATTCAAAACCCTAATCCCGTTAGAATTCGATAGCATGGAAATTTCCGGGGAGAGAAAGAGGTGCCACTGGCTATCGCTAAGAACGTTTTCTTTGCCTGCTGATTTTTTTCTGAAATGCACGCTGTTTTCGGATTTGCCTTATTGTTTGGGTGAAGGTGGAAAGCACGGCCCACGACGTAAGAAAGCCCAGACACTTTGATAATTAAATACAAATTTATTTTCACGGCCCAATAAAAACAGATATTTTTTTTCTTGAACAAAGGCATTGATTGTTTCCGTATTGGAATTATATTTTTAAAAAAGAATTTTTAAAAAATTATTTTGGTATGATAATATATATATATATATACGATTAAAATTAAAATTATTATTTTAATATATTTCCAAGTTAAAAAACTAATATTAAATATTATCATAAGTTATGATATTCAGGTTATTGTATTTGAGCCACAAGTCAATGAATTAATTATAAAATAATGTTATTGTATAAAATATTAACGCGATATTGTTTTTTTATTAAAAAAAACTAAAAAATTATTAAAACTATGTCATTTTGAATAAATTTCTTAAAGCTAACCTAATAAATTTCTTTAGTTTTTTGTCATCCAAGTATGATGGAGCACACCAAATAAATTCTGGAAATCCCATAAAAAATGAATCAAGCGAGGGAGTTTCCAAACATTTTAAAATGTTTGGTCACTTAAAAATATAATCATGGAATTCTTAGAGACCAGAGCAAGAACAGAAAGATTGAATATGAAGTGCAATGCTTGTGGGGATGAGTGTTCATGAGATAGTGGAGGATCCACTTGAGTAATGGCTAAACATTTTCAATTGATTTCAGGGATACAGTGGGTGGACCAGTTTCAAATCCAGCATAGTCCAGGGCAACATTTTTAGGTATTTTTTGTTCGTCGAGTTAAGCAAATGTTTCGGGCTTTTAAAAAATAAACACATCATAACTCGAACTCGAGACTTGTAAAACAGGCGGATCTCAAGCTCTTTCCGCCGTTTCATACGTTAATTCATCACAAAAACTAGCACAAGATATATTTCTAAATTTAACCAGCAAGAGATGACAAATGTAATCAACAATGACAATTTTCATTTTGGTTACAGAATCATTTTATTCAGAAACATGGTCACATCTTCAATCCGTGCCGCAACTTTCTATCCTTAGATGGCTTCAAGTGCCAAATTCCCTACCATTCTAGCCAGAGGCACAGGACACTTGGTAACAATGTCAAACTTTGATGGATTTGAGGCATTGCAAAATAAAGAGAAGCTCAGTAAAAGAAGCTCCCCAAGGGACAACCTCGAGGAGAGGAACCCTTGCCAGTAATAAGGATCCAGATCAAAGAAAGCATCAAAAAACATCCTAGACCCTTTTAGATCAAGCTTCAGTAAAGTCTCCATCCCAAAAGTATAAAATTCCCTCTCACACCTCCTCTCCAATGGCCACAGGCCATTCCACACTCTCTGTTGAAGTGGCCTGCCCCTGATCATCCTGGTTGAGCCAAGACACTCAACAATGGCATCAGCTAGAATTGGGGCTAGGGCCATTGTTCTAGACACCATGTAGCCAGTTGAGGGGTGGACTAACCCTGAAGTCCCACCAATAGCCATCACATTTTGAGGGATTTGTGGGAGAGGTCCTCCCATTGGAATCAAACATTTCTCTTCCTCTATTACATTCTTCACCCTGATTCCTAAATGTCTTAGCCTTGCTGCCATCCTGTTCTTGACCTCCATGTATGATAACAAAGGCCTGCTGACCAAGGAAGTCTCTTCCAAAAATACAAAGTTGGAATCAAATGGCATAGCATACAAAAAGGTTGGAACTTTTGAATTATTTGCACGCAAACAAGGTTCATTTCCCATATGGGAATCTCCCCAATCCATAAGAACCATTTTATCCAAGTCAAATGGATGGTGATCAACTTCAGCTAAAATGCCATGAGCAATCTGATATCCATTGTTTCTTGGCTTATCATACTCAGTAAAAGTACTAGCAAAACCACTCGCGTCAACAACTAAGCTAGCTCTTAGCTCAATCCCATCATCACAAGCAATTGAAGATTCAAACTCCTCATGCTTCACTTTCCAAACCTTAGCCTTATGAAACCTAACCCCGTTAGAAGCACAATTCTCCAACAATTTTGTCTTGAATCCCTTCCTGCCAACACGACCATAAGGACGATCTAAATACTTGGTCTTGTCATCGTCAATAAAGACACAAGTCATAGGCCATGTTTTGTCCAAACAATCAACAAGCCCCAAGCTCTCAAACTCATCAACCCAGACACCATAGTTATTGGGCCACATAGAAAGCGGGGAAGGATCAACACAACATACCTTAACTCCATAGCGAGACACTTGCTCAGCAAGACGCAAACCAGCCGGGCCTGTCCCAATAATGATCACATCGAAGCAACGAGACCTGTCTGCAGGATCAAACCATGAGAGATCAAAATCCAAGGACTCGGGTTTTGATAGAGGTTTCAAGTCAAGAAAGCTTCCAAACTTGCTGCTTTGGATTCCATGGTGGAATTTTCTTGAAGCTATGATCTGGTGTTTTCGAGTAGAGAATAGAGGAGTAGGTTTATGGTTTAGCAGAAAAGTTTTTGCTTCAGGAGCTGAAGGAAATAGCCTGAGACAAGTTGCCATGTGCAAGTACCAGAGAGAGAGTTGGGAAGCAGCAATGTGGAAATAAAGAAGAGTTGGCAGAAAAATTCTTGTTCATGGGAAATGTACTGTAAGATAGTGTTGAATAAACTATAAAGCCATAGAGAATACCCGAGCCCTGTAAGAAATGGATGCTCTCAGGAGTGATGAGCTACCTCATTTGGTTGCAACTTTCAAAGAAATAAGGGGAAACATCAAATGAACCCCCCGAACTTCTATACTCATTCCTAATTGATCTCGAATTTATAGATTTATCAATTTGATCCTTTTTCTAATGTTCAATTTTTTTATCAGGTTCTCTATACAATGATATTCCGTAAAATATAAAAATATTTATAAAAGGAAAGAATCCAATTGAAAAAACATGAGAAATGTATAGCTCAAAATATGCATAAAGATTTAATTTGATCATTGTTTATCAATTGATTCACTTTATTAAAACAGTTACAATGATTTAAATAGTGATATAAAAGATGATGACTGTTTCGATGTATAGCTCAAAATCTCTTAAGATTTGGATATGGAAAAAAAAAAGCATTGATTAACAAAATAACAATAATGGAATATAAACTGATTTAAAGTGTTAGAAAATATAATTATTAGTATGATTGGACTGGATCGGATAGAAAAAATGATTTGGGATGTGTTTGATGATTTAGTTGCAAGTATGATTAGATCAAGTTTGCAGGATGTTCAGTGAGTCCGGGGATTAGTTGGTCTAGCAGCAAGTGGGGTCTTGGCCTAGCGGTTGAAGGTACTTATTTCTTTACTCAACACTAGGATTCAAGTCTCACCATGCACGCTTGTCATCCCCGCGGTGTCTTACATGCTCTGTGAATTTGCAGGATGTTCGGTGAATTCAGGAATTAGTTGTGGTGCGCGTAAATTAGTCCGGACAAGAAAAAAGTATGATTAGATCGAAATCGCCTTTAATTGATATTCTCCTGCATTTCCAACCCGACCATATTTAGATTTATTTTTTTATTAGTAACAGTGCACCCCCTAACAAATAAACACATATTTAAGCTGGTTTATTTTGCGGTAAAAATCATGTTTTATAATTCTTTTTTTTATAACAATGCTTCTGCATGAAAATTATTTTATTTTATTTTTGTTTAATGTCAAAAATATTTTTTTAAAAATAAAAATATTAATTTCATTCATTTTCGAGTAAAAAACAATTATTACTATATCTGTAAACACTATCTTAATCGCAAACCGAACAATTACCAAGTCCAGCATAGAAAAAACCACATGATGCATTTCTGCTCTTATTTAAAAGCTTCATTCTCCCGAACTTTTCGGAGGGAAAAAATGAAAAGATGTTTACCAATCGACGTGGAGACAAGGCTGGTTGGCCATTGTGTCATGGATTGTTGATATGTGCATGTGATGCATGAACAAAATGTCGCCCCCCCTTAAGCTAACCCAAGTAAACCCACTCACTAGACACGTTTTGGCTTTTACAAATTACACAACATTCTGATTCTGACTCCAACTCAAAATCTGTAATGAAGAGATAAATTTCCTTTATTTGATTCTAGTTTGCAATAAGCTGTATAATTTGACATATGGCATGTCTATTGCCTTCTCATGTGATGGCCTGGCACTGGGCTGCCCCCTGTTATTCTCGTCATGATCATGCTCTCGTGTTCAATTCCTTTGATTCTTTGAACACCATGCTTACATAAATAGGAAGGAAAAAAACAAATGGAAAAACCCAGTATTTGATTTTCAAAACTGCACTGTTTCAATTTGAGCAGAGAAAAAACTTGAGTGATGAAGTTAACCCACCTGATCCATGATCCGAGCTATAGCCTAGCCGATTCTCGGGTTGGTTCTTGTGACCATGCCTAACACTAATGAAATTCTCTTGGTGAAGAAGAAGAGAGCCTCAAACCCCACAAGCCCTAACCATGCTAAATGTTAAAACCAGCTCTGCATCAAAATTCCGCCTCCTGCAACCCCTGAATGGATCTCTAACAAAATTATGGCCTTAGATATTTCTCTTTTCTTCAGAAGCTTAATCCATAATCACCAATCTAAGAAATGGTTAAAGACTGCAGAATTTCACTCAAAATTTAACCAAATTATTAAAATGAACTGCCCAATGAAAATGTTGCTCTGGCACTTAGCAGCCATAGCTCTGGCGTTGAATGTCAAGTTTATGAGATGAAGCAGGTCTGACATCCAGAAAGTTTTGTTACTTATCGGAAATAATAGAATCAACTCAAAATCAACAGAGCTTCACGTTATATCTCTAAGAAAACAATTGAGGAGATTACAACATGGAGATCGGAGATATACCACCAGTTTCCTTCAGTTTCTAAATGTAAATGCTTCAAGTTCTTAGGAAAAGGAAGCAATAAACCACCGAAGATCAAACCCACATCTACATTCGGTAAATAAACTCTCAGATTTGATGCCAGAATTTTTTTTTAATTGAGCCCAGTACCTCTATCTGCAATAAAGCTGCATAATTGATTCACTCTATGAAGTTCCACTTCAATACAAGCCACAACTGGAAGTTCCATCATTTAGCAGAAGAAGACCATTAGCTTTCTGCTGGAGCAGAATTTTTCCCTTTCCGTGGTCTCTTTCTTTTCCTGCCTCTACTTCTAACCGTCTCATCACTGTCTTTGCTTTCCTGTACAAAAACCTCCACATTTTAATAATGTAAACTATCACTGTTATTTCAGCTCATGGAACTAGTAATACTTTCCAGGGATTTTAACTGAACTAGTTTTTTCAACACCTTATGGAACTAGTAATACTTTCCAGGATATGGGTGACTGCAACATTGTTCTCTCATTTGTCAAAATTTTAACACGAGATCGCAACCATTTCCACTACAAAGTATTTTTAATCTGTTTCTATAGCAGGCCAAAACATTGAGCACAGACAGGGAATAATTGAAATATAAAAGGGCTGAGGTGATTTCCGCAATAAGAAATGATGACTAGTAGTTTAATTGCCCATCTGCTAGATGTCAAGACAAGGCCATGAATTTCAACTCCAAAACCTCTAAGTTGCAATAAAATGTGCAAATATAAAATGACAGGAAAACATACTGTCCAACAGCACTATTTTTCTCTCACAATCAACAGTGACAAGAACAATAGACAATAATTACCATCCATGTTAAATAAGACAGGATTCAAGTCCGATTATAAACATAGAAATGGATTTAAAAGCATCAAATATACAATTATGAACCATATTTCTCTAGTCCAGATGTTGCAATTCAGCAGTGAGTAATCTCCATCATTGCTTAAACATAAGAATCCAACAAAAAGTATAAAAACATTCAAAAACCTTCACTAACCTTTCTTGGCATGGAGTTTTTGTTTTGATGACTCTTTTTCTTCTGGACTGAAAGTGGATTTGGACCCTGGAAGTTTGAAAAAAGTTGATCAGATGGGCATAGACATTCCTCTTGAAAGTACTTGGCAAGTTAACATAAGCATTCTACCAGTACTTTTAATGTCAATTAAATTAATATTAAGTGATTCAGTTTACTATACTGCGATGTTCAATAACAAGTCCACTATGCTGCTGCTTAACACCTAAAACTACATTGCCGGTAGCATCCACCTCAAGGCTATAAATTAAGCAAATATATCAAATATCATTTAAAAATATCTGTATGGGACATGAACTGTTGTCCTAGTTTTATAGATAGATAAGCACCATACATATTCCACAATTTTATTGTACACAGTTGTACACTATCTAATTTCTCGAAGAACATGCTCCTAGTCATTAATTGCTTAGAAAAGAAAATAATTCAAGGAAAAACTTTGTGCTTTTAAGAAAATACTGTATTTATTAGAGCAGTTGTAAACTACAATTAACCTGCTGCTGGACCTAAAATGTTCCCTTTCAAATAAATAGAAAGAGGAAACATCATACTTATCAGGTAATCTCCTTGTCTTGTAGATTAAGCAAATGGCCTAGATACACAGCAATCAATTATCCCCCGCCTCATAGTCCTGAAACCCCAGCTCCAGGTTCATGTAAACACGATGTCACTCTAGATATGAACTCGTTCATCTTTTTAGTGGTTGTCTATCAATTTCATGCTGTTATTACTTAATGCTTTAGCATAAATAACATTGATTTTTTTCATTGAAGTCGTGGTTGCAAGCAGCGACACAGGGACATCTTGGAATGCATAATGATAGAGAGATGCTATGATGATTCCATTCACGCTTTAACTAGAAAAGTAGATAATGTAAACAAAAACATAGAAAAGAAGAGCCAGATATCCCCATGTGACCAAAGTGGAGAATAACACAGACAACACAACAGATGCTAACAATAAACAAGCTTGAAGCAGGCAATACACCTTAGCTCTCTTTCTCTTGAACTGTGGTCTATCCTTGACCGCCATTCCCTTTCTTGAAGAATATTTCTTAGGCTGCATTTCCAAATTTTCATCCCCTGGATCTCCATTTTCACCAGAAGAATCTCCAATTTCCCAATTTTCCACCAAGTCCTTAGTCCTCTTTTTTAAGAGTGTGGCTTCTTTCTCGGTCATGTGTGATCGTTCTTCTTCTGAATTTTTGGCAAACTGCCTCTGAAATGCAGATGGCGGCTCAAGAAAGAGGGCATTTCTCAGACCAAATATGAGAGGGACACCTGGCACCTGTAGGACAGTTAGTTTATCACAATTGTTAATGGGCTTTCCAACAGTATTTCTAATCTGATTACAAGCACTGCTGCATCACTTTACATTTCCCAATTCATTTTAACCAGCTTACCTGTCTACTGGATGGATCCCTTCCGATATGATAGCTAGTTAACAGAAAACAGAAGCTAAACTGCCGATCTATTAGTGCAATTACAGGGATCAATGACAAGTTTACCAGATCAGCCTCATAATCCTTCCAAAAAGATTTTCATCTAGGTGACACTCAAGACCATGCTATAGATATTCCAACTTCTAACAGCATGTAAAATGAAACACCCAAGGATGGAATGATTAATGGACAGATGTTTTAATTCTTCATAAAACATGTTCGATGGCTGAAACAATTCTGTTGAGGTCAGTATTTAACAATTTTTCAAATTCTCAATTAAACATATAAGAAAACATAGCTACAGATTACACAATCCATATTTTTTTGGTGTAAACATCACATTGTCAACTCTCCAGCACCAGCACAGTTAAGGGATAAACAATTCATTAACCACCAAAAATCATGTAAAATAATTTAGAATAAATAAAATAAAAATAAACTAACCGCCTGAAACTTTTTCCGCATGTCAGTATCCTGAGTACCAACAAAGAAGTGGTCCGGGTTATTTTCTCCAATAATCTCCACAATGCAACCCTCTGCATTCTTAATTTGTTCATGATCACACCTGCCATTGAAATTGAACTTCAAAATCACACCAAACCCAGAAAAGAATAAAATCTCTAAAACCCAATTTCACAAATCCACAAACCCATCAAATTCAGCATCAAAAACCCAAAAGATAAAGCCTTTTTACACCATAAAAACACACCTTGCAATCATAAGCCTATTAGCTGCCTGAAGAGATTCAGAATAAGATTTCCCGAGTCTTTTCAGCTCTGCCAAAACACACCTACAACCCCAAAAACAACAACAAAAACGAATGAAAATCCAATAATCCCTCTTGTTTTTGAACATAAACTAAAAGAAAAGCAAAAGGGAGCAGACCTGGTGGTGAAGAGCTTGACAGAGCCGCCGAGAATGTTAGAAATAGCTGTATCAGCAGGAGCGATGTTATTAACTATTAAATGATGAATAAACGTGCCGTCGCATAAGACTTTGTACGGCTGACGGACCCCGAAACATGCTGTGTAAAATCTCACTGTCCGCCGGTGGCGTTTCTGCTTCTTTACTCTCATGTCTTAGAATTTGAGGAGCTAGTCGGTTTTGGAAGTAGCAAAGGAAGGGTCTCTCTTGCTTGCAGTTTTGCAGAGGAACTAAAACCCTAACTTAACTGGTGTTTTGATGTTTAAAACCCTAAGAACTAGCCGAATCAGGACTGAGTTGAACTAGATAAGGATTGAGGGATCGGACTGGGTGGCGTTGGGTTTGTTCACCTTGGTCCATGACATTTTTAACTTTTATTACACTTACTAAAACTGAGTTTCATGGTGACAAAAACTTAGATGGTGGAAAATAATTAATTAGTGATTAATTATCACAAAAATAAATTTATAGAATGGAATGAATAACACTTAATCTTTGTTCATAATGATTAGGCTATGATAAAAAATAAAAAAAGAAGTTCATTTACTTCTCGTAGTTTTGTTTAAAAATATAGATTACTTGTTGATTGTGTTTTTTAAAAAAATATTTTTATTTAAAAATATATATTATCTTGATATATTTTTGAAAAAAAACTACTAAATATTACCGTAATTTATCAAATTTCACCATGTTTAATCATTAAAATATATTTTTAAATCTATTTATTTATTAACAACATTAAGTTTTTTTGATAACGTTAAAAAAGGAGCAATTTTTACTAGAAAATACATATTTAAATCAAATTTCACCATGTTTAATCATTAAAATATATTTTTAAATCTATTTATTTATTAACAACATTAATTTTTTTTTAATAACCTTAAAAAAAGGAGCAATTTTTACTAGAAATTAAATATTTTTTTAAAAAATGCAAATTAAATTTTGTGTTGGCCTAGTAGGGGAAAAGACTTGTTCTTTTTCTCTGCATCCGGGTTCGAACCTCTCTATGCATGTCTGTTATCTCCCGTGGTATCTTATCTGTCCCTTGATTTTGTAGGGTGTTCAGTGAATTCAAAAATTAATTATTGTACGCAAAAGTTGACCCGGATACCCCGGTTATAAAAACAAAACAAAATGGAAACCGAAAGAAAGATAGGGTAGTATTTATTTCCTTATGCCTAACCCAAAGTCTTGAAAGAAATTCTAAGCACAGAATTCTTGAACTTGTTTTCAGGGTTAAAAAAATTGCAATGCTCCACTACTTTTCTTGAAAGACAAGCTGGTATAATAAAACAATATTGATATATTATTATTTTTTAAAACAAATAAATAAATTCTTTCCCGTTCTATATTTTCATTCCCGTCTCTCCCCTCCCCGAGGAAATAAACTGGTATTTATTTCTCGTTTAAATTATGATAATTCAGTCCCTGTATTTTATTCTTATTTGAATTTTCTTGATCCTTGTATGCTATAAAAAATCATAATTTAATCCTTCTAATTAAAAAGTTTGTAATTAGATCCTTCTAATCATATAACGGTTCATCACACACCTTGTTTTTCCAAAAAAAACACTCGTATTATAATGATTTATCATAGCTATAATTATCCATTACATCGCAATTCCCGAAAAGTCTTCTTTAAATATGAAAACTTTGTAATATATAATGCATTCATATGTTTATTATAAATATTTTTTTTCTTTAACACATATTAACAACACCTAGCCAAAAAAAAAAAAGTGATCCGATTCTGTAAACCGATGCAAAATAGTAAACATCACACCACATTTCTTGGGATCCAATAGCAAAAAATCACTAATTAATGCCATAGAGAGAGGAAACGAATTGAAATTAATGATTAATTGATGAATGTTAATAAGGTGTCCCGAAACCTAGAACACCAAAATCGGATTTTAGAGGACAGTTCGGATCTTAAATGTTTTTACTTGCTGATGTTAAATATAATTTTTTTAAAAAGTAATTAATTATTTTCATGTATTTATGAACGAAAAGTATTTTCAAAAACAATTTCAATCACTTTCAAACAGACACTTAATCAAGAATCGAGAGCATTAATTTATCGATATTATATACATTAAAATGGAAGAAATTCTCACATGTAAAAGAACAATTAATTTGTGAAAAAGGGTAAACCATTAAATTTATGAAATATATCAGCAACATTTTTGGGAATTAATTTGAAAAACTCAACACAGGTAAATAAAACTAGGAAAGAAATGAAGAAGGTTACAAAAAAAGAAATTCTAGATTAGGATTAAACAGCTTGGCAGCTCAGGAAATTTATGGCAACGAGAAGAAAACACTGAATACACACAATCTATTGCCCATAAATGCATTCCCATACAGAAGGATAAGCCTTTGTGGTTGGAGAAGTTCAGTTGGCTTTAAAATGAGACACGATGCATCGGGATCTTCAAGACAAGACATGAGACATTGCCCCCACATCTCTCTCTCTCTCTCTCTCATCTGTCTTGATTGCGAAAAAACAGCACTTTCAAAGCTTTGGATTGGATTAGCTTAACCTTTCTCAAGGTGAAAACTTTAACCTCCATCTACTTCCACGTGCTTTCTTGGGTTCATGTTAAAGTGATTTGCTTTTACTTTTTTTAACCCCGCCATCATCATCACCCCACAAGTTTCACAGTCGCCAAGGCTCTTCTTTTGTCATATAGTTTACTCTAGAGGACAATCATATATTCCCCCAGCTGGAATATTAAGTTCCTCTCTTCTCTCTCTAGAAGTCTTCTTTGCAAGACTGACCTGTGACTCTCTCTAGCCAGAGTTAAAGGCCTCTACTTTGATGTTTCCTGGTATATTTCTTCTTCCTTTCCATCGCTTCGAGCTTTGTTTTTGGTTTGCTGATACGGGTTTGTGTGTTTGTGAGCTGTGTTGGCTATTTCTATTTACTGGAATTCTTGTGGATTCAGTTTTACTTTTGGGATGTGGGTTTTTTATTAAATCGAGAATAGTTGAGAGTTGTGTTAGATCCAAAGTGTTTGATAATAGTTGAGGACTTTTATCATATTATTAGGAACATTTTCTCAAAGGAGGACTGGGATTTCTACGAACAGATTTCCATGACTGTTCAGTTTTTCCTAGAAAGTCTGGCTCAATCTTCTTAGAAGATGAGATCTGGATGGTCAAGTTAAATATTAGTTAGTTGATTAAATTCAATTGATTTATAGCTTGCCTTTAAATCAAGTGACTCGGATTTGATCATGATGACATGATCCATCTCTTTTCATGTTTGAAATCCATGAGTGTGCTGCTTGTTTATCTGTTTACTTCTCTCAATATAAGGTAGTTTATGGCTCGATAGACTTCGAGATTTTTATTTTTCAATAAGATGGTTGTGAATAATAGACGTGTATGAGATCTTGTTTGAATAGTAAAAGAAAAGGTGGATTATTGAAATTGTGTTTCAGTGATCATGCGCACCTTATCTTTTTGGAAATTACAGGGTTCTGAGAAGTGTTTTTAATTGTGACTTTTATTTAAGCCTGCAGGTTTTATCAAAAGTCAAGCTTGGGGTGGAGCAGTTTGAGGAATTAAAGTTTGGTGATTGGAATCAGTTTGAGTTTCTTATAACTTCTTTTCAATCTCGAGTCTTTTGTTCCGTGAATGATGTCGATGTTTGATGAGATGGGGTTTTGCGGTGACATGGATTTCTTTTGTACTCCTCTTGTGGAAGGAGATGTGACTGCTCCACAGGTAGAACCAGAGGCTACCATGGACGATGATTCTAGCGATGAGGAGACTGATGTTGATGAGCTTGAGCGAAGGATGTGGAGGGACAAGATGCGTCTCAAAAGGCTAAAAGAACAGACCAAAAGTAAGGAGGGGATTGATATTGCCAAGCAGCGTCAGTCCCAGGAGCAGGCCAGGAGGAAGAAGATGTCCAGGGCACAAGATGGGATTCTAAAGTACATGTTGAAGATGATGGAAGTTTGTAAAGCTCAAGGTTTTGTTTATGGGATTATCCCAGAGAAGGGAAAGCCAGTGACTGGTGCATCTGATAATCTTCGAGGATGGTGGAAGGATAAAGTCAGGTTTGATCGAAACGGTCCAGCTGCCATAACTAAGTACCAAGCAGATAACTCGATCCCTGGAAAGAATGAGGGCTGTAATCCGATTGGCCCAACCCCCCACACCTTGCAGGAGCTTCAAGATACCACCCTTGGTTCACTCTTATCTGCGCTGATGCAGCATTGTGACCCTCCCCAGAGGCGGTATCCATTAGAGAAAGGTGTTCCTCCACCATGGTGGCCTTCTGGAAATGAAGAATGGTGGCCACAACTGGGGTTGCCCAAAGACCAAGGCTCTCCACCTTACAAGAAGCCTCATGACTTGAAGAAGGCATGGAAGGTGGGTGTTCTCACAGCAGTGATTAAGCACATGTCGCCTGATATTGCCAAGATCCGCAAGCTTGTGAGGCAGTCCAAGTGCTTGCAGGACAAGATGACAGCCAAGGAAAGTGCTACTTGGCTCGCAATTATCAACCAAGAGGAATCATTGGCTCGTATGCTTTACCCTAATTCCTGCCCACCATTGTCGTCATCCGGAGGGAGTGGATCTTTGGTCATTAGTGATTCCAGTGAGTATGATGTTGAAGGAGCTGAAGATGAGCTAAACTTTGATGTGCAAGAGTGCAAACCTGAGACTCTCAGCTATTCTAATCTAGGGATGGAAAGAATGGGTGAAAGGCTACCTCTTCAACAACCACCTTATCCAGTCAAGGGAGAAGTTATCTCTAGCGTGGATTTTATTAGGAAGAGAAAGCCATCCAGTGATATAAACATGATGATGGAACAGAAGATCTACACCTGCGAGGCTGTTCAATGTGCTTATAGTCAAATCCGATTGGGTTTCCCTGACAGGGCTTCCAGGGACAATCATCAACTAAATTGTCCTTACAGAAGCACTTCATTGGAGTTTAGAGGGTCAAATTTCCATGTTAATGAAGTCAAGCCTGTCATCTTTCCTCAGCCGTCTGCACAATCCAAGACAACCGCTCCATTGGTGAACCCGGCACCCTCTTCCTTCGATCTATCTGGAGTTCCTGAAGATGGGCAAAAGATGATCAGTGAGCTTATGTCAATCTACGACACTAATATTCAAGGCAACAAGAACGCAAACCACCCTGGTAACAATTTGGTCACAGGTCACAATGTTTTCCTGCCGAAAATCCAACATCAACAGGAAAGTCACAATGTTTTCCAGCCAAAAATCCAACACCAGCAGGACCACCACTTCCGGAGTCAAAGCAATACGGTTAACGGAAACATCTTCGAAGAGTCCAGCATCAACCAAAACCATCAAATGCTCTCCCAAGAAGGTGGTCAGTTTGACAGGTTTAAGCCTTTGAATTCTCCGTTTGAGAACTCGATGTTCTGCGCCCCCTTCGATTTGTCGTCGTTCGACTACAAAGATGATCTACAGGTGCTGGGAATGGATACTCTGCCAAAGCATCAGGATGTTTCAACCTGGTTCTAATGTCATTGCCAAAACTCTCCCCGTGGACCGGAAGAACTTTTCTAAACCTGCATTGCACATCACGGGCAAGCTCTCACTGATGTGGCCATCCTTGTATCATTAGCTCTCTTTTTAGAGGTAGAATTTATAGCTAGCTAGCAGGAATTGTATGTTCTAATAAAGTCTGTGTGAAACTCCCATAAATTGAACTTCTGTTCACTACGCGTAAGGTAAGATCTGCTGTAAAATAAATAAGTTACCATCCCTTGGCTATCTCATAAACACAGCCATATTTCTAGGGCCAGGAATCTGATATTATGGCTTGTAAGTTGTCTTGTAATGCCCGCATGCTGTAATGAAGGATCATCTTTTTGTGAATCTTATGGCCCTGTCCTGTCCATGTGAATTCAGACCCACAAAAAAATTAGCTGCGAGTTGCCAAGTTGACAAACATGGTGGGTGGGGCCTCGCAGACTCCCAGTCAAGGACGGCTCCTCTCGGAAGTTACTGGGATCTTTTCATCACTGTTGAGGGTTTGAAAAGCTGTTGACAGTCAACATTTTTTTGGCTTGTTTAGATTTAAGAAATTGAGAGACTCAACACATTGTGGGTCCCCTGTGACAAGAGTATATACTAAAAACAAAAACGTTAAAAATAGAATAAAATTTTTTATTCTAAAAAATATTTTTAATATTAAAAATAAAAATATTTTTGAAATATTGTACGAACGCAAAATTATTTCATTGATTTCTTAAAAAATAATTGAGGGTTGTTTTTTCGAAGAAATTGAGAGACATGTGGTCTCAACAATGAATCCACGGTACATGTAGGTCCCTTGTGACAGGATAACACCTATTAAAACCAAAACATTAATTATATACTCTATGGTTGAGCCTTAGCTTCACGTTTTTGTTAATTTAGGTGATGTTTGTTATTGTGGCATTGATTATTATTATTATTGGTTTAATCTTGTAAAAGTAATTTTATATTTAATATTAATAACTCTTTTATTCAAATATTACAAACCAAATAAAACGTGTGCCAAAATTATTGTGCAATTCACTGTACATTCTCTCTGAAATCACCGTGGATTGCGATAGTGTATCACCGTCGATTGCGATAGTATATGCCGGTTTTACCCTTCATTCGCGGCATGTGTGCATCTTTTGTCCGGGTGTTTTCGGCATTTTCCTTTCTTTTTTTAATAGCATTAAAGCATGTGAGGATAAGGGGATGCTTAAACGTTCTTTCACCCGTCTCTTCCCTTCCTGTCCTTTCATTTATTAAAATCAATTTTTGATGCTCCAGAAAAGATGGTAGGGTCGGAGGTGGCTGACAGCTCATCAATTAACAGGTCCGTTTTGGATAGCTACTACGATTTCTTTATTGAAGAAACAAAAAACAAAATCGATCTAAAATGGGATTATTTCGTATTTTATTCTTATGTTTTTCTATATTTAATCTCGTGTAATATAATATTTATTTGGTTGTATTTATTAAATTTATTTATTAAGTTTAGATTTTTATCCAGTCAAATAATAATAAAAATATACATATATATTAAATTGATTGAATAATATTAAAAACAAATATATTATGCAGGGCTGCTCGTGTTAGGGATATTATTTAAAAAAAACTAATTTTTATTTTAAAAAATATAAGATAAAAAAAATCATAATAATTATTCTCAAAAAAACTAAATACACGTACCATAAAAAAATACCGCATATACGAGATATTAATTGAAACATGAATTTAAAAAATCAATTTTAATGGTCAAAAATGACAAATTTCAATCTAATGGCTGAAATTCAACTATTCTTTTTTTTCTGATTTGTGATATAACAATAATAAAAATAATTTTTTGTATAAAAAAATGATTTTGTTTGAGCACCAAGGAATCTACTTTGTATTATTTTTAAAGTTCAGAGAACTGCATATATCTTGTTTGCTTCTGGATCCAGTGTTTCGCTGTTGATCTTACAATCATGCTGGCGTAAGCTGATTTATAAGACTGGTCGAAGGCACGTGTTACATGTTTGCAAGGTTAATTTATATTTATTTTAAAATAGTATTGTTTATTAAAAAAAATTCTCAGATTCCAAACAAATAATAATAAAAAAGAAATTATTTACAGTTAGCTTGATTGGGTCTTATCTTATCCTAGTTTGCCTTGTTTGAAAATGGCTGGTTGGCTATCAAGTCACTCAATCTATTCAATAACGTGATGAAGTTGTCTTTTATTTTTTTATTTAGAAATATATTAAAATAATAATTTTTATAATTTTTTAATTATTTCTGATTTTAATTTATAAAAATACTAAAAGACATAATTTAAAATAAAAATATCAAAGATTCTTCAAAATATTTTTAACACACATTCTAAAATATATATTAAAATTATTGTATTTAAATAATTTAAAAATATTAAAAATAAATAAATTAAAAATAAAATGGTTTATTTTACAATATGGGGTGCTTCACACACACCCTTCTCTTCTCAACTGTTTTTGTCACGTTCCTAGGGAGACCACTCCATACAAATAGCATTATTGAAAATTAAAATGTTAATTAACCGACCAAGAAAAATAAAATACAACTCTTGTTGGTGAATTGAAATAATAATTTTTATTCTCCCTTGTTGCCCTGAAACATGTTTGTTATCATAATAGTTGTTGTTTTTTTTAAAATACATTTAAATAATATTTTTAATATCATAATATTAAAATGATATAAAAAAACAATAAAAAAAATTTATTTTCAATATTTTGTTCAAATTATAAAAGCAGACTCCACCAAAAAAAAGAGTCTCTGACCACAAATAAATTTTTAATTAGCTGAAACGGGAGGTGTTTAGAGACGTTCAATAAATGCAAAGGCGAGTTAGCAAAATTAAGTATTGTCGGCACGCATGAGCCAAGCATTTAAAGAAAAAATAAATATAAATAACAAGTCATCAAGCTAATTAAATCATGTGTGTCAAAAAATATGGAAATAATTTATATTTACTTGATTTTAACAGTTGATTTTTAACTTGTTTTTCAATTATAAATATATCAAAATAATATATAATTTTTATTTTCTTAAAAAATAATTTTGATATCAGTTCATAAAAATGTAGAAACATCAGAAAATAATCTAATACAGAAGAAATTATTTTTAAAACAAAACATTGAAAAAAATTGTTTAAAAATATTTAAAAAATTACAAGAAAAAAACTTGTTATTCTTTTCCTCGGAATATCATTGAAAATAAAACCACCAATGAGCAGCCACTTTCAAATAGTGATTATTTGATTTGGTCTCGTTGGCTTTATATGGGCCGACTTGTTCTGTATACGAGGTCCGACCTGCTAGATTTTCACTGGGCTTGAACTTCCAGGCCTCCTGAGTTGATTTCATATGGGTTGAACTCGTCTATTTACACTCCTAATGCTGGATGAGCTGGTCTCTTTAGCAGGCCTTAATGGGCTTTTGTGATTTCAAACCATGTAAACTTAAAGCCCATTAATTATCTGAGTGAAATCATTGCTTGCTTGCTATCAAGAAGATGCTTCTCCACTTGGATTACTCTCAATTTGCAACGGCGGCAATCAATCATGGCATTCCGGGAAAGAATAGTCATCGGCACGGTGACTCGGTGGTTTGTTGAGTCGGAAAATGGTTTAGGTTAGGTTTATTTTTTACTCCTTTGGAAAATTGATTTTATCAAATCCAGACATGGTTTACCCAATTCAAGTTAAATGAGTTTGGTCGGCCTGTCTTTTAATTATTGTTTAAAATAACATCATTAAAAAATTTATCCAATAAATCATCATTTAATAATGGATTCAAGCTAACCTGGTCAACGTATCATCTGGGTCGTCAAGAAACTCTTATTATAGTTCGTTGATTTAATGGGGGCATGCCACGTCAGATTCGAGATAAAATTAGTTTTGTGATCATGCTTTGTTATGAGCTAATTATTTTTTTTAATAATAAAAGAACATATATGTAGGCTATTCTAAATTAGTTTTTGTTATAATTTTTTTAATCATAAATAAAAAATTAAAATATAAAATTACCAATTAGAGAGTTAAAAAAACAAGGTAAAATATTAAAATTAAAAATTAAAAATAATACATTAATTAAAAAAATAACAAGATTTTTTATGTGTCAACTCATGTAACCATTAAAAAATGAGAAAAAAAAATAAAAAGACTAATTTTTGAAAATAATTACATGTTTAAAGATTAAATAAGAAAATATTAAAATGATTGATCTCGCACTACAAATGATTTTTTGTTCAAGTAAAGGGTAAATGGAAATCAAAAGTGTAGGTGAATTGAATCAAATCATGTAGCTTGGATATAAAACAATTAAATATGAAGTAATAACTAAAAAAATACATATGAAAAATAAAAATAATATGGATTAGCGAGTGTTAATCTCTTAATCTTGCGATCAAGAGTATATGATTAAGATAACCTCATAGAAAAACAAAAGAGAAAAAACATGAAGATAAACTATCAAAAAATTAATGTTGAACAATGAAATTAAAAGAAACAAATAAAAAAAATCAACTTCTGTTAATTTTTTATACTCTAAAAAAACAATGATGAAAAAAATCTCAATAAAACACATAACCTTTTAAAAATTGTGTGTTTGTGTATAAATTGTGTTTAATGATTTTTCAAATTGTTTTTTTTTAAATTTTAAAATGTTTATTTTTTATTTTTTAATATATTGATATTAAAAATATTTTTTAAAAAATACTTTCACCAAAATAAAAGAGTGGAGGAGATAGAAGAGCCGATCCAATTGGCCTGGGATACCCTGGACGACATGGATGGATGCCTTGTCGCATCGTGCAAATTTACTCGTCAACCAATCATCTAGCTGGAAAAAAATTAAAATTAAGAGATTTGCTTAGCTAATAGGTGACTGGAAAAAAATTAAATTTGTTTTTCAGATGATTTAAGTTTTTAGCCTTCTTATATTATGATGAGATGTACAAAATTAACTCGAATATTCATGTTAATCAAAAATATACATTATGGTCAACGGGGAGATTCCATATCAATAAAAAAAAATATTCTAGGGGATTCTGACCTTGTTAAGATCCAATTTATTTTTATATTTTAAAATTCTTTTTTAAAAAATCAAATCAGATTTAGAATTGCAAGTTAACTAATAGAGTTGACCCGTTAAGGTTTGCATAGACTGGTCACAAAGTTCACCCACCAGACGGTCCGGGTTGAAAATCCCAGCATGAACAGGAAGATGAGCTGATTCAAAGAAAGAATGCATTGGGATTTGTAGAACCTCTGTTGGTAATCACAAACAAAGCTGAAGCCAACTCAACCTTAATTTTTTTATCCTATCCTTGCAGGTAACTGGGCATTGCCTAAAGTAAATTTGTCCTTTTCTTGATAGTTATTGCAGACTTCCAATTGGACATATGATATTGTAACATTACACCACTCACCTGCTCCTCCTCCTCGTCTTTGTCTGATCTGCCATATGCCCTCTCACTCTCTCACTTCATCCTTACCTTCACTCTCCAGTTCTTGGCTGTGTCTCTTTGTCTTTGCTGTTTCTTCACATTCCTAACTAGCTTCTAACCTCATACTGTCCTGTCACTTACAAAGGTTGTCAGGTTCTATGAACTTTCCCCTTCGGCTTTGTACATTTCTGTGGAAAAGAGTAGGTTTTATTCAGCTGGGTTGCTTGTTTTGATTCGCATTGTCGTCTAAATTGCTTTGTTTGGATCCCATGAGTTGTTTAGCTAATAAAGATGTGGAATTTCTGCAATTTTGTCTTGTTTATTTCATCAAGTTCCTGCCTTTTTCCCCTTCCATGATAGGTGTATTTTGATTTGAGTGGACTTAAAGTTTCCGTTTTTTTTTTACAATGGTTTTTGGCTAGATTTTTTCTGGGGAATTTTATGTGAGGAAATAACTGTTTTTTCAGTTTCATTATTGTTGACTAATTGCTTGAATTCTCCTCTAAATCAGCACTCAGGGTGATTACATTTTGATTTCATTCCTTTTATACCAGAACCTTATGGTCTTCGCTTGTTAGAGACATTCATGAATTAGCATTTGGTATTGCTTGGAAACCAGTTCAATCTTTCTCCAAACAGGTTGTTTTGTGGTTTGGAACTAGTATTGGGACAATGCAAACGATCTGTCTGATTTTATTGTTAGTGGTAGTAGCTGCACTAGGACAATCTGATTTTAAAGCACTTTTGGAGCTCAGGAAGGGTTTTGAGGAAGACCCATCTGGGAAAGTTTTTGATTCATGGGACAGCAAGGCCTTGGCATCTGATGGGTGCCCTCAGACCTGGTATGGGGTTATCTGTGTCAATGGTCACGTGGTTTCAATCACTCTAAATGATGTTGGTCTTATTGGAAACTTCAGTTTCCCAGTTCTTGCTGGCTTCAAAATGCTTCGAAACTTGTCGGTTTCGAACAACCAGTTGACGGGCACTATCTCGAATGTTGGTTCTATCGGGTCCCTTGAATTTTTGGATCTTTCATCTAATTTTTTTCACGGGTCTGTACCTTCTGGGGTGGCAAAGTTGAAGAATTTAGTGATTCTGAATCTTTCTGCAAACAATTTTGAAGGCATTGTTCCCTCAGGTTTTGGCAATCTCAAGAGCTTGGAGTACTTAGATTTGAGGCATAATAGCTTTTCTGGGGATATAATGGGTTTTCTATCCCAATTGGACAATGTGGTTCATGTTGATTTGAGCAGCAACCAATTTTCTGGTTCATTGGATTTGGGACTCGGAAATGCTATTTTTGTTTCATCAATCAAGTATTTGAATATAAGCCACAACTACTTGGTTGGGAAGCTCTTTGCTCACGATGGAGTGCCATATTTTGACAGCTTAGAGGTCTTTGATGTTAGCAATAATCAGATAACTGGAGCTATTCCCCCCTTCAAATTTGTTGTTTCTCTACGGATTCTTAGGCTTGGTAGCAACCAGTTATCAGGGTCTTTACCAGAAGCTCTTCTGCAAGATAGCTCGATGGTGTTGACTGAACTGGATCTTAGCCTTAATCAACTTGAAGGTATTGTGCTTTTAACAGCACCTGGTAGACTTTTATTACATATACACTTTTTCACATTTCCTTGTGACTTCAGGAGAAGTAAACTTAAAACTCATTTGGTGTTCTATTTATTCCCTCTTGCGCACCCTGGTTAGGATAACGGGAGAAATATCCCCCTCTCCCTCCATGTTTGAACATTGAAAGTCGAAGTGAACTCTGGAAAATCTTGAAAACTACTATTTTAGAAACACTCTTAATGCAGTTAGCAACTTGAAAAGCACATGGAATGTAGAGATTTCTGTTTTCCCAACCTTCTTGTATGTTTTTCGGTTATAGTTGTCAAAAGCTATCCATTGATTTTAAATGTGAGACTTTTTATGTTCTAATTTTACCTGTAATTTTAAGTGATTCAAATCCATGGCAGGTCCAGTAGGAAGTATCACCTCTACAACTCTGAGGAAGCTGAATATATCTTCAAACAAACTCTCAGGCCCTTTACCAGCCACTGTAGGGCACTGTGCCACCATTGATCTGAGTAATAATATGCTCACAGGGAATTTGTCCAGAATCCAGAACTGGGGAAATTACGTAGAAGTTATTCAGTTGAGTTCAAACTCATTGACAGGAACTTTGCCCCACCAAACTTCTCAATTCTTGAGGCTAACTACATTGAAGATATCAAACAACTCACTAAATGGTGATCTTCCACCGGTGCTGGGTACATACTCAGAGCTAAAGGTGATTGATCTCAGCCTCAATTTTCTTACAGGGTTCCTCCTTCCAGATTTCTTCACCTCGACAACACTGACCGACCTCAACTTGTCAGCCAACAACTTCACTGGGGAAATACCTCTTCAGGAGGTCCACGACTCTAGAGAAAATTTAAGTTTGGTGTCTCTTGACCTGTCACACAACTCTTTAGAGGGATCTTTGGCCCCAGAAATTAGTAAGTTCCACAACCTGGTGTATCTTAACCTATCTAACAACAAACTGATAGGCAGCCTCCCTGGGGACCTTCCTGATGGATTGAAAGGATTTGATGTGTCTTCTAACAATTTTTCTGGCGAGGTTCCTGATAACTTGAGCCGGTTTCCTGATTCATCTTTCCATCCAGGAAATTCTTTGTTGAGTTTTCCTTATTTCCCATCCTCAACAAAGGGGTCTCCAGCCCTTGTGAACTTGAAGGGGGGTCGATATCGTATGAAACCTGCTATTAAAATTGCCCTGATTGCAGGCATGGTTGGTGCTGCAACTATAATAGCTCTTTTGTCTATGGTGATTTATTACCGCACTCATTGGCCGACACATGGTACCAGAAGTTCGAAAGGAGATGAGAGAAGTGAAGGTGTCCAACAGGAGGAGGGTCCTTCCATCTCTTCATCGATAATCAACAAAACTCCAAGCCAATTACCTGCATCACTTAACTTCCACCAAAGCAACTCCCTAACTCAGATGGGGTCAGCATATGATCCAGGGAACACATCCTCTGTTCCACGGAAGTCTAAAGAGCATCTCAAATCGATAACAAAAGATGGAGGGTTGACTTCTACCTGTTTGTCATCTTCAAATGCATCACCTTCTAATAGCCCACTATCATCTGAGACTCCTGGGGTGCTGAGAGTTAAATCTCCTGATAAGTTGGCTGGGAATTTACATCTCTTTGATGGTTCTCTAGCATTCACTGCAGAAGAGCTTTCATGTGCTCCAGCAGAAGTTGTTGGAAGGAGCTGCCATGGTGCACTATATAAAGCTACACTTGACTCTGGTTATGTAATGGCGATAAAGTGGTTAAAAGAGGGAATAGCAAAAGGGAAGAAGGATTTTGCTAGGGAAGTCAAGAAACTCGGGAGCATCAGACATCCAAATTTAGTTTCTCTTCAGGGTTACTACTGGGGTCCAAGAGACCATGAGAAGATGATAATATCAAAATATGTCGATGCGCCATGTTTGGCCTTCTATCTTCAAGGTAAGACGTCTCCAGTGAGGCAAAAGTTTTGTTTCCCTTCGACTGTTCTTTCATTTTTAACTTCTTAAGATGACCATCGTGAAAGGTTGGATGGATATTTTGCATGCATTGTCCGTACTTTGCACAAAAAACCAACTTGACAGAAATGCATATATTTGTATCGCAGAGTTCTGATTAATTTTCTCTATATGCCGCAAAATGTTATCCACTTCTCTCCTTTTCCCTTTCTCTGCTATAAAAATACCCAGAGGGCTGTTCTATCACTTGAAATTTATATCATCAAATCTGGTTCTATTGTATGTCAAAACTAAACAAATTACTAAAGTTTCCTTTTATTATCACCCATGTTTTTATCGAGAATAGTTGACTTGCATTGTGTAATTGGATCTATATAAAGTATTTATACCCTACCAGTTCAATAATACAGACTGTAAGGCTTTTATATGCGTTGGTCTTGTTTGTCTAGAACAATGGTATCCATTTTAAGTTCTCACTTCATTGCTTCAACTAGAAGATTAGCTGCACATGTAGGGGTTAATGCTCTCTGTATATTTTTTAATATTTCTTGATTTGTTCGGATGTGACTATAGAACATGTGTGTGTAATAATCATGGCACAATAAAATTGTAACTATTAGCTGCCTCCTGCACTTATTTGGCTTCGAAACCCCCTTTTATCTAAAATTATCAAGAAGAAAAGGAAGATTGGTTACTAGTATAGAAATTCTACGTCGTTTCTTTTCTGATTTTTCCTGATGGTACGCAGAAATTAATGTTCCTCTTAGCAAATTTTGTGTCTTGTGCAGAATCAGAGCCAAGGAAACTCCAGTCTTTATCTCTTGATGACCGTCTGAGGATTGCTGTGAACGTCGCCCGGTGCCTAAACTACCTGCACAATGAAAGAGCAATTCCCCATGGCAACCTCAAATCTACAAACATTTTGTTAGAACATCCAAACATGAATCCACTGCTCACTGATTACAGTCTCCATCGAATATTGACTTCGGCTGGCACAGCAGAACAAGTTCTGAATGCTGGTGCGCTTGGCTATCGGCCACCTGAATTTGCCAGTTCAAGTAAACCCTGCCCATCATTGAAGAGTGATGTTTATGCATTCGGGGTTATCTTGTTAGAGCTCCTAACTGGAAAATGTTCATGGGAAATAGTTTCTGCAGACCCAGGAGTGGTTGATCTGACAGACTGGGTAAGGTTATTGTCCGAAGAAAACCGTTCCAGCGAGTGCTTCGACAAGCTGCTTATGGATACCCCTAGCGCAGAGGCTCCCCGAGTTCTCAATGAAATACTCCAGGTGGCTCTTAGATGCATCCTAACAGCATCCGAAAGGCCTGACATGAGAACAGTATTCGAAGATCTTTCAACGGTAGCATCATGAAAGACACCTCAAAGCAAACTGAAGTTCTAACCATTGTTTTTGCCACTAACCCTAGTTCATTGCTATCACTGTTCTTTATTTTTTGGAGGGATACTGCTTCAGATTGTTTCGATGATATCTGTTAATGTTCTTAAGCTGCAGTTGATCCTTTGAATGATGATCTGTATAGGTGGTTTACTGGTTCTCTTAGTCCGGGGAGATTTGGGAAATAATTTTTTTCTCGGATGGATGGGTTAAGCCATTCCTTGTTAACCCTGTCTTGTAAGGTATACTCTGCTCTTAGCAATCTTAATTTCTGCACGCAAAATTATTCTTTTGCTGCAAGTTATTTATTAAACATTTGGTGCGTCAGCCCAAGATTTTTTTTGGAATCAATAAACATATTTTTTAGAAAGCGTATTTTGTCGGCACAAGATGATATTGCTAAGATACATTTTACTGGACGATTATTTTTTCTTAAAACCGTGTTTGAATTTTGATTTTTTTTTTTAATTTCAAAATTTCAATTCATTTATTGTATAGTGTGTTTTTTTGTAGTTTTTACATGATAAAATAATAAAAAAATCATGTTAATAATAATAAAAAATATATATTAATAGTGGTCAAGAAGTGCAATGCGGGATCCTATTCCAAGTCTCAGCTAACATCACATCAGCGCAATTTTGATTTGACAAGGTTTCAAAATTGTTTTTGAAAATTTTTTTAATGTATTAAAATCAATAATAATTTTTAAAAATAAAAAAATATTTTATATATTTCTGAATAAAAAATATTCTTAAAAGTAATTTCAACAAAAAAATGCGCTGGATCGATTAAGAATTTCTGGAAAAACGATTTGACGATGAATTGTCTTTCCTCTGAATAATCGTTAATCCCTCGAAACTCTAATATAAAATCGTGAATTAATCCTGATTTCCTTGAAAAATCATCGTAGAAGCTAAACGTAAATCGTCAAATGCGCTCCAAATAAGTATCAATTATTCGGCAGAATATCTCCAGTGACTTCAGAATTAATCCCTACTTGCAAGATTTGGCCTCACTTGAGATCTATCACGTGACTTGTGAATTCAAGACCTAGCCCAGTAGAGTCAATGAAAAATCTATTTTTTAAATGATATATATATTATAAGATTCAATCTGTGAATTAACCTGATTTAAAAGCTTATATTATATAGGTGGGGTCAAATTGTTTTTTAATACAGCCCATATATAATACATACAGTCCGTAGCTAATCTAAAACCATAATTTTATTTTTATATTCATCATCACCTCAGCACCTATTCTAATTTTTTAATTATTTTAATAAACCTCCGGCTTTCCATTTATTCTTCTCCTTGTTTATATATATACTAGATAATGTCCGTGCTTCAGTCATGAGCAGATACCATATTTTTTCAACACAAAAATATTAATTATTTTTTATAATATATTTTTGGTTAAAATGATAAATTTTATAAAATATATGAATTTTAAATCGATATAAATTTATTTGTTTAATAGGTTTCAACGAAATAACCAATATAAAATTATTATTATCATTAAAAAAATAAGAAAATTATCATCATCATTAAAAAAAATTAATCATATTTTTAAGTAAAATAGAAATCTATCAAGAGTGGGACTTGAACCTCCAACCTCTTGAACGGAATTTTTGTCTCCCGTCTCATAAAACTCGACCACCTCAACATTCGTTCCTCTTTCTCGAAAATATATATTAAATTTAATTTTAATGTGAATTCGCTAAAAAGAAATGTGTTGAGAGTGAGATTTGAACTCATACCCTCGAAGGGGACCTTAATCTGATGCTTTTTAGACCATCTCGGCTACCTCAACAACCGTTTGTATTTCACGAAAATATATATTAATAGTAGATGTTACTTATATATATATATATATATATATATAATGGCGCATGAAAAACACTGTAGATTGCTACAGTGTTATGTGGCAACAAAAAATAACAATAAAAATTTAAAAATAAAATACAATGTAACCGACATAAATTAAAATTTCAGAACGATATGTACAAAAAATAAATGAAAATAAATAAAAACAAAATCTAAAAACACAAATACATAAAATATGATTTATTTTTGTACAAAAAAACAAAAACACCAAAAGAATATATATATATATATATATATATATATATATATATATATATATATATTATCATGGCGCAGGAAAACACTATATATTGCTACAATGTTTTCTGGGACTGGAAAATAATAATAAAAATTTTAGGAATAAAATACAATGTAATCGACATAAATTAAAATTTCAAAACGATAAGTACAAAAAATAAAATGAAAAAAATAAGAAAACACTCTAGATTGCTACAGTGTTTTCTAGGACCGGAAAATAATAATAAAAATTTTATGAATAAAATACAATGTAACCGACATAAATTAAAATTTCAAAACGATAAGTACAAAAAATAAAATGAAAAAAATAAAAATAAAATCTAAAAGTACAAATACATAAAATATAAATCATTTTTGTCCAAAACAAATACCAAAAGAATATATATATATATATATACGCCTTTTATATTATAAGTAATAAAGAGCACTACCTTCTATTAATTATATATCCTAAAATTTAGAAAATAAAAATCTCTTTCAATATATATATATATATACTAGATAATGCCCCCGCGCTTTGCCGCGGGCGGCACAATATTTTTTTCAATGTAAAAAAATTTATTTGTGTGTATTTTTTTTATTATAATATAAATTTAGCTAAAATAATAAATCTGTGCAGAATTCATGCCAAGTGCAAGTTTTCTATAAAATATATGAATTTAAAACCGATATAAATTTGTCTGTTTAGTAGTTTCAAACTAAATAACGAGCATAAATTTATCATCATCATTAAAAAAAGCAAGAACACTCAGATATTTGAATTATTAAGTTCACTGTATTAAAATTAGTTCATTTTATAATTCAATTTAAATCAAACAAAAATAAAATATAAATTGTGAAAATACCTAAAATAATCAAATAAAAAAATAAGTTGTTCATTTTCTATCAACAAAAAGACGAAAACATAGATTGAAAATTCATCGTGGCGTTATTGTCATTATCATTGCTATAAAAGCTACAATTATTACTAACATTACTACCAGAATAATTAAAATAATTAAATTGCCATGAAAAATAAAAATAAAAATAAAAAAGCAAAAGATTTTTATAAAAAACAATAAAAAAAATAATAACTAAAATTATCATTATTATTGCATAAATAATAAAATCATATAATCTAAAGAACAAATAAAGAAACAGAAAATAAAAAAAATAATAAAGGGAAAAATAGAGTAGTAATACTTTTAAAATGATCATCGATATAAATTAAAATTTCAGAAAAATCTTTAAAAAAATCAAAAGATTTTTATAAAAAAAATCACTAAAATTATCATTATTATTGCGTAAATAATAAAATTATAAAAATCATATAATCCAGAGAATAAATAAAAATAAAAGTGATCAGAAAAACATATAAGAAAAAAAATAATAAATAATAATAAATTGGTTCGGAGATTAGTCATGGTGTGTTCACGCTGGCCGAACACTCCGATTATCAAAAACAGATTTGGTCCAAGGAGTAGTGGTGGTGCACTTAAGCTGGTCATTATCATTGTTATTAAAGCTAAAATGTATAAGTGAAGATTAATCGTGGTGTATTTAAGCGAGCTCGGACACCCCAATTATTAAAAACCAAAAAAATATATAAGTAGAAAAAAAAATATAATAAGTAAAAATAAAAAAAAGGCAAAAAAAAGAAGAAAAAAAAATGGAGGAAAAAAAAGAAAAAGAATATTAATTGAATATAAGCTAGATACGAATAACAGTAGGAGAAATGAAGAAGCGAAGGAAATAACAAAGCAAAAGGCAAATAAGCCACCAAGAAGAAATTGCAAGAGTTGGAAATTAAGTCTAAGTGCACATTGCAAGCTACAGTTAAAAACCACGGGATTTATATATAAGTTAATATTTCTTTATTCTGTCTGCTCACTGTCGTTGAATCCATTGTTCTCCGACACAATTTCTCTTGCTGAAAAATGATAATAATTATTCATAACAATAAAATAAAATAAATAAATAATCAAACGTATACATGAACAGTTGAATTATAAATTTAAAATTAATAAAATCTATCTATGAATCCTATTAATTGAATAAATTATATACATGTTAATTTTTATTCCTATTTCTTTACTTTTTATTAATACTTAGCATTGCTCATTGACAAAAGCTAAAATCTGAAATCTCATGTTAGATCAAAGAGTAGTCTTTTCTTTTTGGAAAGTAATTTTTTTTTGAGATTTTAATTGGGATTTTTTATATATATTTTTTAGAATAATTAAATAGCTAGTTATGTCTATGAAATCATTTCATGCTTTTATTTGTTGTTACAATCATAGTTATCAATACCGTTCGATCGCTGCTCGGTTTCGATGGAACGGAATGTTCGATTTTGGAGCTGCTCCACGTGCCGTTTCGGTGTCGTACTGTTCATATATAATTATATATATATATATATATATATATATGAAAAAAATAAAATATTAATTTAACAAGCATAATTAAAATTTGAATTTTTTTAATTTAAAATATTTTAGTGTTTTTAAATTAATTTGATGTATAAATGTCAAAAAAATATATATTTTTTTAAGAAATAGATTTTGAACCCATAACAGCACGCCCGAAACAGAACAGGCGTTCCGTCCGAATTTCGAACGGAACGGAATTAAAATTGAGATGAAAGCGACATCGTTTTGTCCGGTTTGTGAAGCAAGCGAACAGAAACAATAACTATATTTACAAATCGTCCAAGTCTTCATAAAAATTAATAATTTATGATTTTCTTAAAATTATTAAAAAAAATAATTTAATATTTTTCTATACCAAATATACTTTTAAAATATATTCAACCAAACCAAGTATAAAAACACAAATTAAAATTAAAATTAAAATTAAAATTAAAAAGAGCTTCTAAAATCCCTCACGCTGTCACGCCGCGCACCGCTCTTGTCGTTACTTTTCTCCTTTTAACATGTAGAATTCCCCATTTACCCCTTAGCCGAGTACATAATTTCTCACGCGGTCTCATCTCTAATTAAAACGGCTATTTAAAGCACCACGCACCATCTAGCAGAGTCTCTTACGTTCATCTCCGTTTCACACTGCTGTTTCAGACGCAAAGCATCAGTCTCAATTCACTGAATCGATCAATCATCAAAAGAAATGGCCGACAGAGTTCATCCCCGAGACGACTCGCCACCACCAACCACGGAATTCAAACCTCGTCCCGCAGCAGCACCGCTGCTAGAGGAGCATGATCAAGCACATAATTACCCACAGTCACCAACAAAACGCGACGGTCCTCAGTCAGAGAAACCGGTCTCACCGCACCAGGAACTTACGTCATCCAGATACCCAAAGACCAAGTCTACCGAGTCCCACCACAGGATAATGCTAGACGCTACGAGCGTCTCTCTCGCCGCAAGCCTAGCCGTAGCCCCTGCTGCTGCTGCCTATGCTGGCTCCTCGCGCTCCTCACCGCCTTCGTTTTCCTCATTGGAGTCGCTGCCGCCGTGTTCTATTTTGTGTTCCGCCCGGAGTCACCGGATTATTCAGTCGAGCGTTTGTCAATTTCGGGCTTTAACCTGACGTCATCAAGATGGGCCTCTCCGGAATTTGACGTCACTGTGAGAGCGAATAACCCTAACGATAAAATTGGGATTTATTATAAGAAAGGAAGTTCCGTTGACGTTTACTATGACAGCGTTAAACTGGCTACCGGATCGTTGCCGAATTTCTACCAAGGGACAAACAATGTGACGGTGTTTGTAACGCCGTTAAAGGGGTCTGCCGTTGAGCTAACGAGCAGGGATCGCACGGCGATGATTGACGAGGCTAGCAAAGGACGGGTGCCATTTAAGCTGGTTTTGAGGGCTCCGGTTAAGATCAAGGTTGGTCCAGTGGAGACATGGGAGATTACTGTTAAAGTTGACTGTGATATAACGGTGGATAATTTAACGGCAGCTGCAGAGATTCGGTCTAAAAAATGTGATTACGGTGTGGATTTGTGGTAGGGTAAAGGTGGTTAAATCGGGTTAATTGTTTTTAATTATTAATTTTTCGAGGAGAGTGTGATTTTATTAGTGGTAAACACGTTAAAATATTTATATAATATGATTTTATTATTATTATTTATTGATGATTAAGGTTGTGGGATGCAAGCTGGCACCTAATTAACACGTACTTAGCTGGCCTTGATCAACGGGGTGGAGTGGAATGAGAGCCGTACTCCACCGCCAGGGAATCTTATTGGATGAAGGCCTCCCACATCTTATTGGATTTTGTATTATTTTTTTAGTTATAATTAATTAATTAAGCTAGTTTAAGTTTTATTTAAATAAACTATTAACCATTGTGTAGATAAATAAAGTAATCAATGGTAGATAAATATATCTAATATCGGAAACAGAAATCATTTATCCGATTATGTGCAATGAATTTTTTTTATGAAAATAAAATTATAATAGAGATTGACAAAATATTATGCAAGGTTGTACATAGTAAAAATATTATAAAAATTATTTAATTTATATAAAATATACATTTTTTTTACAAATCAATCATATTAATATCTGAAAAAATTAAACACAATATAATTAAAAATAATTGTTATTCAATAACGACTAAAACCCTCAAAAATATTATGCAAGGCTGTACATATTAACAATATTATAAAAATAATTAATCTATATAAAATATACAATTGTTTTTTATTACAGATAAATCATATTGACTTCTAAAAAAATTAAACATATCTAATATAATTAAAAATAATTGTCATTCAATAAAGGCTAAAAAACTCAAAAATACCATAGAGTTTAATTAAAATTATAAAAAAAACACTTGAAAAATCACATATAAAATAACCATTAACATAAAAATAATAATAAGAAGACTCATGCGAGGCTCTGTCTTTAAGAATAAACGTTATTTAGTAGCATTGTAGTATGGGCACCAATGGCCCAATCCAATCAAGAATATAACTTCATGATGTATCAGCCATTTCAACCTATTTTTCTACTAAAACTAAACGTGTACATTTAAGAACTCATTAATGTAATCTATAGACTTCAAAAACCAATTCAAAACGCAAAATCAACTCGAAATAAATTGTTTTTCCTGATCTTAAATATATTTTTAGGTGTTTTAAAGGTAAAAGAAACACCTAATCATGAATCTCCTCCTCATATGAAATCAATTGACACAAAAATCATCCATTTTAATGACCTAAATTTTCCCTAGCACCAACTTTTTTTCTTTTTGCCAGAGCTTGACAATCTCCTCCCTCTTCTTCACTAAAAAAATTGAAAAAAGAAAGAAATAAAATTTGATACTTATAAATATATTTTTAAAAAAAATATAGAGACCAATTAAACTAATAAATTAAAAAGATGAGGGATGCAAATTAATATCTTTAAATTAATTGCAAATCTATCATCTATTTCACCTAATTTCTTTCACTTGAATTGTTTGCTTTTCAATTCAACCCTCAACTCAAAAGCATGCACTTAGGCTCTTGTATGGGCTCAAAGTTTCTTAATTGTGCAAACAAAAAGTTCAGGTATCAAAGTTTTTTTTTTATTTAAAAAAAAATTATTTTAATCCACATTAATATGCAAGATAGTGAACAATGATTAAGTGAATAATGAAAAGGCCATGCGTTTTAGAGTTATCCTTAATGTTAGGGGATAATGAGATCCATTTTTTTCCATTATTTTTATATTTTCTTATGTTGGTTTAATTATTTTGACATAATATGAGAGATAGAGAGATATTGGTGATTAAAAAATCATTTTAGAATTTTAGTAGATACATATTTATTTTATTTTTATATCTTTCTCTCTAATTAAACATTATTCTTCCCTTTACCACCATATTTGAAAGTTAAATTTAATTTTGAAAAATAGTTTTGGATAATCTTTACTAAAAAAAATAAAATAAAAAACAGTGGGAGTTGAGAAACATGATCTGAGCCATTAGTAGGGAGATTAAGTTGCTAGAATGGTTATCTAAAATGTTTTTTTTTATGCTTCTTTGATTTAATATGATTTAAGATACGATTTGATATTGTATTTCAAAAATATTATTTTTTTAAAAAATAAAAATTTAGGAAGATACGAATGAAAAAACGTGCACACTTTGGCAGGAAAATACGAATAATTTAATTTATAAATTAAATGCAACATGTAAAATGTAATTAAGACATGAAACAATCGGGGTGGAATTTTATCTGAATTCCTGCAATAATTAATTACCAAAGAAAAAACAAAAAACAATAGATAAGGGAAGAGACTACACAGATCCTCTGACAAAAATTGAAGAACAGCATTTTATTTTTCATAATAAAGCTTTTGAAGTGCAAGACCTTCACCTTTATAGCATCTTTTTACTTCTCTACAGATCTTATTATTTTCAGCTTTGATTTAACCAAAAACAGCAACCAAACACCCTTTTATTCCTTTCCTCGTATACATATGCAGCATCCAATTGATCTCCATCTGAAATCCTTTGCCTGTCGGAGTTTCTTGCTGTTAAGGTGATGCACTGCAACAAAATTGTTCCCTCTTCTCTGTAACCAAGCTGGGTTTTTTTTCCTGATTAAGCAGCTTGCTGTTGGGACTTCACTCTTTCAAAATTACTCTTGGAATCCTGGATTTCCTTTACAAGTTCTGCATACATCTTGACAGAATCCTCAGCAAACTTATGCAACTGGCCCAGAAATCCCTCCAAGCTTGATTGAAAATGCTCAAAACCAAGAATACAATCCTCCGATGCCTCATCCCTCAAGATGTTAGCTGCCAAATCACTGCCATTATCAGCCTTCCATGATGAAAGGTTTGCATTCTTCCTTTGGCTCTTCTCTTGGCGTGGTAAAAAGTGAGCAGTTGCAGCTGCTAAACCCTTTATAGATTCTGCAACTTCCTTCGCCGGCAAGGTCTGAAGTTTATCCAACCAGACACCACAGGTGACATATACAGGAGGGCCATAGTTTCTTAATGTCGTCGACGCTGCCGGTTGCCTCTTTTTTCTCCTGGTAGGTTTGTGTTGAAGAGAGACACATTTAAAAAGCCAACTATTTATAGCCTGCAGGTAGGAAATCTGAGCTCCAATCCACTTCGTAAAACTTGAAGATAGCGAGCTTAGTTCTTTTTCAAGATGAACAGTAACCTGCCGATGTGACTCTGACTGTATAGATAACCTGGCATTGCAATTGTTGTATGCTATTGTAATGATGTTAAACTGAAGCTTATGGCATTCAAACATCACCTCCCACATTCGACTCAGCCTGCAAATGGCATAGAGAGTGGATATCAAAGTAGAATATCTAATGAAACTATATGCACAATTCTCTCAGAGACAAGCTTCTACAAGTTTCTACCATGTAAATCTTTCCATGAAAGGACTGGTTATCTGCCATAATCAGTGAAAGGAATATGATTTTGTTTCGAAGGATCAGATGCTTTAGTGAATTTCCAACAAAGAATCCAGCTTTACCATTCTGTTGCAGCCATTAATAGGTTTCATATGCGTTCAGTAAATATTTACTCCAGGCGTTACACAAGTAGAAAGTCTCCCATGGTTCTGATAGTTGATATTTTCCACTTGAGCAAACCTCTCAGCGTCAAGCTTAATTATAATGCAATCATGATGAAAGGCTGATTTTATCAAAGCATAATCATGTAGAATCTCTTACAGTTCAATTAATTCAGTCAACTTCCAGTTCACCACTTGATCTAAATTCTAAAGTAAGGGAAAGAAAAAATACCCACCCATCTATTAATTCCTCAAGTTGTGGCTGGAGCTCTTTGTCTCTTAATTCCTCAATCCTCTTGGATATGGAGTCAATTCTGTGAAGCGCAACACTGATTCTCGAGTGTAGATCTTTAACAATGGCACGAGTTTTATCAATTTTCATGTTGTGGAGACTTTTTCCATTTGATTCCAGTTGTCTTAAAACTTTACAGTGCATATCATACTCCCTTCTGACAATCTCGCTAGCCTGAAATTTGGAGCAAATACAATAGCATGTGAATGACTTTCTACATTTTCTTTGTTTGCAATGTCTAATTTAGGTGTCTACGAAATTGAAAATCACTACTGATAATTAAGCTAACACACGTACAAAAAACAAGATCTTGTAAGGAGCGCCTGGTTGACAGAGAACATATATGAAAACAAAAAAAAAAGCAGTGGCACATCACCACTAAAATTTAAATTTTCCATAGTTATCGTATATGAACCAAAAAATCATACCAATCAACCTTTGGTCTTTTTTATTCACAGTATCTATAATGTGGAACATAAACAATTATTATAATTTAATTAAAATATTAAATCATATTGGAAAGACAATATGGGGACAGAGTAAAAGGGAGAGGAAGTGGCAAAACCCATCGAGGATAGCAAGAATGAAAGCCTATGAAGGCATTTTCCCTGTTAGAAACTAATTATATATTAACTAATAATATGAAGGACACACCAATCCAAAAAGAAATAAGTTTAGAATGCCTAGAAAACAATTGAAAAGCAATAGAGAAATGACTCAGGCAACACCATTTCCATTGTCCTGAGGGAAGACTTATCTCAAGAGCAGCGAGCTGAGATCAGCAGAAAAGTAACAGGGTACAATTCTCAGCAACAGGATGCCTATCCTAACAAGGGATAAACTAGCCAAACAAGAGTAGCAGAACCAGATTGCAGAGTCCTACATGCTTAAAATAAGTTGACCAATGAAAATAACTGGTGAGGGGGGGAAGCCATATGTTTCACTGTTTGTTTTGTAATTCCCTTGAGCATTTCTGTTAAACCACTGGAAAGTGATAATTTACAATGGATTTTGTGCACTTCTCCATCATCATGTGACAGGAAAACAAGCAAGCTGCATTTGTTATAATATGAAAATCAGGAATAATACATAAACAGAAGTAATATCAACACTGTACCTTTACTTCGTCATAGAGCTTCCTCTCCCATGCATATAGTCTGTCTAGGGTCGAAGCATGACTGCCAGAGATCATGCAAGAATTATCAAAAAGATTACCAACTGGTTCATCTGAATCATCCTTGGCATTTAATCCAAGAGGAGTCCTGGATGAAGATGATTGCGAAGATGTTGTCCTATGCCAAGTTAAGTACTTCACATCATTTTGGGCAGGCTCTAAGCACACAGTAGAAAGAATTAGCACGTAATAAAGGAAAAGTTTAAGGTTTTGAGGTATTGTTATTTATAAGATTTTTTAACTACAACTATACATTTTATGTCACAGCTTAGCAGCACAGTCCTAATATAACAGTAAAACCAATTAAACAATCCTCAAAGAGTATTATATTGATAACTTCAACGTGCTCTTTTTCTTTTTCTTTTTCCTTCTCAACAGGTGAAGGTAGTACATTAAAACAGAAGATGACTTAATGGTCTGGACTCTCAGCTCATCTTAAGACATGATTCTCATCAACTCTATACTACATGTTGGGAAATTTTTCATTCTATATATTCAATTCTGGTATATCTAAACAAAAACGTTCAGGAAAATTGCGTAATATAATGTAGAATCTGCTTCAGTACATCACAACTTCACGTAGTTTAAGATGACTCTTTCAATCATCCAAACTTTAAACTATATGCATCCTCATGATGGACATTCCAAAAGCAATGCCCGTGTTAATCCAATCACAATGTAAACTATTGCCAAATGGAAGGGGAAAAAATAATTTACATTGAGGGAGCTACCTTCTTGCACTTGGCTAGGGTCTTCCCCGCAAGAAAAACATGCCTTGAAGCATGCAGATGCTGCCGATCCATCTGCAAGAGTTGAAAATATACCAGTTCAGTACCAAAAAGAACATCAAGTGATTAAATTTAAATTGATATGTAGTTATCGGTCTTCAACAGAAAGCCAAAGTCCCTATCAACTTTTCACAGTGAATGCTTCAAACCAATTATAAAGCAATGAGCCCTATCCAAGTAAAGCTAACCTGGGTCAATCACTGTCTTTCAAATACCAAATGGTGAGCCATAGAAAAAGTGTTTGAGTATATTTTCCAGGACCTCATGAAAATAAACATCTTCTAACTATGTCACAGATGCTAAGAAATTATAAGATAATAAATAAAAAATTGAAAAATATTATTTCCCAAATATCGTAGGTAAAGAGAGAGAAAGAGGGCATACTTTCTTTTCCTGGGACCATTGGACGGAAATGCAATTTATTTGCTTCAAGCATCCTCGGAACCTCTTTCCCAGATTCAGAAGCTTTTATAAAGAGATACTCTATATCTTTTATGCTTGAAAAGAAGTCCTTAGGGGAAACCTTGTTTTTTGTTTGATCTTCCTTCATCGGTGTTTTCTGTCTGTCAGCTGAAACAGAAACTGCTGCTGATGGTGTTCTTAATGGTGGCAAACCAGGGGAGTTACCTTTCTTCCCATTCAATAGCTCAGTTTCTGAAGGTGCACCACTTGCGGAAGGCGTGAATTGTGAGGCACTGGGTGCAACATGTACCTTATTAAGATTTTCAAAACTTCGCACCAAAGTATCCCCAGGAGCATCATCAAATTCATCTTCTGAACCCTCAGATTCTGCAATTTCATGAAACGAAGCTTTCTCTTCTTCGTCTTCCAGATCAGGAATTCCTTCCTGTTCCCTGGGCTGTCTTAAATCACCAGCACTGTCCAATCCATGGTTCAATTGCCTTCCATCTTGAAAAGAAAACTGATGGTCAATTGGATGAAAAGGTTCAAAGTAATCCCATTGAGTCGTCCCTGGTGGGACTGGTGAATCATCAAACAGTGATGTTTCATGTTTCTCAGTGGAACGAGGAGTGGCATTTCGTGGGGTACTGGATGACGTTACCGTCCTTGCAACAACTACAGGAGGTTTCTCTTCAACTTTTTTAGAAGAAAATCCCCTGAATTCCATATGATGTGCCTGAACCTGACTTGAGCAGGGAGGAGATGGTGACGGAGAAAGGTCTTCAGCTGCATCATAGGGGTGCGATGAAGATGGAGAGGAGACCGGAAAACGGGTTAGCGATTTCTCAGTCAAAGCAAGTGGCTCTGGTGTTGCATTGGTGGAGGTGTACAACGAAGATTCGATAGGAACTTCAGTTTCAACAAACTTCCTAAGAGCAGTTCCTGTACTTCTCAGCGACTGAATATACGTAACATGAGCCGCCGCAAGCGAGCACCTTCCATCAAGAGCTTGCCTGACAAATTTTCTTCTTTCACGACAAAGCTGCAAAGCCTTGTCCTCTTCTATTTTAGAACTTGAAGCACCCATTTCCCAGACCCAAATGTTTCAACCCCGCTTTATCAAATTGTCAAGGCATAGGCTTCTTCCTGAAAATTGATGGATTTGAAACAGAATCTGAGAAAGTTCTAAGATAATGACGCAGCAATAACTTGCACACACCTGAGAAACTCTATATTATACAGAACATACAGCACATTTCAAGCAATCAAATCTTAGAAAAGGAGCAGACTTTGACGATACAGATTTCAATTTAATAGAGAAGAAAATACACATAGATTTCTCATAAAAAGGACTTCACTTTTCACAGAGATTTTTAAATACAAAAAAAATGCCATCTCAAATTACTGAGATAAGTGGAAAATTCGAGCAATTTTGCCCCAGCAACCACAAACAAGAAGTCCAAGGCCATTCCAATCCCTGAGCTGATGAAGTAAGACAAGGCAGACCCAGGTTGCAAATAAACACACTCAATTCAGCCATTGTAAGGGCAAGAGGATCCTAAAATGTGGAGGCATAAGAAACTGTACTCGTGTAAAATCATGACTTTGGACAGTGACTTCAATTATTGTACCGAGCCAAAGAAAGAAAAATCATTAACAAGAGTCCAGAAAGCTTTTAACTTTAATTTGAAACAAGAAGCTACAGAAACTAAGAACTCAAAAACTGCTAAATTCAAAACTTCTGCCTAAAAAGAAGAAACCTCAAAAGAAGAGCGGGAATCTCTATGAATATTCATGTGTCAAAGCTCTAAAGAAAAAGAAAAAAAAACAATTATTGTATCAACACAACAAACATCAAATTACAAAATACACGGGCAATCAAACCCAGTTGTAAGCAAAAAAGGACCTTTTGCATACTTTACTATCTCTTCTTAATTTATCAACCAACCAAAAAAGAAACCACCGCCTCTCCGAAGAAAGAAAACTCATTAGACTGAATCAATTATGCATCGAAAGAGATCAAATTCAAGCCAAACAAAACTCTGCAGAACTAGAAATTTTCTTCTTTTTTAAAAAAGCACAACGCTTTCATGCCAGACTAATTAAAGCAAAGTCACAAGAACCACAAATAACCCCACCCCATCAACCTTAACAAATTAAAACACCAAACAATCAATCAAAACTCAATATTCATGCCAAAACCAATTAGAAGTTAATCAAAACAAAAGGGAAAGAAATGAAATTAAGGTAGTTAGTGGGTCACCAGAGAAAAACGATTTAGCAAAGTAATCCAAACAGAAGAAGCCACTGCTAGTAAAACATAGTATGATTGATAGAGGGAGAGCATGAAATTCAGAGCAGACTCAGATGAGAAACAGAATCAACATTTCTTCCTTAAGTAATGTTGGACACATAAAGTGAGAAATGATAAAGTATTTTGGTTTCAGACACTGGGAGAGATTGCACCTTACACCTCATAGGGGGAGAATCTGGTGGGGGTAAGGTTCGGTGAGATTAAAGGTACTGAGGGGGGAAACTACATTATAAGCGGTAGAAATAGTATTTTATGATTTTTTTAAATATTTTTAGATTTTTTAATGTACTAGTATTTTTTAAAAAAAATATCATTTATATATGTTAAATATATTTTTTTAAATAGAAACAATTATTATAATTTTAAAAATTAATTTTTTTAAAAAAACTTTTCCAATTCACAATGTCTAACACTGTTAAAAAAACAATTTCTAGTTTGTTTTTATCTATATTTATATTTTATTTATTATTATTAATCATGAAAAGTTGTGGAGGTGTAATCATGAAAAGTGATTATGACAGGGAGATATTATTTTAATACTGTTGATTATCCATAAAGTTAAATATCCTCTTAGCATAAAGTTTACTTTATCTTAAAAATATCTCCATTTTTTATTTTATCTAAAATAATAATGTTTAATTTGTTTTAACATTCCTGTCCAAATACACAGTCGTTTCATTTTCATTCTCAAATGTCAGAAGAATGTATGTAAAGAACATTTCTCATTAATTATTTCTTACTCGCAAATTTAATTCCAATTATCAGAAACTGTTGGATGTCAAAATATTGATTGATTCCCTGCGTTATTCTGAAATTTAAAAAAGAAATTCATTTTTTTTAATCTTATCAGGACACGTCAGCAAATATGCTCCTGTCTCCTCTCTTTTTGTGAGAAAAATTTGTTTCCATGTATAAAGGTGTGTTGGTATGAGCTTTTGCAAAGTTGATTAGGACTTTTTTTGCACCTTTTTTTTAAATGTTTTTGATTTTTTTTATCTTTATACTAAATTATTTTTTAATATTTTTAAATTATTTTTATGGGTGGATATCAAAAATATTTTTAAAAAAAATAAAAAAAAAATATTATTTTTATATATTTTTAAATAAAAAATAATTTCAAGAATCTAAGAAAACCCTCTTTCTCTTTACTCTTCTCTGCCTTTTCGTTTCCTCCATTTCTGCATAACCCCGTCAGAATAAAGTTGGCAATGGTACGGGTACTGGTCGAATGATAAACTCCAACTCGGTGCTTGTTGCACTTCTTTGACTCACATTACACCGAGTTAGCTAAGCTCGTTGAAAAGGCTCTCCAGAACAAAACTAAAGATATTTACTTTGCACTGGTGGATCGTAAACTCGATACGAGTTTTACGATTCAACGAGTTTGACCGGTTTTATCAAATAAACTCACGATTTTAAGGAATTTCGAGTTTTAACCTATGGATATATGAATATTGATGACTCACAAAATAATCTGCGGTTATACCAAAATAATATGATTCTCACGAGTTTAACAATCTTAATTCCATAATATCAGAACACTTCACTACATCCATATCAGAACACTTCACTACTATCTCAAAGATTTCTTCTCTAGAATAAAGAACGATGGGAAGTCGTATAAAAGCAATGACATGAAAGCTAAAATCTTAACACAGATTCTTCTACGGAGAGAGCAAAGAAAACTCTTCACCATTTTTCAAGAAGTTTTCAGGCAAAATACTTCAGAATTGGGGATAGACATACATGTCATCTGAATCAATAAAGCTTCACAATCCATCTAATTTTGTTACTAGCTATGCAATGAATTGGGGTAAGCTTGTTTGACTCTAACATGTATTGGTAAGCTTGTTTCCATGACTTACAATGAAGGAACATGGTCTAACCGCAGGATTAAACTTACAGAAGCTCAAGAAATATTTAAACACTAATTTAATACAAATATTAGAGTCAAACATCAGTATAGTAACAGGAACTAACATTGAGAGAAAATTTCATTGAGAGGGAAAAATGATGGAAGCAAAACAAGAAAAAACAGAAGCATACAAAGAAAAAAAGATCAAAGATGGGCGGGCAGTAACAAAAAAAGGAAAGTCATTGAGAGGTAAAACAAAAGAAACTCATAAATTGCACTAAACATAACAGCATAACAAAAGACAGACCAACTTGTATCCCCGGATCAAAGAGGATATGAACAGAGAAACAGTACCCAGCACAGCTTCTTTCACCGATGACTTCCCTAAACAACAGTTGATTTACATGCCTTTCTGCAGGAGCATCAGGAATGTTAAAAAGGACTAAACAACTCAAAACACACCAAGCACCGACACCTTTTTCCTTCTCGTTTCTTACTAAGGGTAGAATTCTGATTAGTGGAAGGATTGGTTGAATCCAGTTCTGTTTGATCTGCTGAAGGATTACATGCACCCATATCTTTTCCACAGTGGTTTTTAACTGAAGGCACAACAATCAAGTTCACTAAAAGAGGGATTAAGCCTGAATCATTCCCATTTTGTTTTTTCACCAAACGATCACGATTCTTTTTGTCACCAGCTTATTGAGCTGTTAACTGATCAAACACCTTCAAGGCATCAGGAAAAGGGTCCTTAACTATTGCTCTCAGCTCCTTATAGATATCGGTCCATGTAGGTACGTTGTTCTTGATGTAATTCTTCGTGCAATTGAAGAAGCCCTGTAATCTTGTAACACCCAACACATATTTAGCATCCATTTCTTGATACCAGTAAGTTCAATCAGTTTATCAAAGACGACCCAAAGATTTTAATCCACATTTATGATTAATTTTCTGGAAAAAATTAATTTTGTTTTTCTAGTTTTAATAATATATCCAGTCATGTTTTCTGCTTTCCATTTGGTTATATAAAGAAAAAAAATTGGGATTTCTTGCCAGGTTTATCCACTTCTTGCTTAGCCTGGCTAGCAACGCATAGGCTACAAGCCCAAAGTGTCTCCTCTACAAAAAAAATGCTGGCTAGAGTCTCTGGTTTAAAATATCTTTCACCAAAAATTTTCTTCAGCCTAAGTTACCAAATCTCAACTCATTCCAGCACCATAAATTAAAAAAAAAAAAATTATCTTCCTAGTACCAAAATTAAACTGATCCCGACGTAAACGACGATGCTTGGCTAGTAAACAAAAACTCCTCCATGGCTGAGATTACATTCTATGTTACATGTGATGCTTTTCGGCAACAAGGACAATGGCTTCGGTGCCCAAATCCGGCTTCCTTCATCATACTGCTTTCACCTTACGAGAGGGAGGTCGCCGGAATAAACTTATGAGATCATCAAGACCCTGTTAAACAGAAAAATTGGCAATTCAGCAATTTTTAGTTCAGATTTTTTCATTTAGGATTGTGAAGTATGGAAAGTACAAACATGATAAGTGGGGTGGGTTACCCTTGTTGTGATGACAAGAAAAGTGAAAAGTATAATCAAGTATGATCCTAGCACAAGAAGCAACAGCAAGTCGAATGTTACACTAGCAACCTGTAACAACACATTTGAGTTGGTTGTCATTCAATCCAGGAGAGTAATTGACAGTTTAATTTATGAAAGAGAATAGCATGAAAATAAATTACATCTCAAGAGTCAAAAGAAATAAAAATAAGAACCTGATATATGTTTAGTTTAGCTTTAGTCAAGTCATAGATTGTGAACATCTCATCAAGCACCTCATGTTGCACATTTACTTCATGAGTATGAGCTTGTAGTTCCTGCAGAGGGATAGAAACAAAATAAGGCAAACTGAAAAACTGAAAAAAGTATATTATGTTACCTTTACAGTGTTAAGCAGCCCCAGCCTACACGAACCCCTATACCAGATCAAATTTCTTTGGGAAAAAAATAACAGGTCTTTTCCAATTTCCAACATAGTATCATCAACCAGCTCTTAAGCACCAGGTTCCAGACAGACAAGTTTTTATTCAGCATATGCCGTGTTTTGGATAAATCAATCAGACTCCAGAAATCAACATCGAAATCCTTAAACATATAGAAATAACATTAAAGTTTATTTCATTTTGCATATTAGGAAAAGGGGGAGAGAGAGAGCACAGAGTGTTTATTCACACCCCGTCACCTAGCACATGAAAGAAACAATATTTCCACCCTAACATGTAATAAAAGTTAAGCTGTAGTCAAACAGAAAGGAAGTTGGATGTAACCAAATAAATTTAAATATTTCAACTCAAATTAGCAATTTTAGAAAAAAAATAAAACAACGCAAATGTCCCACACTATAGTCTGCAGTTAGCAAGGCCTGACAAATTTTAGCAAACAGCACCATTGATCATATAATAAAGAAAACCATGAAAATATTTATTGTCAAAGAAAATTTGTAAGTGGCAGACCTTTTTCAGTGCCATGACAAATGGGTCATTCTTTGATAGAAATGGTGCCACTCGAGGTGTTTGTGACAAAATATCCAACCAGGATCTTATGTAAGGAGCATTGACAGCCAAACTAGTGTCATCCGCAAAAATTTGAATGTTTTTCCCTTGGTAACCATAGACATGCCTCTGTGTATGAAAAATGAAACATGTCAGAGAACATAAAACTCGAAGAATGTTCCAACAATTTAGCTATCCTTGTTCACAATTTGCAATACACTTGTTCCTGATATGCAAATCCTGACACAACACCCCATCATAAAGTTAATTCTTATATTCTTAAACCCATGAACATTAGCAGCGCTCACATGTGAACACACAATTGGTGCCTTGACCCCACTCTCAGTGAGGGCAACTTCACAAAATTAGTCTTCAAACAAATGTGTAATAAAGACAAAATTTTGGTACCAGGATCCATCACAATGTATTAAACTTATTCAAAGGCATGTAACCTTACCGCAATACTCTCAGCAACTAGCTTGATACTTCTAACTATTGCATCTTCATTTACAAAATGTCTGTCCAGAGAACCAAGATCTCAGTATTGTGCAAAAATATAAGAGCAGCTATACTTTCTTTATAAATGAGGTTCAAGTTGAAAAACACAACCTGCTGTCAGACAGACCTCCAGTGCTTTCTAGCAGTTCAGGTGGTGCAGAAAGTTCGGTAAGGGTAGCAGCTGTGACCCTCAGCCTTGAAAACTGCTCGTGCTCCCAAGCCACCTACACCACGTCAACAGCTATATCACCTGGACTATATGAGAGCATTGAAAGTACATCATGCTTTAATCAACAAAACCAAAATTCTGGTAAAAACATGAAGAAAACCCCATCCAAAATAGCAATATGATCATATTGTTTCAAGAATAAACAGCAAATAATCTAACACACAGTTAAGCTTGATAATGGCTATAAAAATATCTCATTGAATGATGAATACTCATCTCCTGGTGCTGCAGCACAGAGAATGAAAATGAAAATAAATGAAAGAAAATCATCTATTTCAATATCTGATACAATTCTCCAGTATTTTACCATTTGAGTGACAAATATTTTTTCTTGAACCAGTAAGCCAAAAAAATGTTTAAAATAAATTATCATTTTTTCATGGTTTTACAAAATAGTTCAAACCTTCAGACAAATTGACTTACTCGAGGATTTGAGATATTAATTTTCTTGTGCTTCAAACCAACTTCAATGCCCAGCTCTTCTGCTACAGTAGAGAAACCCTACAGAAAAATCAATGGATCAAACCAAAAAACACGTAGTAATGGTATTGACACAAAAGAATAACAGCTCAGTACTGTTAAAATCTTTATCATCTTACTTCAAAAATTTGTTTAATAAAGGCATTCTCAGGAGGCTTGGACACATGAATCCACAATTTGTTATCCCATGAACCAATACTATTCAAGCAAATAGCATAATCGATGCTTTCTCGTAGACGTTGATCAAAGCTCCGAAGCCACTTCAAAAGTAAAAATGCTAAGATAAGCAAACCAAAATAAAGAAAAAGTAGATCATAAAATTAAGTTAATGGAAAAGATGATAAGAGCTAAGCACCTTGTGGGTTCCATTGTAGTTATAAGGTCCACCGGATGTTAGCCCAAAAAGTAAATTATACCTTCCTCTTGTCTTTGGATTAGAATAAAGAAGAGAAAATAACCTAGCTATTTCAAGAAGAGCCACAATGCCACTCCCATTGCTATCACTTCCAACAGATAATGCCTACACATGTAACTAATTTCACACATTACAACGTGCATAAAAGTGGAAATAGTTTATATCAGATGTAGTTTACATACAGGGGCAGTTCCAAAAGTATCATATGATGCTACAATAGCAATAGTTGGAAGTTGATTCAGATCTCCATCTGCTTTCAGCCCTGGCAACCACCCCTGTGCAGTTTAAACCATCATTCAGCTTCCAAACAAGCAGCATTAGCATGAAGAAGAAGCTCAGTGAGCTCAGCAAGATTGCTCAGATTACACGCACGAATAATAAAAACTGTAACTAAATTCATTAAAAGGGATGTCTTATCAGTTGTTAATATTCCTATGTGATGAAAATAGAGTATATTATATCAGAAATTCAATACTTTTAATTGTTAACACAGAACTTTAAGAGTTAATAATACCAGTATGATCTGAGATTTTTTGTCAAGTAGCAAATGCTTTTACACCTAAATTTATTTCTGCTTTTAAAGTTCCATGTTTTAGTCTTGCTTAAGCACAGTTTGCACAGCTAGTAACAGAAATTTGTATTTTAACTCAGATGCCAGCACATAATTGGTGATGGCTGTGATATTTAAACAAGCAATGTAATGGTGTGCGAAAAATTCATAATTGTCCATTAAACATTACATGTCAGAGGCTGGAGTGCCTGTTAGAACACAAAACCATATCTTTATCATGTCTCAAGTTCTATAAAATCAAGGCTATGTTAGCATTGAAAAGTGTTCCTGGGCTTTGGTAATGCAATAACATTGCTAAAGATACCAGAGCAGAGAACATAATAATAAATTCTCAAGAAACAGTGTCTATATCAAAGCAAAGATACAACATCAAGTTACAAAAACGCAATTCATATATAATAGATTCCTCCAGCATCAGCATCAATTTGATTGCATTGCATTGTGGCCAATGGACTATTGTTCCCTTGGCCATTAGAATCTGGAGTGCCCGGTATCCCTGTTTCTAGTGAGTGACATATCAATGATGAGATGTTCATGATGTGCAACATATTCCATTTCATTATGACTAGTCATTTCCAATGGAAGTAATAACTGAAAGTGACCTGAATGTTTGTGATGGTAGGAGATGCAATTCTCTTAGGTTCTGGTCCTGAGACAACAAGCTTGTAGCTGCAATATTTCCAAGCAAAAATTAATAGATGAGCCAAGTAAACATATCATCAATCTCTGTGTAAGCAAGCAAGCGCGCACAAGTAAAATAACACTTCCATCAACATAAATAACGATGAGTCAGAAAGTACATATGTATACATAATCATGAGACAGAAAGTAGATACGTATAGTGTTTGAACCGGATGGCTAAAGAGGAAGGTATTGCATGTTTTTCTTTATATTGCATTAATATCATGGATTAATCAGCAATAAAGAATAGAAGATCAAGTCCCAAAAAGAGTGAATCAACAGAGAATATAATAAAACTAGCCAATGCCCCGCGCCTCGTCGCGGGCGGTACCATATTTTTTTCAACACAAAAAAATATTAATTGTTTTTTATAATATATTTTTGGTTAAAATGATAAATTTGTGCAGAATTCTTGTGACGTGGAAGTTTTCTATAAAAATATATGAATTTTAAATCGATATAAATTTATTTGTTTAATAGGTTTCAACAAAACCAACATCAAATTATCATCATCACTAAAAAGTAAGAAAATTATCATCATCATTAAAAAAATTAATCATATTTTTAAATAAAATAAAAATCTGTCAAGAGTAGGACTTGAACCCCCAACCTATCGAACGGAATTTTTGCCTCCCGCCTCATAAACCCGCTCGCCCACCTCAACATTCGTTCATCTTTCTCGAAAATATATATTAAATTTAATTTTAATGTGGATTTGCTAAAAAGAAATGTGTTGAGAGTGAGATTCAAACTCATGCCCTCGAATGAGATCTTAATCTGACACTTTTTAGACCATCTCGGCTACCTCAACAACCGTTTGTCTTTCACGAAAATATATATATTAATAATAGATGTTACTGTGGATTAGCACAGTAAAAATGTGATGTATTTTATTTTATAGTTAATATATATATATATATATATCATGGCGCAGGAAAAACACGGTAGATTGCTACAGTGTTTTGTGGCAATAGAAAATAACAATAAAAAAAATTTAAAATAAAATACAATGTAACCGACATAAATTAAAATTTCAGAACGATAAGTACAAAAAATAAAAATAAAATCTAAAAACACAAATACATAAAATATGGTTTATTTTTGTCCAAAAAAACAAAAACACCAAAAGAATATATATATATATATATATATATATTATCATGGCATAGGAAAACACTATAGATTACTACAGTGTTTTTTGGGATCGAAAAATAATAATAAAATTTTTAGAAATAAAATACAATGTAACCGACATAAATTAAAATTTCAAAACGATAAGTACAAAAAATAAAATGAAAAAAATAAAAATAAAATCTAAAAGCACAAATACATAAAATATGGATATTTTTGTCCAAAACAAAATACCAAAAGAATATATATATATATATATATATATATATATATATATATATTATAATATATTATTATTATATATAATAATATATTATAATAATAATAATATATATATTGGTGTGGGGAACAGTGTTTTCCCCACGCCGTTTATATTATAGTTAATGACAAGATTAAGTTCATTCAAGATAGGTCTAGGTCGAGCCAATTTCTCAATAAATAAATAAAAAATCATCAGCCTACCAAGAGAACCTAAACTAAACCTCTTTTCTCCCTCCATGAAAAGTTCAGCTTAGGATTCAAAACAATTTCCCCTCGACTCATAATTCCGTATTGTTGTACATCTAGAGTGAACATGTAAATCATGTTGCGCCCACTTAACATTTTCTTTGTTTCTTTCTTATAGGTTTTGCATAGATTATCTCAAGCAGAGAGTGTTTGGAGAACAGGAACAAATAATTATCAATCAGATATTCAGATTCAGAAAACATCATACAATATATCCTGGATTAGAAACCCAAATTTCACTCATGTGATGCATTTTTTCAAGAATCAGCGATTACTAGGCATCTATCCAGCTCGTTTTAGCATGCTGACTTTATTATGTTACATGTTAAAGACATATAACTTCAACTAGAATTCTCATTTTTCGATAGCAATGTTATGAACTAACCTGCCAGTTGTTGCAGTAGCAGGCTGACCAGAGGCATCATTCCTCTTGACATCAGCCAGCACAGCATCAATGTCATCATCCTCAAAAGCAAAATAAACTGGATACTGCACCAAAACATATTACAAAACCCAAAATCACCCAAACTCGATCAAGAAAGCTTATTAAATAATCAAAAAAAAAAATAACATATAGAATAAAACTATTTTTTTTCACTCACGGGAATATTGGCATAAATAAGCAATCGTTCAAGCTCCACCAAAACATTCTTTATCAACTTCTTCTCATGTATTTGATACTTACTCTCAGACGTGGGGTCTCTATTTTCAAAATTAAGCATTTGCGGCAGCAAAAATAATAATCCTCCCAGCGGCTTTCTTTGCGCAATAAATTCTATCATAAAAATCAACCAGTTTAACTGCGTCATTAAATTTTAATTAATTAATTAAGCTAAAGTAATCAACCAATTTAATTACTTGACCGAATGTTTAAGTAAGCAAGCTGAAATTATAGACTAGATGCGCAACTAGGAATTTAATTAACCTTTAACCAATGTGATATTCAATTCATGAACAGGAATGATGACGACAGTGCGAGAAAGATCGACGCCGGGAGGGAGATGCAGAGAGCCGGCGTGGTGGTTCAAAGTGGAAAAACGAGATCCCAGCGGAGCTCCGGAGATATCGTATTGGATTAAGCGGTAGACGTCAACGACGGTGGCGGCGTCACAGAGCTCGATGCAGGTGACAAGGATGAAGACGAGAGCGATCATAGAGTAGATTGATTCTAGCATTTGACGCTCTCGCTGTTTCCCTGACGACATTGTTTTTCGGAGAGGAGCGGATCTAGGGTTTCAGCAATTGATCGATCTGAAGATAAAAAAATTAGAAAAATCTGGCAGCAGAGGTAGTGAAGGAGAGAGTGAGGTTTGTTTACTTGCTTTCTTGATTTGCTTAAAATGAAGGATGAAATGTTTTGTAGCTTCCTTGGCACGGTGGAATTATGCTTGTGTGAAAATAATTGAAGTTTTTTTTTCTAAATCTATTTAAAAGTTAATAAATACAACGACGATAGGATTATTATCCTTTTTTGAGTTTCATAACAAGGTTCGTAAAGTCGTTTTTTTAATATGATATGGAATTATAATTTGAAATAAAATTATAACAAGGTGAGCAAAATCCCTAAATTGAAAAAACTAGAAAAAAAATTAATTAAAAAAATCAAACCGATAAAAAAACTAATTATAAAACTTTGAAAAATGTCCGGTTCGATATTGGTTTTGTAAAGCAAAAACCGAATACACTGAATCGTTCTGAACCGGTTCGGTTAAAAAACTTGTTATAAATATAAACTTTCATTTCTTCATAATTTTAAAACCCTAGCAACAACGGTCGTCGCCCCCCTCTCGACCCCTCCCTCCCTTTACGTATGCTTCCCTAAACAGATCATAGCAGCAGTAACCCTTCTCTCAGCCTCTCCCTCTCTTTGCGACTGCAACTTCTACTAGTTTACAACAGTGCAACCAATCTACACAAAAGCAACAACCACCATCTCCCTCCCTCTGCATCTAACTTTCGTAACCAGTTTACAATTCTTCTGTAATTTGCATCATCCTCCCATCTCAACACGGTTATGTGTATATTCTTGTTGTTGTGTGTTTTTACTTCTTCGAGTGTTTTTGTTCCCAGTTTTTTACTAAAGGGTTGTTTGGCATTGCGATCGTAGAGTGCTTATAAAAAAATTTGATTTTTTTTTACTTTAAATTAAAAAAAATTAGTATTTTTAGATCATTTTGATGTGCTAATATCAAAAATGATTTTTAAAAAAAAACATCATTTTGATACATTTCTAAACAATAAGCACTTTCAAAAGTCACCACAATCGCAATCCCAAACAGGCACTAAGTTGTTGTAAAGTTTGCAGCTCTATGTGTTTTGATTTCTCCGTGTTGTATTGAGTTTTTTGGGGTTTTGTTTAATCATAATTTCAGGCAAGAACAATCACCAATTTGATCGGTATTTACCCATAGTTCACTAAAATAAATTGTTGATTTTCATGTCTTTTGCATTCTGAAATGTTTATCTTTGTTGTCTTAATTTAGGATATTGTTGTTAATTGTTAATTATCATGCACATATGTTGCAAATATAAACTGTGAATTTATTTTATGATTTATTAATCAATTTATTTTCAATATTTATTAATATTAACTGTAAGCCCATAAGAAAGTTGGCCATCAAAAAGCCCAAAAAAACAAATTCAGTTTCTCCAAGTTTTTAATCATAAAAACTAAATAGAACCGAAAATGGTAAGTTCTTACTAGGTTCGGTTCAATTATTTTTTTTACTGAATTGAACCAAAAATGCAAATTGACCAACAGATTAAACTGAGAAAACAAAAAAAAAATAACTGAAAAAATCAAACTGATAAAAAAACCCGATTAAATTATTTATAAAATTTTGAAAAATATCCGGTTTGGTATCAGTTTTGTACAGTAAAAACCGACTGAACCAAACCAAACCAATTTGGTTGAAACACTCACTATAAATATAAGGTTATAAACTTTCATTTCTTAAACCCTTAACCGCCCCAACCCTCTCGACCTCTCTGCTTTCCTTTCCTAATTTAAAACAAAGTAACAAACTCGCAATCCCCCTCTCGCCCTCTCCCTCCCTCTGCAATTGCAACCCTAGCAACCACCCTTCCCTTCCCTCTGCAAACTGCATCCTGCAACTAACCATTGCCCTCTCTCCTTTTGCAACCTGTTACCCCCAGTTTGACAATTCCTATGTAATTTGCATCATCATCCCCCCCGGCTTCTCCCTCCCTCTACAACTGCAACCTAAGTAAATTGAACCTTTGTTTTATTTCTTGTCATCTCATCTCAAGCTCTATGCTGCCCTAAAATATTATTACCGTTATTGTTACTAGGAGATAAAGGTAGATCTAGCTAGCCAATAACTTGATAATGTTGTTTCTCAAGATCTATGTTTTATTTCTGATATAATTTTTATCTTAAGTTCCAAGTAATGTTGTATTTTAACATGAACTTGAAACCGTCTTTAGACAATTCAATCGATAATCGCTCGAAGAAGTATAAAAACACAACAATTTTTAGTGGCTTTTGGATAAGTAAAAACACGCAATTGGAAAATATAACTTCGAGTGTTTTGCTCCCGGGTTTTTGCTAAGTTGTTGTGAAGTTTTACATCGTTACATGTGTTTGATTTCTCTGTGTTGTATTGGGTATTCTGGGTTCTTGTTTGATCATAATTTCAGGCATTCAATAATCACCGATCGTAAACTAAAATCACTTGAAAATGGTAGAACTTTTGCATTCGGGAATGTTTATCTTCGCTGTCTTAATTAGAGATACTGTTGTTAACTGTTGATTATTATGCATATATGCTGTATTGGTTTTTCTAAGTTCTTGTTTAATCATAATTTCAGGCATTTGGTAATCACCTATCGCATACACTTATACTTTTATTTTATGATTCATGAATTAACTTATTTTCAATCTAACATTTCTATTATTATTATTTTTTTGAGAATTTGGTTGAAAGTTACATCTAACAACGGATGATAATTAGTTTAAAACTGTATTTCTTGAAGTTTTTTTATATTAATGTTGCTTGTTGGTTATTTTGAAGCCCTTTGAAGACAATATTCTGTAATTTAAATTATAAAATGTTCATTTAAATTATAGCTTGTTCACTTGTATAATTTTAATTATTTCAAATCATGCTAAATAAAAAAAAACAAAAGAATAATATTAGAAAGGTAAAAAAAACTAAATAAACTCTATATTAACATTAACAATTTAATATATTAATATTTGTATTAGTGGCAAAACAATTAAAAATATTTTGGGATCTAACAAATTCTGTTTCTCTAATTTTTTTAATCATAGATACCGAACCTTGGATTTAACTCGGTTCGGTTCGGTTATTTTTTTTTAAATTATAATTTTTGATTTGTTTTTTGTTTTTTTATAAAAACCTAATCGAACAAAAAAACTCACCCCTACTTAAACCCACTTCAGCTCTGCTCAGAAAAACCTAAACAAAGGACGGACTGTAGCCGGAGAGAGAGAGAGCTAGATAGGGAGTTGGAGAAGATGAATATCGAAGAGGTACAGTCCACTGCCAAGAAACAGAGAATAGCTACGCACACTCACATCAGAGGCCTTGGTCTTGAGGTATGTCAACACCCTCCCTCCCTCCCTCTGTTAGGGTTTAGGGTTTTTTATGACCTTTCCCCCCTTCTTTTAGGTGAAAATGGGTCATTGCTAAGTTAGATTTGTGCAAAATATTTTCAAGAATCGTTTTTTTCTATGGCCGAGTGTGACTGATTTTTTTGTGATGTTCCTTTGCAGCCTAGTGGAAGAGCCATTGATATGGCTGCTGGCTTTGTGGGCCAGAAAGAGGCTAGAGAAGCAGCTGGGCTTGTAGTTGATATGATAAAGCAGAAGAAGATGGCTGGCCGTGCTCTCCTCTTAGCTGGGCCTCCTGGAACTGGAAAGACAGCTTTGGCTCTTGGAGTTTCCCAGGAACTTGGAACCAAGGTAAAACTTACAATTTTTGAGCTCTTTGATTTTTCAAGTTGTCCGGCCAATGCCTTATATATAATTTTTTAACAGTGTTGTTGAACGTGGCCTGGATTTTTGATCGATGGCTGTCTTTGAAGTTCGTGTGATACAGATTTTGCCTGTTATATGCAGGTTCCATTTTGCCCAATGGTTGGATCAGAAGTATACTCATCAGAAGTTAAGAAAACTGAGGTATTGATGGAAAATTTTCGAAGGGCTATTGGTCTACGTATCAAGGAAAATAAAGAGGTCTACGAGGGAGAGGCAAGTTGTATTCATAATATTTTTTTGTCCCTCGTAATATTTTGACCGTCTTCCAACTGATGTTTTGATAGTGATGTTTCAGGTGACTGAACTCTCCCCAGAAGAAACTGAAAGTTTAACAGGTGGCTACGGTAAAAGCATTGGTGGTGTAATTATTGGGCTAAAAACCATCAAAGGAACAAAGCAACTGCGATTGGAAGCCAGTATTTATGATGCCTTGATCAAGGAGAAGGTAATCTCGTTAATTCTTTGTTTAAAAAATTCTTACTAACGTGTCTGTATACTTTCAACTTATGTGTTTTAGAACTATTTGGGAGCTGGTGCTGAAACAGAAGTCATTACTGATTCTTATTCTACAAATATAAAGGGACTTGTACATGTTGATTACTTGTTTATTCTCCTGGGTTCTTGCCTACCAAGTTTTTTAAATTCTTACTGCTTGTAGCTTTAACCTGATATTTTGTGATGTTGAAATTGTAACATGTATAATATGATTTGCAGGTAGCTGTGGGAGATGTTATATACATCGAAGCAAATAGTGGAGCGGTCAAAAGAGTGGGTAGAAGTGATGCTTTTGCTACAGAATTCGATCTTGAAGCAGAGGAGTATGTCCCACTTCCTAAGGGAGAAGTTAGCAAAAAGAAGGAGATAGTTCAGGTACTGCTCTATTAGCATCAGCTGTGTTGTAACTTGTATCTCTATTATGACATTTCTCCAAGCTTTTTATTTTTCTGTTATGGACTAGAAAGCTTATCTTGCACATGTATTTTACCATTTCTTCTTCTTCTATAATCTATGCATAATTGTGCTGGTAGTGGTTTCAATTCGATTCTTATTAGAATCTTCCAACACAGAGGGTGCTTTGTCTTTTAAACAAGACTCCTTCAGTGACATGTATTCAAAATCATAAGACTTGGGTGGCATGTGTATAACATTGGGAAATGTGTCCCTAAAAGACCCTAGCCAAAACTTTTAGATTTGCATTTTTTTTTAAGTAGTGCCTTAATGGCTGCAAGTTATCTAATTAAACATATGGTGATTTGATGCTCTTTAATTTTATTGAACTTGTGACTTATGAATCTTTTCCTTTCAGGTTCTAAGCAGTTGCTTTATACTCACAATAGTGTACATTTATTACCTTGATTTTTTGTTTTCTAATTCTCATATTGTCAGGATGTAACTCTGCATGATCTAGACGCTGCCAATGCAAGGCCTCAAGGTGGGCAAGATATATTGTCTTTAATGGGCCAAATGATGAAGCCCAGAAAAACAGAGATCACAGATAAACTACGACAGGAAATAAACAAGGTACTGCTGCTTCTGAGTCCATGGTAGGAAGTTACACATTGTTTTGGGAGATGAAGGTCTGAGTTGATTATTTGAAAAAAAGTAAATAAATTAGTAGAATCTATGTATTCACCTCTTTTATTCGCAAACTATCCTCAATCTGCAAATATTTGCAAATAGATCACAAAGTCTTGATTACAGTCTGTTTATGTTTCTTCTGTTTTTCCATACCAAACAAAAATAATGCTCTATTTTCGATTTGCCATAACCTCATCAATATCATAACGGGTAGCATGCTTTACTTTCTTCCTGATTATTCAAGCTGCTAAAATCTTAACAGTATAGGTTATCCTGATTGTGACTAGAACAAATTTGCTGATGACAGGTTGTTAATGGATTTATCGATAAGGGTACTGCGGAGCTTGTCCCTGGAGTTCTATTCATTGATGAGGTTTGCTTTTCCTTTAGACCATTTCTGCAACTTATTCATGCACATATTTCTTTTCTTCTCAAATCAAAATTCACAGGTACATATGCTGGACATGGAGTGCTTTTCGTACTTGAATCGTGCTTTGGAGAGCTCGTTGTCACCCATAGTGATCTTTGCTACAAATAGAGGAATATGTAATGTCAGGTATAAAGGATGTTTTATGTGCAAAATAAGGCTGTTCTTATCCTCATGTTGGAAATTTTGGTGGCAAGATGTATTCACTTTTGATATCATGGTGAATTTGGTTGATAGATGATACATTCAATCTGTAAATTGTCTTAGAAATTGATTGCCAAATGAATTTTGTGAAAGCGATATATACCATGCTTCAATGTATTGCTGCTGCTTCTGAAATAAGGTTATGCTTGTGCCAAAAGTGGTCCTTTATTTATGTCATTTAATGTAGCCTCTTAAGTCTAATCTAAAAAGACCTGAAAAAAGATAAGGTTGAAACAGAAGTTCTTGTCTGCTTTTAGGGTGCAAAGCTTTCACATTACACCATTGTTTTTATAAATTAAGAGCAACAAAACAATATTACTTTTTTTTCACAATGACCAATTATCAAGGATGCGATCATTATAAGTAAATGGAAAACATTTTAAAAGGGTAAACCATCTTTTCTATTGAAAGTTAAATGTTTGAAAGATTTTTTTTTTCTTAATATTTATTTCCTCTTTCTTGGTTATATTCCTTACTATGGTCAATGGCTATTGTTGTGAGCAGCAGGCAACTAAATGCCATTTATTGTATACTGAACAATGAGTTCTAACCCTCTTCCACCATTCCTTGCTTTGAACAACTTGATGTTCTTTCCAAATCCTTCCTATGATAATTTTCAAAACATTAAATCACTTATTTATCATGTTTGTGTTTATAAAATATAGAATAATGTCTGGCCTTTTATCTGTCTCTCATTTAGGTAAGATATGTTTTCCCTATACTATATTGGGGTTATGGAATTTTGTGACATTGTAGGATCTTGGATTGCGAGTGTCAAAATTCTGTGAATTGTTTTGATAGCTTTATTTTATAAGCTTTGAACGACTGTAATGTACTATAATTATGCTATATGTTCCCTCTGCTTGAATTGGCCACTAGCTTGTGCAAATCTTCCACTTTGTAACATGCTCTTGTATCCTAATTCCTGACATGGACAAGTTGCTGTGCAGAGGGACAGATATGAATAGTCCTCATGGCATCCCTGTGGACTTGTTGGATAGGTTGGTGATTATCCGAACACAAACTTATGGTCCTGCCGAGATGATACAGGTGAGGCCAAGTTTTGTGTGATTTTATTGTCAATAGAACTTTTCTTGTAATTGTCAGGCATCAATCTAATGCCTGGTTATGGATCCTGTTGTTTCGTCAGATTTTAGCAATTCGTGCACAGGTAGAGGAACTGCACATAGATGAAGAGAGTCTTGCTGAACTTGGAGAGATTGGACAACGCACATCCCTGAGGTCTTAATGAAATTCATAAATATATGTGAGGTGCGGATAAGAACTATGTACTTCTCAAGCATGCTTTAACCAGAACTTTTTGTCCCCTCAGGCATGCGGTTCAGCTATTATCACCAGCTAGCATTGTGGCCAAACTGAATGGTCGAGAAGAGATATGCAAGGTAATGATTGTATCAACCTGTCAGCACCTGTTTGTGAATGAATGCACTTTAAGAACGTTGTTCACTATCAAATGCACGATTTTTTTACTTTTTGGCCGGCTCAACAACATACAGGCAGATCTCGAGGAAGTGTGTACATTGTATCTGGATGCCAAGTCATCGGCCAAGCTGCTTCAGGATCAGCAGGAGAAGTACATTTCATGATTTTTCTTCCTTTTCAGAACTTTGTATCTGAAGTAGCAATTTTTTGTTCGCTATCAATGTCATAGTTTATGCTGGATGTGATTAGGGTTATATTTTATGCTGGATGTGATGAGGGTTTTCCCTTCCGATGAAAGCGCACCTTTTTCAATCTGTGGTTTGGTGAAGCAGTTGTAATGGCAAATGAGTTAAATTCTAGCAATTCCACAGGTGGATTAACATGAACTTTCCAATGCAATGATATGTTTGCGCTTTGCCTTTTATTATTGTGCATCTGTGTAGCCATTGTTGTTATTATGGAAGTGTTTAAACTGGCGTTGACATGGGTTGCCCAAGTCAATGTACATCTGATTTAAAGCATTTTTGTTTGCGTTTTAAAAACATTTTTTTGAAATGATGTAATTTCTATTTTGTAGAGCTCATATTCTCATCACATTTGCTTCTTATTTCCATTTCATTTAGGTACAAAGTATTTGGTTCATGATGTTTCAGGGCCAGCATTGTTTTTTCGGATTCGTTGACCTCGTTACTATAAAAAATCATGCATCTGTAACTCATAAATCTTTTTGAGAAGCAGCAAATCAGATACTCGTGTGCGCATGTCTTGAGGCTCGTAAAAAACCAGGATCATTGAATTATATCTCCAGTTATCATTTTACGCTAATTATTCTTTATTTAAATAATTATTTTTAATATTATTATTATTTCTTGGTGGTGTTGGCATAATTCTTGTTAAATCAATTGATTTGTTTGATTTTCTTAGGTTAAAGTAAAACCTGTACTAGGTTAGCTCTATGCTTGGGTTTGTTTATTACGGGGTGTTTTAGATTGTGATAGTAATTGTTTTTTATCTGTAAATTTATTAGAATATTTTTTTAATATTAACACATTAATATTGTTTTTTAATTTTTTTTTAAATAAAAAAATAAAATTTAATGAAGAACAGATTTAACCTCATTATCAAACATTTAAGCTACCATATTGGATTAAGCTCTTATATATATGGAGATCGATGGATATTTTGATGTCATTGAAAGAAAAAAATAAATAAATTTAACACTACCTTTTAGAATCTAAAATAAGAGCAACATGATTTTTTTTTCATATAATTTAATACAAATATTAGAATCTATTATGAAAAGTAAATAGTAAGGTGAAATATAGAAAATAATAATTAATTTTCCTTAAATAAAAATCAAATTAATAATAATAAAAACTTAAACAAAACTCTATTGTGACAATATTTTCCAAAGAAAAAACTTCTAAAGTTTTTCAAAATCAATTAATTGCACTCATTTTTGTTGCCTCCATCAAGAATTCACTTCAATCTAACGACACGTCACCTACACATTTACCGACTCCTCGTCTACTAAATCCGTTGCGATTACAAATCTGCCTCCCCTCTTTAACCTAACCACAGCTTCTTTCCCCGCCCTCCCGAAGCCGAAGCAGCGTCCATCGCTTTCGCTGCACAAGCAGACCATGGCTAGCTTGAGCAGACAGCAAGTGTTGAAGGAGAAGCAGACTCGCGACGCTAACACCATTACTTCTCTATCACTCACTCACCGCGCTCTTTCCGACGTACGACGTCGTTTTTCTCGTCCTCTTTCATTTCCCCCCCTATGTTTTCTTCTCTGACGGAGATTACGATTTTTGTAGATTTCATGCTTGGGCGAATTCCAAAACCTGGAAAGGCTTGACCTTACCTTCAATAATCTCACTTCTCTCCAGGTATGGATGTTGAGAATTTCAAAAATAGCCCCCCAACTAGTCAGGTTTTATCTGTTAAGTCCTCGCGTTTATTTTTTGTTTCATTTGTTGTGTATGTGATGGATGTTATTGAAAAAATGCGGAAAATTAGGGACTGAGTTCGTGTGTGAAGTTGAAGTGGTTATCGGTTGTGCAAAACAAATTGGAAAGCTTGAAAGGAATTGAATCACTCTCTAACCTCTTTGTAAGCTTTTTTTCTTCTATTTTTTTTATCAATTAATTATTGGATTTTTAATTAATATTTTGAAAATGTGAACCAGGTGCTAAATGCAGGAAAAAATAAGATTAAATCAATTGATGAAGTTCGGTCTCTGGTTAGCTTGCGTGCTTTGATTTTAAATGGTGAGGTTGAAAATATTGAAATATCTTCTTGTTTGACGGTGGGTAGAATTGTAATTTTTTGGGTTTTTGTTTATTTTGCAGACAATGAGATTGTTTCGATTTGCAAGCTTGATCAAATGAAGGACTTAAACACTCTTGGTAAGGAATTGTTAGTCCCCATGTTTTTCACTGCATTAGGGTTTCAATGTGTTTAAATTAGAGACAAAAAAACCCTGAAAATGAGATATCCTTGAGGAATTGAAAATGCAGGGCTGTAATCATGATTCGAGCTAATTTGGTTTTGGATCGGGGATTAACAAGTGATTAGTATGCCTTCAAAGTTTGTGTAATGGACACTGATTTTGGTTGGAGTCTTACGCTAATTTAGTGGTCACAATCATTTTAAGGATTAATGAGGGATTGCCATTTGATTTAGTAATCTAAGAGAGGAAGCATGTGAAGTCTTAAAGAAAATTCCTTGCACAGCAAAAGTATGTGGCCAATATATAAAAAAGAAGCAATTGTCGTTTAGAATGTGGTCCTTATGAACTTCCTTCTTAATCTAGTAAATGTTTGTGCAAATGTACTGTTAAGGTTGCCTTGAAGAGAGGATATCAAAGAAGGCCTCGGCAAGAAACTGAGTCCTGTTCGAGTGGTATCCCATTACTACAAAATAGATGTCATGTAATTACCATGCGACGACGTTGATTTTTTCTTTGGCCTTCTCAACTTATAACAGTCTCACTGATACTGCTGTACTCTTTTCTGCCCTATGTTTTAGGGTTAAAATTTTATGAGATTTCTGTTTCAATAAAAATACTAAGATGAATTATGATTGTGTACAAATATTGTAACAGCGGGGCTAAATTCTTTAGTATCCTTTATCATGCACAAGGATATGTAAAAAAAAGAAAAAGAAAAGGCTTCTGTCTTGAAGCTTAGCATAGACATCTACTGTGTGCTTCAATATTTTCGTCTGTTTTTCTCCTTATTCCAGAAAAATGATGATTTTCCTTTTTTTTAATGAGTGTTCCAGGCTTTGATAAATGAACATATATCTTTTTGCAACATTTAAGCCTTTGACCTATTCTTTTATGTAGCTTAAATATATAAATTGTCATATGGAGCATTTCCAGGTCCATGAAATGTAGTACTCTGGGATTGAGAAAGCTCTAAATTTATCCCATGAGGTTTACTTCAGTACTGAAAAAAAGCTCTAGGTTTTCCAACTATAGTAGTACTTCTTTTGGTTTTTTTTTCTTTTTAATTTAACCCATTTTACTGTTAAGAGTGTAAGATGCTTATAGAACTCTTTGCTGTCTTAAGTATTGGATTTCTAATTAAACCCTCCAACCAAAGTACCCATCCATGTTTTGATTGATATGATCTGTAGTTTGTGTATGACATGTGAATATTTTATCAGACAAATCACCAGAAAAAATGAATCTTAGCTGATTAAAGTTTTTATCATATAGCCATCAGAACTGAGTGTTGTTCTTTGACCTTATCCTGTAGTTTTGTCTAGAAATCCAATCCGTGAAATTGGTGACTCTCTGGTCAAGGTGAAATCTATGACAAAGGTAAGTAGTTCCTTGGACATTCATCATGTCTTTTGTGCAACTTTGGTTAACTGCTGCCATGTGTCTTAAATAGATTCTTGTTTGCAGCTTTCACTCTCAAATTGCCAAATTCAGACCATTGATTCATCACTTAAATCCTGCATCGAGCTGAAAGAGCTCCGACTTGCTCGTAACAATATCAAGGCATGTTCTCTGTGTTTCCATATTTCTTTCTGTCCTGCGACACTGAGGGCAAGTTTTATCATTTTCGTATGAAGTTTGATTATTCCTGTTAAATTGCTAATTATTCTCTGAATGGTTTAGACTCTTCCAGCTGAATTGGCTTATAATAAGAAGCTCCAGAATTTGGACCTTGGGAATAATGTGATCACAAGATGGTCAGATGTAAAGGTGATGGATATAGAGGAAGATTTTGTTTTTATGTTTGGCTCCAAATGTCTAAGAATTTAGACCAAATAATTGCAAAATATAAAATTTCAGGTGCTGAGCTCTTTAGTCGATCTGAAAAACCTTAATCTACTGGGGAACCCTATTGCTGAGAATGCCAAAATAACCAAGAAGGTGATCTACTTTTCCATTTTTGACATCATTACTGCTTTGCCCTGCCCTGCTCTTCTATGCTCACATGATTATGATTATTGCTGCAGGTCATGAAATATTTGCCAAACTTGCACATATTCAATGCTAGCCCTGTAGATAATAGTGCCAAGAACGAAAACAGTGGTAGAGCTGATGACTCTTCACTTATCCCTTCCAATGAGCTGGGCTATCATTCAGAGAAGAAAAAAGATCATGCAAGGGATGTGAATTCCTCCAAACATGCGATGGATCAAAGAAGTGGTCACCTCGACAATGTTAGTGATGATGTGGAGAAGGATTTGAGGCATAAAAGGAAGAAAACAAGAGGTGAAGTCTCAAAGATCGAAGAAGCTTCAACTGATGAAAAGGATGATGCTGTGATTGAAAAGAAATTGAAGAGGAAAAAATCACATGAGAAGCTATTGAAAAACGATGATGTTACGATCCACAATGACGATAGAACTGAAGTCGAAAAGAAACTGAAGAGTAAAAGGTCAAGGAAAGAACTAAGTGAACTCGATATTATCGATAGCGGGCAAGTATCATTTGCAGACCTTTTCTCAGTCGACGCCGTGGAAAATCCGAAACATAACAGTGAAAGTAAAACAGCTGACAAAAATGGTATAAATGCTCCGAGTGGCTTGCTTACTGTCTCTGCAAAGAAGAAGAAAACTAAAAACCAGGGTTTGGTTTCTACAGTCCCATTGTCCCCTGCAGTCGAAGTTGGAATGGGTGGACCATCAACATGGGCTGATGATTAGGTATTGAGAGTGCTTTAGCAACTCCACTCTTCTGACATTATTATGATACGACATGGCGGCGCAACTCTTTTGGTGAAAAATTGTTTTTCACACCATCAAAAACTTTAGAAATTGATAAGCTAAATCACGAGATACGATTGGATTTTGGACAGCTTGACTCAGTCTCTCTCTATTGTTTTTGACCTGTTCAGCTCCACACGATCAACTTCCGACACTGAAAGCTCCTCCTGCAGAAACCTGGATTTTTTTATGTATGATAAAGCATTGTATGCTAGATCAAAATGTGGTTGAGAAGGATGCTTTGGGACCTGGTGAACTATTATCAATGTATTTTCAAGCATTTGACTTTTGATCTTTTAGCCTTTCAGTTTTGGCTGCGTCTGCTGCTTGTGTTATCTCAGAATGTTTCTCGATTTAATGTCAAAAGGCTGCGACTATGGATACGGATTGCATCTTCCCTGGAAGCCAACTTGCTATATATATATATATATATAAGTACAAAAAATAAAATGAAAAAATAAAAATAAAATCTAAAAGCACAAATACATAAAATATGAATTATTTTTGTCTAAAAAAATACCAAAAGAATATATATATATATATATATATTATATGTATAATAATATATATATATATATATATATTATTAATATAATAATATATATATATATGTAATGGCGTGGGCACAGTGTTTTGCCCACGCCGTTTATATTATAGGTAATATATATATATATATATCGGAAGTTCACAGGAGGAGAGGCTATGGATTGCCACTTCAACCAGAAGTATGACTGACCTGTCGGCGTAGTTCATTGGATGCTCTAGGGTTGAGTTGATCAAGTCTTGACTCGGTAAATTCAGTGTTCAAGGCTTGAGGGGGTCAGGGATTGGAAAATGGATTTGTATATCGTTGTCATGATCATAAATCAGCCGTGTATCATTATCATAGACAAAGAAATCTTCTTCTTCACGCGCGGGTGGTGGCTGGCTCTGGCTCACAAATATATTGTTGTATCTTTGTTTTATTCGCCGGTCAAAAAGCCCTGGTAGTGGTATAATCAATGTAATATATATATATATATATATATATATATATATATATATATATATATTAGAAAATAATATAATTATATTAAAAATATTTATTTTTATTTATAAATACCTTAACAAAAAATATATAAAATTAATAATCATATTGTTGGAGGATTTTTTTAAAAGCAATTATTTAATTATATAATTTATTCTTGTTAATTGTATAATTAAACTACATACAAAATAATTACACTATATTTAAAATAATATAAAAATAAATAGCTCTTCAAAATGACTTTTACCACTGGAGCACACATCAATAAAAATACTATTTTTAGTGTTATTTTAAAGATTTGTCTCTCTAAAATAACACTCCCGCACTAACCTTTGATTTCAATTAAAACAATATTTTTCAATTGTGCTTTTTTATAATGCCAGCCAAGTGTGATGCCAACACTAATTTATAGCCAGTCTGTAGTCTGTACCTCAACAATTGTATTGTATATATAAAAATAATCTAAAAAAATAAAAATAAAAATTATTTTTTTCAAAAACATTACTGAAACGTAAAATAAAATCTTACTTGTGGGAGGGAGCTGGAGGAGAGAGGCACCTAGGATTAAAAATAAATATAGATTTCAACAATTCTCTTAAAGAATTATATACGTTTTAATTGGTATATTTTTTTATTCAAGAAAACTCTATCTCTTGAAAAATATATTTTATATGACTAAATGAGAAATTTTTAAAAATAATGTACGTTCTGACTTGAACTCAAGAATTACTGTATAGATTTCAAGATTTTTATCACCACGACTACTGAGAATCTACCACCATACCATCTAGCAGGAACAAGCTTCTAATTTCCTGCATCCATCGCTTCTACGTCCATTAAAATTTATTGCTATTAATAATCTCCCGTTTTTAATTGCATATTTGGGATCCAAGACCAAGAAATTAAATTTGATGTGAACTATAGCCTAATTTAGGCCGAAACGGGCCCGACTTGCAATTAAATTCATGGGTCCAATCAATCCGACTTGCGATTAAATTCTTATCTAGCAAAACGCAAATTCATTTAATTATCTATTTTAATTATTTTTATAGTTAAGCACATGCAAATCAACATCAGATTTGAAGATGGGAACTGATTATTTGATCAGCAATTGAATATTCTTTAATCGGTTAATATGAACAAGTACAGCAATTCAATTTCATTTAATGATAAAAATATTTTCTACAAAATGAATTGAAAATAAAATAAAATCTGCTATTATTGAGATGAATATATGATGCAATATGGAAAATACAATTTTTAATAATATATTTTTAACAAATAATTATAAAAAAATTGAGCCTATTTTTTTTATGACCGGGATGTCCGGACCAGCTTACGCGTACCTCGACTATTCCCCGGGCTCACTTAAATATCCTGCAAGCTCAAATGAGCATGTAAGGCACCGCGGGGGTGACAGGCGTACCACGCAGGGAAGAATCCAAATAAATGCGGGGAGGTACCCTCCCACCCCACTCTCACTAGGACTCGAACCTGAGTTCGAAAGTGGGAGGACGCTCCTCTGCGCCACTGGGCCACGACCCTTTGCGGTAAATTGAGCCTATTTTAATTGGATTGGAAGTTGACGAGGGTTGACTACATTGTCAAACTACGTTTCAACTCAATTCAACACGGAACTTGAGCCGGCCGGCTCAGTTGATTGAACCGGGTTTTATAAGAAAAATGATTTGGAGGAAAAAAATAATCAAAATTCTTAATTTTTGTTATTGAAACATCCCCGATGAGACAGCATGGGAAGCACCAAGCAACTCTTGAATTTAATCTAATTAAACCGACACTAAATGAGTTGTTAAAGCGAGTCATCAAACGTTTTGAGATATCCCTATCTTCCAATGCTCACGCAAAGTGAAATTTATATAGAGAGTTTTAATCACGAAGCAACACAAGTGCATCATGCACCGTTGATTAAAACAATCAAATCAATGCCCATTTTTATAGAAACATTGCAGTCTAGTCCATTACAGATATTCATGGCTGAACATGAATTTGGGGATCAAATCGTGAAGTTTCAATTTCTTAATAACTGATTTGACTTTTAGCTCAAAGATGGGAAACTGATTTGTAGTCAACCCTCCTCTATTATTTTCTCTCCTCTTGTCCAGCGAGGAAAGCACGACAAAACTGTATCCGTGGGATCCTTGTCTTAATTTAACAATTTTTGATTTTGTTTTTTCTTTTTAACGCTAGAAGTGGAAAAAAGTGGGAGTAGTTTTTTGACTACTTTTTAAAACACGTGAAATATCGAATTCCTTAAATAAATGAAAATCACGTGCAATAGTAAGGGCATTGACTCTTTTATATATAATAATATAATTTCATTATTTTTTGTATTTTTGAATCATTTTAATATATTGATATCAAAAATAAAATTTAAAAATATTTAAATAAAATAAAAATGATCTTATCATAGTCTAATTTGATTGATATTATTCAAACACCATGGGATATTACCTATCCAAGAAAAAAAAAACAATTGCTGGTATATTTCTTAAAAATAAAAATAAAAAGTCCTTTTCCTGTAATTTTTCACTTCATTTATTATATTTTAAATAATATTGTAAATCTAATTTCTAAGAATCAAATCTAAGACTTTTCGATGAAGTTTTCAAAAAATCATCAGGATAATGTATTTTAAAATAATTTTTTTTCTTACATCATACTCAAAAATCTGAATTTTTATCATGACTTGGACAGATCATTTATTTTATTATAATATTATAGAAAATCGTTATAGAGATTCACATTAAAAAAATAAATTAGGAAGGACATCAGATCATTCCTTGAAACAATTATAAGACATCAACCTTTGACTATTCAACTCTCTTTCCCCTATAAAATCCTCCACCCGGTCTCCCCCGACTATTTCTCCTCAAAGTTTCAAACTCCACATTTGAAAATCACGGAAGGAAAGGTCATCGTAAGCATCAATGGCTGCTCTCTCCGCACCATCACCGCAACAACCACCATCAGCCACCACTCTAGGTGGAACCATCTCTGATCTTCAACCTGACATCCTTCAGACTCATATTTTCACTCTCCTAGACGGCCCAACCTTGGCTGCTACAGCCTGTGCATCATCAGAATTATATGCTCTCTCTACAGAAGATAAACTCTGGCGAGATATTTGCACTTCCTCTTGGCCATCCATTAACGATCCAGATGTTAGCAGCATCATCTCCACCTTCTCTTCCGGGAACCGCTCCTTTTTCTCAGACTCATTCCCTCTCCTCCACCACCACCATCACAGTTCATCGTTTCTGACAGAAAGCACTGAATATTTTGTCTCAGCAGTGGATATTTATTACAAAAATGTCCCGATTTTCTCAAAGGTTGCAAGGACTGAGACTTTGACGGATTGGTTCAAGTGCTCTCCCTTGAGGGTTGACTTGCTCGAGCCCAAAGAGTTTGTGCAGACATCGATACAATACCAAACAGGTGAAAAAGACTCGTCAGTGAAGCAGCTTGAAGAAAACATAACGTTAAGTTGGATCTTGATTGATCCAAAAAGAAGAAGGGCTATGAATTTGTCAAGCCGGGGGCCAGTGTCAGCGCAGAGGCACTGGCTAACTGGGGAAGTGGTGGTGAAGTTTGCCACCATCATGGCCGGAGATGGAGGGGAGAAGGAGTTTGTGGAGTGTGGAGTGGTGGTTTGTTGCGGGGAGAAGGAAGGAGGGGCGATGGAGGTGAGAGAGGTAAGTCTGGTAATGGAGGACATGGAAGGGAGGGGCTTGAACGGGAAGGAGAGTTTGGTAATTTTGCAAGAAGCACTGGAGAGAGGGGAGAGGAGGAAAAGGAAAAGTGGGACGGAAGGGAAAGGAAGGTACGAGGATTTTGTTGAGATGAAGAGGGAGAGGAAAGAAAGGAAGCAGAGGCTGGAAAAGGTTCTGGACATGGTCTGCATCGTTACAGGGATCGCCATTTTCGTGTCTTCTTGGACCTTCATTTTGTTCAGGTAACAAGAAAGAGGAGTCTGCGTGGGGAAGAAGAAGAAGAAGAGTAAAAAGTTGATAAGTATAATGACTGTGATTAGGGTTTATAGCACAAAATATTACAGGGATGTGAAAGGGAATGGCGGCTATTTAGCAGAATTTATTCATTCATTAATTGTATTTGAAAGATAAAGCAATGGAATAAAGGCATACCTGCTGATTTATACATCCACTGGATTGATTCAGACTCACTTCAAATCAATGGAGTTGTAAATCACAATTGCAAATCCACTATATCAGTTTACCAAAATAGCCCACTTGAATTTAGCAAAAACAATCATCTTCGACTTTTTAGTTATTTATTATTATTTTTAATCAAATATCTGAAATTGTTTTTATCTTACCTATTTTCTGGAAAGTGTATTTATGTACAGTAAAATACTGATTGGTCTAGATTTTTTATAATGAGTACGTATCCTGACTCGAACTCCATTACAATTTCTCTACCATTACATCACATCACGCTCTTGATACTTTTTTGCTGTCTTTCATTTGCGCTGCTGCCATCATCAAGTGGCTTCAAATCAGACCAGTTCGAAGCTGGAGGAGGGATACAGACAGAAAACATTCGAATGCCAAGCTTTGACATAGGTTACACTGACATAACTGACAACGGTCTGAGATGCTGCCAGAAACAAGCCGTGAGGACAGAGGGAGCATTACGGTAAACAAAATCTTCACATGTCCATTAATTGCCACTTCACTCACCTTGAGATGTATATATCTCTGGGTTCGTTTCTTAGTTCTGGATCATATATTAAGTGAATTAAACCTAGTTAACATGAGTTTTTTAAAAACCCTAAAACAAAATAATTTTAATATGAAAATTAACCCGTCTGTTATTATTAACCAGCTAGATTACACGTCAATGGATCATGATTAACCTGCCAAACTGAGTCGATTCTTATAATTAATGTTTAGAGCTTTGGAGTTTGATGGTACCTTCTTTTTAAAATGTTTTTCGTTTGAGAATATTAAAATGATTTAATAACAAAAAAAAACTTAATTTAAAATATATTAAAAGAAAAATACATGTCAAACAGGCAGTTAGTTTTATGATAATTATGTTGATCAGACCAACAGAAACCTAAAACCTGGGCCATATATTCTATTGCCCAATCTCAATCTGGGCAAATCGATAGAGCAGCCCATCTTCACCAACTCCACAAGTTTAGAGCTTGTGGATAGCATTTTCTTCAGCATCCATTATCAAAATCAAGCCACCACTGACCCCACTTTATCCATGCAACTCCTGCGTGGCATGATCCCATTGATCCATAGAGCTTCCATGCAATCTTTCTCTTCCACAGAAAAATCTCCACCTCACACAAAACACAATCCCCCGACCCCTTCGATCACCACCACCATTGTTCATTTCTGGTATAGACAATCCTTCCATAGCAGTTTAACCGCCGAGAGAATATGGCAGCCACATTTGCTAGCTCGTCAGCCGTTGTAGGGTTAGGCAGCGGCTCGCTTCCATCCCCTGCTCGCATTTCTTCTCCCAGGAAAATCTGTCTCAGCTCAGGTGCTTGCTCAATGAAAGTGCACGCAGTAATTTACTTCTAATCCCTATTTAGCTTATATTATGGTTGAATTTCAGGGTTTGTGAAATCTCCCGTGACAGCTAGAAACCCTCTGAGGCTAGCCGGAGCTGATGGAGGAAAGTTCATGTGGTAAGAAGTTATTTAACCTGGGAGATGATCATGCAATTATTTTTGTAATGATGAATTAATTTGTTTTTCTCTGATGATAGTTTTGAGACGGATTGGCTGCGCAAAGACCTGAATGTGATAGGGTTCGGATTGATAGGGTGGTTAGCACCGTCAAGCATTCCGGCGATTGACGGCAAGAGCTTGACCGGACTCTTCTTCGAGAGCATTGGGACTGAGCTTGCTCACTTCCCCTCCCCTCCTCCTCTCACTTCTCAGTTCTGGTAGGCCCACCATGATCCATCTACCCTCCTAATTAAGATTTATTTTTTCTTAATTAATTTTATAAGCATAGATTTTAATTATCAACGAGCACTTATTACAAGACCATCTCATCTGCTCAACTCAGTGATTCTATCTACTCGAAACAAAACCATAGGTGAACTCTCCACCTTGTGACTCGGAACTCAGACCAGATATATACCTCTCTGATTGGTTCTTATATCTATGATTAATGGGACACACATCCATACACACATCCATACACACATACATACATATATGTTCTCAAATTAAAAAAAAAAAAGAGATTGGAGTAAAAGGTCCCACCGAGATTTGAACTCGGGTTACTGGATTCAAAGTCCAATGTCCTGACCACTAGACCATGGGACCGTTGTTGCGATGGTCATCGAAAAACTATATTATATAGTTATACCAATTTTAGTCTACTTACAAGATATGGTTTACAGGTTTGATGTAGGAAAGCTTGTGTAAGAGATGTGTTAAAGTTATTTTGAAATTCGATTAAACAATCATATGGTTAAATATTTGAATCTCGCAGGTTATGGTTGGTGACCTGGCACCTAGGGTTATTCATTTGCCTTACATTTGGGCAAATTGGCTTCAAGGGAAGGACCGAGGACTACTTCCAGAAGTAACCATCACCCTGCTTTTATTTGTAATCTATGTACACCTGGATTGGTCTTGGCCGATTTGAATTAAAAAAAAAAAATCAAAACTTTCGCTGCTTCACTTATTTTTTAAGATATTTTAATCGATTTATTTATTTATTTATTTAAAATATATATCTTTTTAATTTAATTTGAATCGATTTGAGACAAGGATGCTATGTACATGATCGGTGGCCATGTCGAAGTTATTAAACATTCATTTTATTTAATTAATTTCGACAAAAAAACGTGGCATGTGCCTGTCCGTGGATTTATAGCATGGTCACATGCGATGATACTCTTAATAATATCTAACTATTTGAAAAATACATTAATTAAATCGAGAAGACAAAAGGGAAAGATCTTCCTCCTTAAATAATGAGAGAAAACATGTGAGCTAGCTTGTAAGAAAACCCTAATTTGCAGCCCACACACATTGTCATCATTCAAATTTTTGAGTGACTCTTCAAAATATATAAAAAATAACAAAAATATGATAAATTATTTTTAACTTAAATTTGTATTTTTCTCTATTTTTGGGAACAAAAGAGACGCAATTAGACTCTCGAAAACAACCAAAATTTGCATATTGATTTTTCTACCAACATCGACCTTTTTTATTTTATTTTTATTATTTTTTATATATTTTAGAGAATCACCCAAAAATTTGGGTGATGACACACATTGTTGCAGGCAAGTATCCACCGCAACTATAACAAATTTTGGGGACTAAAATGGATAACTAAACTGCCTTAATTATTTATGTTTTTGCTTTTAAAAAAGGTTAGTGTCAATTTAATGCCATTGGCATGGGCAGTCAAGTAGGACGTCTACCCTAGCAAAGGGACAGATGGTGTGGTGACCCACAAATTCAATCCAACAGCTTCTGGGTGCCCCTGTCCCCAACCTTGAGAGCCGTTAGAGGGCCCCCAAGTTCCTGCCACTATAGGACGAGACTGCCCTCACAAAGATTTATCCCTATCTGCTCGAATCGAATGAATTTTTTTTTCTTCTAAAAAAGAGATGCATACAACTAAATATATTCAATCTATTTGAACATAAAAGTAACATATTTAAATTTAATTATTAAAATTTGTTACATATATTAATAGTTGTTTTATATGTGCCTAGAATAATTTGTGTAATTTCTTCAAAATTAATGGGAGTAATTGTATTCCATATATATTTTTAAATAAAAACAAATAATACTACAGTGTATCATAAATATAGATGGAGGCTGTATTCCTCTTATCTCCATCCCTTGTCCACACACGCAAGTTTTTTTTTATAATATAAATATCAAATTAATATTATTTTGATAAAGAGATAAAAAAAAGAATGAGATTAGATTTAAGTTTATAAGATTAAATTTTTAACCATATGATCTTTTCTTAACTTGGGATCGGTCAATTCATAGCCTAAAATTTCACTGTAAACAGATTTTTTACTACCAAAACCAGCCCTCCGATCTCTTTGTTTATTATTTTATTAACGTGGTTGTTCGGACCAGTTTGTATACATTTTAATTAATTTTACAGGTCTTAAATTTAACAATCATGTAAACTTTCAAAAACTATATATCAAACTTAAAATCACAATAAAAACAAATCTTTTAATTTGAAATTTTAACATTGTACCAGATACTTTGTATAATAAGATCTTGATTGATTGTGTAGATGTACTGACATTTATTTAACGGTCTCTAAATTTATTATTCTTTTTTTTCCTCCCTATTTACCATATTGTTTTTTAAAAAAACGAATTTCTGTCCACACAACTTGACATGCTAGGGCTTTGTTTTGGGATTCAAAGACAAGGCTGTATCCTATCATGTGTTTGCCCACTGTCACGTAGAAAATGTCAAAGCAATAAACCAATTTTTTTGGGCACGATCGAATATTTTTTGGGCACGATCGTCTTATGATTTTGCTATCTTTACTCTAATCCCATGCACGGATGATGCAGCTATCCATAATATATATATATATAGGTTTTCCTTTTGATTGTACTTGAAGAGTTAGATTCAAATTATAAACAATTCTTGTGTGAGAAAAATAAATTACGTAGCTAAAAACGCAAATTGTAAGAGATTCCACATTCAAATTTTAAGTTTTTTTTTAAATAAATATGGGCTAAACTTAAATAATTTGATCAGAAAAAGGTATAATAATGTGTCTTCAAGAAGGGATCTCATTGCATATTCACAAAACATTTTTTTTTCTTTTTAATTGAAATTTGAAAATAATGTCCTAAAATATATCTTTCAAACTCCATTCGATTTAGTCAAACCAAATTTAATATCATGGCATTCATTTCAGCTTGATTAGAGTCCTAAATCTATGATTAGACTTGAAGGTATATATTCAAAAAGAAAAAAGAAGAAGAAGAAGAACATTCCAATACAAATAACGAGGGGGAGGGGCAAATAAATTCGAACGAACCAATCAAGATCCTGACCGTCCATTTACAGATGCACGCCCCTGATTCATTTAAAAAAAATGCTTACGTGTACCTCGTCTTCTTGTCCTCTTCTTTTATCAACAAGACAAGACAGCAATGCTGACGACACATTTAAGTGTTTTAACTTCTCTGTCTCTGCCTTTTGTTTCCCTCTCAAGATCTATGAATCAAAGCTCACTAAATTTTCCTTCTAGTCTTCCATTTCTTGACAGTTTGTCCACAGCCCCAACTTTCCTTTCTTCCTTTTTACGTTGTTGAATCTTTGATTTACCACTTTTTCTTTCTTTTTCTGTGTGTTCTTTGAGGAATTCAAGGTAGTTTTAAGTTCGGACTTGCCAAAAAGAGTAAACAAAGAGATGGTGATGGGACACTCTGATCAACTTTAACCCTTCAAATCTCTAAAATCTTTTTAAGATTTTGAAATCTTGTAGTAGGAGTAGTATAATTCTTGATTTCTGTGCCACCATTAACCTGGCCAGCAAGATACTTGGCAGCTGTGTATATATTCTGCCTTACAAAGTGACAGAATCTCTCATTGAAGCTGAGAATCCTGCAAATCTTTCAAAATCCCTGGAAAACATTCTTCGATGCTGGTAATTACGCAGTTCCAATCCTGAGAGTACCAAAGCAAGGCTATTTAGTGAGAATTTTAAAAGACATTTTGCTGGATTGTTGGGATTATGATATAATCTCATGGAGGCAAAAAACAGAGAGCAGCCGCAGTGTAAGATAAGAAAGAGAGGGAATTCATCGTCTTCATCGTCTTCTTTGGTAAAAAAGAACAGATTCAAGAGAGCTATTCTTGCTGGAAAGAGAGGTGGGTCTGGTACTCCTGTCCCATTCTGGATGACAAGCTCAAAATCCCCAACAATGGCAGCGCCAAACGCTGAATCCACCGGGTGCACACCGCCTCAAGATAGAAGCAGAGCCAGAGAAGTCCCAGTTTCTGCGAGAAAGCTAGCTGCCAATCTGTGGGAGATCCATGGAATAGCTTCCCCGAGAGTTAAAAAGTGTTTGGAAGACAAGAAAGAGGTTGGAAGCAGAGAAAAAGTGGCCAGGTTGCCACATTTGTCAGATCCATCTTACACTCCTTTTTCAGAGGTGAAAACATATTTAAACTTCTTCTCATTTTCTGGGAATTCGTGTATCCATACGAATTTTACTCTCAAGTGAAAAAAACTGAATCTTTTTTTGGGCTATGCCATGCAGAGGATGGAGCGATCTAGAGGCCATTGTCACAGGAGAAGAACATCAGTTGTTACACAGACACTCCAGCTTACTGATTATCACCATGGGGGTCAGGATTCTGTTGGCAATTCCAGTTTGATGGAGGTGCTTGAAAACCTTTTTTCTTGTTGTCATTTTCAAATAATTTGTCATGTTCTCAAAAGCACATACAAGATTAGGATGGCACAGTATAGATTAGGATGGCTCATATTTTAAAATTGGTACCTGAGAAATGACACTCGAATTGACTCTACAGACACCAAATTTAATGCGGCTTTCAGCATTATTCTTCGAAAGAAAACAACAAAGTATTTCCAGCATTGTCATCTCCAGGGAAATAATAATAACAACCATTAAAGACATCAAAATTTTGAATTCTTCTACCTGTTCAATTCTTTGGATCTAAACATCCTAATAAAAGAAAATCTTTGAAGGATTTTGGATTGACAGAATCGCATCTCAAAATCAGGTTCAAACATTTTCCACTGTCTCTCCAAAGGGTCCAATACTCCAATTTGCATAGCAATATCGCGTTTTTTTCATGCTTTTCTTTTCTTTGTACTCTCTGAATCATCAATGGATGTTAGGTTTGAGAATTTGTGAGGAAGTAAGGATCTGCTAGTTCCATGTCAGTTGTTTTACAGGGAGAATTTATACGAGGGAAATAACCGCTCCAACTTCTCAAAATGCAGATTGAAAGCCACCAGAAAGGCAGATCTCGTACAATTGGAATTAGGACTTGTTTGAAGGATGTTAGTGACGGGCTGGCCACCTCCAAGGAGCTTTTGAAAGTTCTGAATCACGTTTGCGGTCTTGAGGAGAAGCACTCATCAGGTTTATCTCTCGTCTCCGCCCTTCGGATTGAGCTTGACAGAGCCTGCATTTCGGCCAATCAATTGATAAAAGAACAGCGATCTAACCGCACTGAGATCGAGTACCTTGTTAAGCACTTCGAGGAAGAGAAGGCAGCTTGGAAGAACAAAGAGCGAGACAGGATTCGCAGTGCCATAGCATGCATCGCAGAAGAGCTTGAAATTGAGAGGAAACTAAGAAGGCAAACAGAGAGATTGAATAAGAAGCTCGGGAAAGAGTTGGCTGATACGAAGGAATCCCTGTCGAAGGCAATGAAAGAGCTAGAGACCGAAAAAAGGGCGAAAGAGATATTGGAGCAAGTTTGTGATGAGTTGGCTAGAGGTATTGGAGAGGAAAGAGCCGAGGTAGAAGAAATGAAAAAAGAATCTGCGATGGTGAGAAATGAAGTGGAGAAAGAAAGGGAGATGCTTCAGCTTGCTGATGTATTGCGTGAAGAAAGAGTCCAGATGAAGCTCTCCGAAGCCAAGTACCACTTCGAGGAGAAAAATGCAGCGGTGGAGAGTTTAAGAAACGAGCTCGAGACCTACTTGAGAGAAAAAGTTGGTGAAAAAGATGGTGATGGCTCTCCAAATTATGACAGGATTAGAGAGCTTGAAGCTTACTTGCAGGAAATCCAATTCGGATCGTGTCAGCAGGCTGAAAGAGAAGAAAATGAAGGGGGCGTGACAGGAAATGGAGAAGTTCATGATGGGGAAGATGATTCAGCGGACAGTGATCTCCATTCCATTGAATTAAACATGGACAATAACAGCAAGAGCTACAAATGGGGTTACGCGTCCGAGGACAATCCGAAGTGGTTTTCAGGAGGTAAAGATTTCAAGGGAAGGAAATCGATCTCTGATAATATTCAATGGGGAAACATTTGTCTGCAAAAAATAAATCCCAATGGTGTTGATGGTGCTGGCTGCGATTTGATCAGTGAAAATCAGGCAAGACCAGATATGCCCGACCAGAAAAGGGTTGCCGAGCTTGGTTTCCATTCTCAAGAACAAGGTCATGGAGATGACGAGATCAGGAAATACAAGTCAGTGAAGACTCTCAAAGAACACATATTTTCTGGACCTAAAAGATCACCACTACAAAACTTTGCCAGCCCTACGCGGCGGTGGCGGCAATCCTTGCCGTTTCAGGAGTCCGGCGGTGTAGTTTCAGATAGTTCACCTGTGATTCAAGGGAATAATTTGAAGCCCGAGATAGCAGGAACTGGAGGTAATTGTCGAACTTCAACAAGCTCCAGGCATTAAACAGAGATTGCATTTTGTTCTAAAATTTCAAGCCTTGCTGCAAGCAAATTCATTTGAATCAATCAACTTCTAAAAGCGAGAATGTAAATACAAATCACATAGAAGCTGCTAAATGGATCTGAGATCACTTGTCAACCAATACTTCAGTTTTGCAGAATGTGTTCTTATTATTCTGCTTGTGTGGAATATCGTTCACATATCATATTTACATATGAAAAGCAATTGCTCAGAAGATTAGTCCATGCTAATGGAACGCACAAAGCATATTTCAAACAATAAAAAATATATATTCTTGGTTAATTTGTATCATTGATTTGGATGTCGATGTTGCTTTTTTTTTTCAAAAACAAATATCAAAGTAAAAAGGCTAAATAATAATAATAAAAACAATATATATATATATATATATATATATATATATATATATATGTGGGAGAGCGGTGACATGGCTAATCACTATTAGTGAATATCAGATTGCAATGTAGCTTTTCAAAATATTTTTCGTGTCGAAATATATCAAAATGATGTTTTTTTTAAAAAATATTTTTGACATCAACACATCAAAATTATCTAAAAACACCAAATCATATTCATTTAAAATAAAATAAAAAGATTCAAATTTCAGCAAAACACCAATTGCAAACACCAATTGCAACCGCACTCCAAACGGGGTCTTAGTATCTATCTCTACTGTATGCCTCTACGCTGTTAACCGTCACACCTGGAACCCATTCAAAGCTTTCTTCTCCGGCATTGGTGGCCAACCCATAAACCACCACGTAATCCACAACCATCTCCTCCCCTACATCTCTACCAACCGTCCACCCCTTTCCGAAGCACAAGTAAATCAACCCCTCACTCAGCCCTCTCCTTCAGCTCCAGCAGCCCCCCAACTGTCCAAGGCATCCTCTGTTTGTAGCAACCAATTATTTTGTTTAATTAATATCCGAGGTATTAAGAGTTTAATTATAGACTTCAATATTTGAAGTGTAAAACTACGTTATAAGGCCGACTCGTTATCACGACACAACACAGACATTTTTTTTAATCCATGAAGAAGTTGTTCCTGATGAAAAAATCAAGGGAAGAGATTAACTTAGCAGATGCATTCAGGAAACGAAGCGTTGAAGTATTTCCTCATCTGCCATCCCAGACAATTTTTTATTAAAACGTTGAGACATTTTAATAAATATAATATCATTCGGCTTTTTGAGACAAGATCAGTAAGTAGTAGATCTGGTGTGGGCTTCAAGGACCAGTAATACTTTCATATGATATTCTTGGTTCTCGGAACATGTTCGGTAGATTTTCTGATACCAAAGGTCAGTACTGTTCCGGCTCCCTCCAACGTATTTTTTTTCCGACCACCACATGCAAACTGACTCTTTCAAGCTGGAGCCCGCAAGTTCAATCCCGAGAGTCCCAGGTATCAAACAAAAGGGAAATTACTGATGGGAACTTAGCTTCAGCATACATAGTTACTTACCTCTGAAAAATAACTAGCCCCAATCAAAGTCTTGGAGACAGAGTTCATAGACCATCTACGACTCTGCGGATAGAAGAATGTGCAAATAGACACAAACACCTGACCTTTGTGATGATCATGGTGCAAGAACCAGAATCCTATCCATTTATTAGCTTGCAAGTGAGAACACGGAGCTATTTATGAGAAGCTTCTGTTTTTGCGGACGCTGACATGAACGTGACTGCGTTTGTTGGATGGTCCCTCACAGTCAAGCTGAGAACTTCAGGTCTTGAGTAATGTCCAACCACATCAAAGTCGAATTTTGCCCTGGCTATTTCGCCAAGATCTGGTCATGATTTTTGCATTTATCAATATCAGAATTCTTCTACAAAATAAGAACACAACTAAAGCAATCTACTTTCTAGAAATGCCCTTATCAGTAACCGGCCATAAAACATTTACAGTTTGTTACACTACAGGTATAGAAAAATGAAGAACAAGGGAGTATTCCTCTGACCCATCAGAACATGCTTTCTGTCAGTGAGTTGAAGTTTAAGCATTAACTATTTCACAAACAACTGGGATTAGCCAGATCAGGTAGTGATCGACACTTCAAGCCCTAACAGTTGAAATTTGCATGATTTCCCTTTAGCATGTACCCTGTCAGTCCCAAATGTTTTCCGCACCTTTCACCGTGCACTTTATACTTTCAAATTTTAAAAAATCACACATTTTAACATCATTACCGACCTTTTATAATTAGACAAACAAAACTAGCGTTCCAAGATTGCAGGAATTCAAACAATTTAATGTGAAGCCATGAGTGATCAGTCATGTTCCCATGAAAGGTAATAATATTTAAAGGGAATGAAGCATGTTGATGGATGGGGTAAGCACTTTGGCGCAATTCATGACATAACTCAAAACGGAGGATAGCTTCTTTTTTTCTTAATGTTTCATTGTGCTCTCAATCAAACATATCATTCTTGCAGAGATTCAAGAAGCGTATTGCTAATGTCTGTTTCCAGTGTCTCCTTAATGTATTCCAAAGCCAACCATCATAGCTGCTTAGACTCAATTTCTCTAACATGTTTACTTATATTTGATCTGTATATTCTCCTTGGAAAATAATAGAAACTACTCTCTTTGGCAAGCATTAGTAAGAATGAAGTTTGATGGCATATATAAGTATAAGAGCTTAAGTTGGAAGTGATAATTCACGCACCTAGATCTGCAGAAATCAGTGCCTCCCCATCATAATTGGGTCCAGCCAAAACAGTTCCCAATGGTGATATAATGACACTGCCTCCAGCACAGACAACAGAATCGGGTGTGAGGTCTTCTTCCGCGCCCAAAAAGACATACTCCGGGGGAGGTGGGTAATCCTTCCTCCGGCAAAACTGGTTGGCAGATATTACAAAACATCCTCCCTCGAGAGCAATGTGGGTCATCGTTGCTTGCCAAGTATCCCTGGAATCAGCTGTTGGTGCACAATATATTTCAATACCTGTAACATAAAAAAGTATCACAAGTTAATGAAAAGGTACAAAAGATGCAGTCAAAATAGAGAGTTTTGAACATAAACCGCACAGCAATCTGATTCAGCCAAACAATAGCGAGAAATATATCATATTGATAGTTTGATACTAGTTATAGCCAAGCAATGTAAATAATTTTCAATGAGCTTCAAGTCACTAAAACTAAATAATATGACTTCATATCACTTAACTTCTCATTTCTAAACAGAATGAGGATATACAAACTCTACTAGAGTATTCAAATTGACATTGACAACCCTAGAACATGAAGATGACATGTTGGTGTGAGCAAACTATTATTGCAACTATGGGAATGAGCAGCCTGATTCTATTAAACTCCGAAACACGATATCAAGCACAGGCATGGACATAGAAGATGAACGACATGGCTAACTGTTCGATAAAATCTCAACAAACACAAACGCACAAAAAAAGAGAGAAGTTGGCAGCGATCTATGCATTTAACTCTATCATAGCACAACTCTGAATCAGGTCGCTAATCTTGCAAAGTAAGCAGTGAAAAAAACTCAAAGCTCGGATCAAAATTGGAACATGGCACAGACTAATAAACACAGGAAGACACACAAACGCACACCCATTATGGATCAGCCACTCGAGCACGCATCCACACAGACATTTATCTGATGTCCAGCTAAAACTGTCATCCTGAGAGGGCCACCCAAGAGTGAGCGGACTAATGCAGGAAATATTCTTACCCATGGATGAATTGTAGGACAAATGGTACAGCTACTCTTAGAGAGAACTGTCAGAATTACTCACCTTTACCATACATAGCTGTCCTTAGGAGTGGCATTCTATTTTCCCAACAGATAGCGGCACCGATTTTCCCAATCGGAGTCGCAAATACCGGAATCGTTGATCCATCTCCAAAACCCCATACTATACGCTCCACTGCCGTCGGCATAATTTTCCTATGCTTCCCCATGTAATGACCTTGTGAATCAAAAAACAACACAGTACAGTAGAGTGTATATCCCTCCCTCTCAATCACACCCATCACCAAATACACCTTGTACTTTCCAGCCATTGCAGCCAAACGGTCAACTTCTGGACCTAAATTTTACATAAACCGCTTAATTAATCAAAAATCAACCCTTAATCAATCAGCAAGCAAACCCCTAATCAATCAACAAAATGAATTCATAAAAGGAAACACTTTAGTCTTAGTCTTACATACCAGGAACATCAATGGCTGAAGCATGGTACTTTCTGAAATCCTCTCTACCTTTTGCTGAACGACTACCAATGGTAGCACCAAAACTTGATCCTCGAGGATAACCACCAATAAATGCTTCAGGAAACACAACCAACTGAGACCCATATCCAGCTGCTTCAGCCAGCAATCTCTCAGCCTTATCTTTACACAAACAAGAACCAGAGCTTGGAGCATGAGAACCAACAAATGAGAGAGCTTATTTTTTCTTTGGAGACATAAAGAATCGAAGTACCTAGAGTGGCAGGAGTGTCATAGAAGACAGTGGAGGCTTGAACAACAGTGGCACGGACTGTAGTTGCTGAAGAGTCGGAGCACATGTCTACTTCTGCAAAAAGTGGGGTTTCTGATGGTGGGGCAGGGACAAGAGCCATGTTGCTGGTCTGTGTGGAGATTGCTGTTTGGTCTGTGACTGTACTTGTTGTCTGAAGTGGTGATGAAACTGGTATAGTTGCTTGCATGCCTACTCTGTCTCGCTTTTGTTATGCACAAGAGAGTTCTGGATTGATCAAACTTCTTGGCAGGGATGCAAATCACAAGTTTCTTTATCCATTGTTTAATAGATAATGTAAGAGTATATTTAAAAAAAAAAAAATTATTTTAAATTATTTTAATGTGTTATATTAAAAATAATTTTAAAAAATAAAAATAAAAATTATTTTAATATATTTCTGAACAAAAAATATATTTTTTTTAAAATTCAACCATATTTAGTGAATAGAATTTAATAATATGTATATTTTATTTATTAAATAAATTTTTTATTAAAAAAAGTTCTATCTATTTATATTGCTATTTATCAGGTATTAAATTGTCATTTTTACTTATTCATCTGGCCATATCTTTGCTCTCTTTTTTTTTTTAAAAAAAAAACTTTTTTATTTTTGTAAAATTTTATATTATCCATTGATTTTCTAAAAATAAAAATATTTGGGAAATTTTGTGACCACAAAAGTTTTGATTTCCTTATGAGAAACAACACAAATTAACAAACGAGTAAATAACTAATGTCTTTTTTTATTTATAATTTTATATTATCCATTTAGATCTTTCTTTTATTTCCTATAGATAACATATTTAGATAGTATCCCGTGATCATATGTATTAATTAAATTAAATTTCATTGAAATTATTGTTACGTGGCCTTATAATATAGACATTATCTTGTACGTTTCCATTCAAGAAATCTTATAAATATCTATTTGTTAGTATATTTCAAAAATATTTTTGAGAAAATTTGATTTTATTTTTAATTAATTATTTTAGTGTTTTTATATCATTTTCATGTACTGATATCAAAAATATTTTTTTTATATTATTTTGATATATTTCTGAACGAAAAATACTTTCAAAAGCAACTTCAACCACACTTCTAAACATGCATATATTGTACGTTCCCATTCAAGAAAATCCTATAAAAGATTAATGTACTGGGAAGATTAGTTTTTCTTTTTAATAAATAAAAAATGGTTAATTATGTCAATGAACCATCTCACCTAAAAAATTAAGTTGTTAGGTGAGACCCTAAAATATATTTATATTAATTTTTAACACATATCCTCAAGTGAACACTCTTTGTACTTGAAACCTGCATATATTTACAATATTTTGTGCTTATTTTTTTGTTAAATAGAATGAAAGCGGTAAGATTCGAACTTATGATTGTCGGGTTAATAAGGGTCTGATATTATATCAAAGAATTATTGCACCTAAAAATAAAGATTTCTATGTAATAAATCAGTTCTTAGGATAAAATATAAATGATAATCTGATTTTGTAAACCTCCCCAATCAAGTTATGGTTCTTGAACAATTCTCCTTTAACAAAATGTAATGCCCATCTCTTAGATCAAATTTGCCTGCACTACGCTATGGGTCGAGCAAATAATGAGATTAAAATAAAATATTTATATATGTAAAGTTTGATATAATAAAATAAATCAACATACCTTATTATAACAACATTAACATCAAAGTGTTAACTTCTAAAATTATTACCACTATTATTGCTAAAACAATAAAAATTATTAAATTATTTTGAGAAAAACACAAAAATAACAAAAGCAATCAAGAACAAAACTACAATTATTATTGCGTTAATAATGAAAAAAATTAAATCAAAGACTAAAAAAGCCTAAAAACTTTAACAAAAGAGCAATTAAAAAATAAAATAAATAATAGAACAAAAAAATATTATTAGCTGAACAAAAATCATTTAACTTTAAAATTATAAAAATTGTCCGCACTACGCTGTGAGCTGAGCAAACAATTTTTATAATTATTGGGATTAAAGAAATTAATACGATTTGTTGGTTCAAAATTAAAATATGATATCTATATATGCAATGTTTAATATAATAAAATAAATCAACACATTCTATTATAACAATTGCAACATAGAAGTCTTAACATTGAAAATTATCAGTGTTATTACTGTCAAAACAATGAAAACTATCAAATTATCTCGAGAGAAAAACTCAAAAATATTAACAAAAGAATAAACATGATAAACAACTAAAATTATTATTATTCTTGTTGTGTTAATAATAAAAACAAAAATAAATGAAAGACTTAAAAAATCCTAAAAATAAGAAAAAATCAAACTTTTTCAAAAATATTTTGAAACAGAAGTACTAAAACACCCCGAAAGATGAATAGTCTCATCGTCATATTGATATTGCATCCTTATCTGTTCTTTGAAACCTTGCTCAATCGATGTTTCAATCAACTTATGTTCTTTGGTTCAGAAAATAAATTAAATTTGAACAAAAATCATAAAAAAACTGATATTTCTTTTACGTAAAGAATTTTAATCCGAGGAGTAGTATCGTACACAGTATTATATGTATTAAAAACTATTATTTTGAGGTCGTAAAAGTCTATATAGTTTAAAATAATGATAAAAAAACAAAATCTTTGCGTCATTTTTTTTTTGTTAATTCAATCCATAGGATAATGTCTCATTATAAAATATAAAATAAATTATATAAACAATAGGTGAATAGGATATAGAAAGTAATTTATAAATGTTTGGTACGCAAACATTCTGTACGCTAAAGAATTTTAATAACTGTACATTCAGGCAAAGGAGATCGAATATTTTTCACAATAAAATTGACTGTTTTCAGATATAGATTACGGTGGATTGTAATGTAATGATAAAATTATTATTTTATCCCTCAATGCTCAATGATTTTAGTCTTGATTCCAGGAATATTTTATTTTTTTATATTTTTATGTATAATAAAATAACTATATTAACTTCTAATAAGACAAAAATCAAAAATTAGATATCACCATGATTTTTTTTTCAATGTACAATTAAATAATTTGTTTATCCTCTAATAAAACAAAATAAAAAAGTTACGGTAATGGCTAGTTGTTTAGCCATAACTATGTCTTTTTATTATTATATAATTATATATATCTGAAAAAAACGTGTACACGTGGGGCTGCTGGAAACCTTCCATGTGTACAGTTGCGTGAGCAATAGGTGCGCGCCTTGATGCTGGCTATATTAAGGAAGTATCATGTGTTACAGGCAGTGACTCCAAGGAGAGCTGATATTGATTTATGGGGAGTGTTTCGCTAGTCTCTGCAGCCCTAAGAAGGTAAGTAATTTTCAATCTGCTTTCTTCTAGTAAATTAATTATTCTCTTAATTAGTTGATCATGGGATCGATTAATTTGAGCAATTAATTTCATGGTTCATGGCTTATATAGCTTCTTTGATTCTTGTTAACTACTGCTGTCATGTTAAAAACATGTTCGTTCTCCCCTGAATCTTCACCATCTTCGATTTTATTTACGAGTTCAAATGGTTTCTCAGCTAGAGCCTGCGGCGCCATGCTAATCTCCTGCAGGTGATCTAACGAAAGTTTTTTGCTGCAGGCTGGAAGGCAAGGTGGCGTTGATCACCGGAGGGTCTAGTGGCATAGGCGAGTCCACTGCCAGACTGTTTGCCAAACATGGAGCTAAGGTGGTGATTGCAGACATTCAAGATGAGCTAGGGCACTCTGTTTGCAACGATTTGAAGACAGAATCAGCCTCATTCGTCCACTGTGATGTTACTCAAGAAAAAGATGTCGAAAATGCTGTCAGCACAGCTGTTTCCAGGCATGGAAAGCTGGACATAATGTTCAACAATGCCGGAATAATCGAACCTCCGAAACCAAACATACTCGACAACGACAAGGCTGAGTTCGAGAAGGTCATCGGTGTTAACCTCGTGGGTGCGTTCTTAGGGACCAAGCACGCGGCCCGCGTAATGATCCCGGCTCGGCGGGGTAGTATAATCTCAACCGCTAGTGTCTGCGGAACGATTGGAGGCCTCGCAACTCATGCCTACACGAGCTCAAAGCATGGCATAATAGGGTTGATGAGAAACACTGCTGTGGAGTTAGGGCATCATGGAATCCGTGTAAACTGCGTGTCGCCCTACCATGTTTCGACGCCAATGGCGAGGGATTTCATCAAGCTAAATTATGACGATGAAGAAAAACTTGTTTACTGTAACCTGAAAGACGCAATTCAGAAAGCAGAAGACATTGCCGAGGCTGTTCTTTTTCTGGGAAGTGACGAGTCTAATTATGTCAGTGGACGTAATTTGATCGTAGATGGGGGCTTCACCATTGTTAATCCAGGTTTTTGTATATTTCCGCAGTAGTCTGATTGAATCCGGATTCATGATGACAGTGACGATTGATGAAGCCTTGATTTTAAGTAATAAGAGAAGTCTTCTTTAATTTGATTACTATTTGAGCTTCAAGATGAGTTATTTTCTAAATATTAACTATAAAATAAAACCCATGCCATTTTTTCTGTACACTTCTTTAATGTTCAGACAAACTTAGGTTACCCTTTATTGCGACAGTAAAATTATCATTTTACTCCAGGATTCAAATTTTTTAACCCTTGGGATTGGTATTTTCAAAATTTTCAAGGGACATTGATGATATTTCCGGATTTGTTGCACAGTAAAACTACGAAAATAGCCCTCGAAAATGACAAAAGAAGGTAAACCGGACCAGGGGTAATTTAGCATTTTCCAGGAGACATGAATGATATTTCCAAATTTGTGCACAATAAAACTACAAAATTAACCCCGAAAAAAGACAAAAACTAAGCACCGAATCTGGGGGTATTTCTGAATTTTTCATGATGGTTTTTCATAGTTATTTTAACCTGAAAAGACAAAAACTAGGCATCGAATGGGGTATTTGAATTTTCCATGATGTTTTTCATACTTATTAGTAGGTTCAGGTGTATTATTTTAATTTTATTTCTTGCTGACACTAGAGGCGCGTCGCATAGACGAGACTGTAGTGTTTTCGGCGCGTGCACCTCATTACAACGGTACAAAATCAACGTCTTCCATGTCCCATGATACACTGACATGTACTCTTCCTCCTGGTGTGGTGCGTGTCCGGTTACGGTGACTGAGGAAGCTCCGGTGGACGGTTATATGCTTTTTCTCCATTTTCTTTATCTTGCCACCCGGAAATACGCGTCAGTCCGTAATTTTTCTAAATGTTTTATTTTGGTCCCTGGGCTTTGGATTTCTCTTCTATTACTGGCGGTAAGGCCCAAAGCTGACAATATATGGCAAGTTGGGCTAGGTTGTTATATTTGGTATCAGAGCCGACCTCACTGGCTGTCCTGTTGTGCTGACGGGGTCGTTGGGCTCCGTAAAGGGGGTGGATTGTAATATCCCACAACGGCGGGTGAGAGAGTGGTAGCTGACTTATTAAGAGTGCTGGTTGCTAACTTGTCATACGCGTTCTGGGGTGTCAGGCTCAAAAGTGGGCTCGCGGAACCAGGAACAAAATCGTGAGGGTGGTAAGGCCCAAATCAAACAATATATGGCAGGTTGGGCTACGCTTTTATAGACGGGTGCTCTGAGGTGGTGTTATTGGAGCAATTGTGTCTACTTCAACCATTGATGAGTCTTCTATAACCATGGTTGTGGGAGTGGTTGAGGATTCTATTCTAAATTATTCTCACTGAGTTACTATGCCTTTATCAAATACATTTGTAACATATATGTCACATCTGCTGATGGATGATTTATTGGCCCCAAAATGTAGCTGGAAGATTTTCATTTTGTTTAATACTTCAATCATTTGTGGTTGTACTGCATAAGGATTAGTAAATTTTTTTGTCATAAATGAAATGATGTGTTGAAGCGTTCAAAAAGTTCTCCGCGGTTTTTCCAGATAGCAAGAAATCTGTAACATTGTTGTCATCAATAACAATACAGTTCACCTTAAACTTGCATCAACACATCGATAGTTATTTATAATTGTACTTTTTCTAAAAAAAAAAGTATTTGAAACAATAGATTGTGTGTTGAATCTTTATCACCATGGAATTGGTAAAAAGTCTGAAGGCCTATGTTCAATACATTTGAGGTTGTCCGAGGCAGTGTTAAAATCGTGAGTTGACGATTTTGCGAGTCAACTTGAGAAAAAAAATCATTTCGAGTCAAACTAGGTCAAACTCGTATGGAATCGTAAAATCGGATCGGTCCGATTTTACGATTCCATGCTATTTTAATAATATATACGGGGTAGGGGTTATGATATTATTATTATTATTATTATTATTATTATTATTATTATTAATAATAATAATAATAATAATAATAATAATAATAATTAGCATAAAAAATAATTTTAAAAACATTTTATTAATCTAAGACAACAAGTAACATTAATTAACTTCAAATACAACAACCATAAAAAAACATACAATTACTTGAAAAACATACAATAAGTAGCTTAAATTTCAAATCTCAAATATTGTGGTTTTTTAAATTATATTTATATTCTTTTTTTAATTCTTTTTTAATTTAAATATAATCAAAAAATAATTAGTTTATTGTTGGAGGGTTTCAAAACAATTATTTAATTATATAACTTACTCCTATTAATTATATAATTAATTGTATAATTAAACTATATATAAAATAATTGAACTTTATTTAAAATAAAATAAAAAAATGGTTCTCCAAAATAGTTTTTATCATCGGAGAACACATCAACAAAAGAGTCATATATACACTATTTAAATTTTTTTGATGTTTTTAAATCATTTTCATGTCCTGATGTCGAAATAATTTGTTGGAGTTGGAGCTAGTATTAGCAATATCGATGTTGATACCAGTATTAGTACTGGTAATCCTTTCAATAATAATGTTTTTGATGAATGTATTAAAAATAACGAGAAAAATGACGATCATGAGACTAATTATAATTTATATATCACATCAACAAAATATTTATTTTTAGTTTCTTAAGTTTTACCTAATGAAATTCTATGGACATGATTTTTTGTAATATATTTTTTAGTTATTATATATCATGAATGTACTTTAAGTAATGAAGTTTTATGCCCATAATTATGATGTATTGTATTTAGAAATATTTTACTTATGATTTTACATTTTTTCTTCTCACACGATTTTATCTATAATTTTATGATTTTGTATGGACAAATTCGGATACGATCTTACTGATTTTACGATATGATCTTACGATCCGATTTTCAAAATAGCTTTCCTATTTGTGTCAAAATCATGATTTTGACAACCTTGTCCTTTAGGTAATTATATAAATATAGAAAGTAATTTATAAAGATGTGATTTTGACAACCTTGTCCTATAGGTAATTATATAAATATAGAAAGTAATTTATAAAGAGTTGGTATGCAAAGCATTCTATACGATAAAGAATTTTAATGATATTTCCTATTATATGTTTGTTTAATAGTCACTATGACTTTTTATTATTATATAATTTTATATATTAAAAAAACATGTACACACGGGCTGCTGGAAACCTTCCATGTGTGCAGTTGCTTGAGCACTATAGTTTTGTCTGTGAGTGTGCTTGTAGTGATTTTTTAAAGTATTTATTGTATCGAAATACATCTAAATGATATTTTTTAATAAAAATATTTTTAAAATTAACACATCAAAATAATTTAAAACATACAAAATATATTAATTTAAAATAAAAAAATATTTTTTTTTAAATTTTAGCGGCTTAACGCTGGCTATATTAAGGAAGTATGATGTGATGGGAAAATACAGACTAGGAGAGCTGATATTGATACATGGGGAGTGTTTCGCTAGTCTCAGCAGCCCTAAGAAGGTAATTAATTTTCAATCTGCTTTCTTCTAGTAAATTAATTATTCTCTTAATTAGTTGATCATGGGATCGATTTGAGCACTTAATTTCATGATTCATGGCTTATATAGCTTCTTTGATTCTTGTTAAGTACTGTTGTCATGTTAAAAACATATATTCGTTCTCCCCTGAATCTTCACCATCTTTACGAGGTCCAATGGTTGCTCAGCTAGAGCCTGCGCCATGCTAATCTCCTGCAGGTGATCTTACGAGAGCTTTTTGCTAGTGCTGCAGGCTGGAAGGCAAGGTGGCGTTGATCACCGGAGGGTCTAGCGGCATAGGAGAGTCCACTGCTAGACTGTTCGCCAAACATGGAGCTAAGGTGGTTATTGCAGACATTCAAGATGAACGAGGGCACTCTGTTTGCAACGATTTGAAGACAGAATCAGCCTCATTCGTCCACTGTGATGTTACTCAAGAAAAAGATGTTGAAAATGCTGTCAGCACGGCTGTTTCCAGGCATGGAAAGCTTGACATCATGTTCAACAATGCCGGAATAATCGAGAAAACACCGAAACCAAACATACTCGACAACGACAAGGCTGAGTTCGAGAAAGTCGTCGGTGTTAACCTCGTGGGTGCGTTCTTAGGGACCAAGCACGCCGCCCGCGTGATGATCCCGGCTCGGCGAGGTAGCATAATCTCAACCGCTAGTGTCTGCGGAACGATCGGAGGCGTCGCAACTCATGCCTACACGAGCTCCAAGCATGGGATAATAGGGTTGATGAGAAACACAGCCGTGGAGTTAGGGCAGCATGGAATCCGTGTAAACTGCGTGTCGCCCTACCTTGTCTCGACTCCATTGGCGAGGGATTTCTTCAAGCTAGATGAAGGTGATGAAGAAAAACGTGTTTACTCTAATCTGAAAGACGCAGTTCTGAAAGCAGAAGACATTGCTGAGGCTGTTCTTTTTCTGGGAAGTGATGAGTCTAAGTATGTCAGTGGACTTAACTTGATCGTAGATGGGGGCTTCACCATTGTTAATCCAGGTTTCTGTATGTTTCCGCAGGAATTGAATCTGGATTGATGATGAATGTGACGATCGATGAAGCCTTGAATAAAAGTAATAAGAGAAGTCTTCTTTAATTTGATAACTATGTCAGTTTCAAGATAAGTTGTTTTTTAAATATAAATTGGAAAGAAAAAAAAAAGGGTTGCGTGATTTAAAAGTTGGTGTGCTCCATGTGATCAAAACAAAAAAATATTTTTTTTTTATCACAATTAGATAAATTATTGATAAAATACAAAAGTGGAGAAGATATTTGAGAATAAAATATAATTTCACAAGTCATAAATGACAACTGTTGGAGTCACAAGTACATTATGCTATTCTTATTTTCACACATTTGTCATTGTTTGCGACATGCGATCACATGGTGGGTGTTGGAGACATTACCTGTCCACGAGCATGGAAAGAAAAAATAATTTTTTATTTTATTTTTTAGATTATTTTAATATATTTATCTTAAAACTAATCTTTAAAAATAAAATAAAATTCATTTTAATATATTTAAAAATAAAAAATATTTCAAATTCATGCAGTAGGATGATACTGGTCAGATTTTGAAATAAGTGGTTCTGCTTTCAAAGCACACTGCAGAAAAAGACAAGTGTCTTGGGAGAGAGGACAAAATAGTGAAAATACTATAATTATTTATGTATTACAAGTGTGTTTAACGATGGTTTTATTTTTGATTTTTGCACCACATTATCAAACGACGACTATGTGTCCCACCAACTTTCGGTGCAAACGTTTTGCAGAATTTTCAACGCAAAATACAAAATTTTCAACAAGGGGATAAGAGAGAATTCTAATTTCCATGTAATAAATCAATTCTGATAGCAACTATAAACATAATTTAGCATAGAAGAGTGCATAAGAGATGTAACGTCCTCTTATTTGTGTCAAAACATGAAAAATACATCATCAAAAATATGGATTTTTTTATATATAGAGTTTTACTGGAATTTCTATAGTCTTTTTCAGGTTATTGACATATAACCTATTTACACCATCAATATCCAATATTTCTTATCTCAATCGATCACGATTTAATCATCCTGAGTTTCAATCTCAAAAACATAATTATCATCATAATCATTGAGATTTGCGCAGTAATTTCAAGTTCGAGTCAGATATATCTTTTATAAAAATCTGGGACAACCAGGATTTTACTTGCTCGTTTATGCCTACAAAATACACAGTTCAATGGTGGAGTTTCCTCGAATCCAAAAAAAAATCATAATTATGAAATTTATAGCATACATTGAATAAAAAATATCATTATAGAAAGTTAAAAAATCTCGAATCCAAAAAAAAATCATAATTATGAAATTTATAGCATACATTGAATAAAAAATATCATTATAGAAAGTTAAAAAAATAAGTACACATACATGAAATAGAATCCTATGGAATTCAAAGTTAAGTTCTTATATTCAAACTTTCAAAGTTAAGTTCTTATATTTAAACTTTAAATATTATTTTTATATATTAAGTTTTACAAACGCTTTAATGTCACAAAATATCATGATAAAGTTCTTATAGCTAGATACAAAAGGAGAAGAAACAAAGGTTAGGATCTATTCATATTGTGCATGTGATGACCGTGAAAAAAAACATACAACTTAAAAATCACAATACAATTATTCAATCAATTTAGGTAAAAACAAATATTCATTCATATTCTATTCTATTTATTTCCATTGAAACTCTGGTTCATTTCACTACTAAAAAACATATTATCTTCCATTCAAGATTTTATAAAATCAATTATAACTATTTTTCACCTTTACATCATCGATACCAATATCATTGGTATTCCCATCATCCCACATGTATCAACATTGGGCAATCCCCTTCCCAAGACCCTAATATACCCAGAATACATGCTAGTAAATATATGACAATCCTTTTATCTAGGATTTCAATATACATTAAATTAATATGTTAGACAATACACGATGATTCTTTTTCTAATAAACACTAAATGTATGTTAGTCAATGCATAACTATCCCCTTCCCCGGGATCCTACCGATCCAAGCAAGCATTTTTTACTCTTAATGCCTTAAAATAAACACAGTTGTTTCATATTTCATTAAGCTTTAACAAAGTTTAGGATTAATCTTCAAATTTCGTGTTCAATAGTTGGTTATTTGACTATTGTTGTATGTAAAATTGAATGTGTTTACTGCTTAGACAGAGAAATACTATGCCATGCATCTACCAATTGCATTGATTGATTGTTTGTTTGGTAGCGTGTTTGAAGTTGTTTTTTAAAAAGATTTTTTGTTTTTTAAAAGATTTTTTGTTTAGAAAAATATCAAGATAATTTATTTTTTAAAACATGATCTATGGTTCTTGAGTGATTAAAAAGATACCTTAAGCTGAAGTATTTATGATTAAAAGTTAGAAGGGTGCTAATTGTCTTATACCACGTATTTGAGAGTGTGATTAAGGTTATTTTTAAAAGTGATTTTTGTTTAAATATGTTTTAAAATAATATTATTTTTTAAAAAATATTTTTTATATAGCATATAAAATAATTTAAAAATATTAAAAAAATTAATTTAAATTAAAAATTAAACTATTTAAAAAAAATACTTATAAAACACAATAATACACATCCTTTTACGCTGAAACAGACAACTAAGGAAATTATGATTTCAACTGGGACACTATCTACCAAGGGAGCCCCATAGAGTCAGGACAGGACACTAACAACAGTTCAAGGTCATGTGTCCTCTTTCTTTTATGCATTCTTGCAAGCAATTCCCATCAATTCAATTTTCTTTTTCGTACATCACAATTAATTAACACAAACATTAGATAAAAAATTCAAAACAATCTCAATTTCTCCCCAATCCCCCATCAATGGCCGACCACCATTTTCTTCCTTAACCCTCCATTTCTTTGCTAATTTATCATAATTCCATGCTCATAATGACATACAACACATCAATTTATTCAATTCTACAAGGTTAAGAAATTTAATTAACCCTATAATTCACAGATTGATTTGATCATCCTCTAAACTTTGTTTTTATTAAGTCAGATAGTGTTACAAATATGCTATAAATAATTAATGTAAATGCATTCTGCAAAATTAAGATATTTCAAGGAAGACGCCATCATGAGTTAGATCCCTTTGTTGGATCATTAATCCAACGTTGGGCTTATATGAAAATAATTATGTGTTTGTGGACTGTCAAATAAGGTAAAGCCTAATTAAAATGATCTATTAAGTATTTTAGGCAATTAAGTTTTGATGTATCTAATAGGGTGTGGACCTTTAATGTGTAGAGATTAAGGGGTTATTTCTATTTTAGTAATGGGTTAAAATATAAATACCACAAAGGCACTTGGTTGCCTATAAATATGGGGTCATGGTCCCTAGATTACAAGTTCATTTTTTCACTCTTACACCCATTGTAGAGAGAATACTAAGGCTAAGGTTGAGAGATCAAAGGGCTCTCAAGGAGAACTTGTTAATCTAGAAGGCCATCCATACGATTTCCGGTTATGGATTCAGGTACGCTTCCGTTTTATCGTTTATGCGTTCTTGATAATTCGACATGAATACAATTTCTATATGTTATGAATATGCAAGATTTAACAAGTTATATGTTATGAAATGCAAGTTATAACAAGTGGTATCAGAGCCACTTCATGTTGAATTATTGAGTAAATATGCAAGTGAAATTTCATTCTTATATGTATATATTAGAGTGAAACAAAGTTTATATATGTATATATAGAGTGGCAGCCGAAGCTGCCACTCTATTATCAAGTGAAATGAAGCAAAGTTCACGTTGAACTTTGCTTCATAGTTTCAAATGAATGAAACTTTGTTGGCAGCCCATAGGCTGCCAACAAAGGTGGCAACTGGCAGCCTACGGGCTGCCAGTAAAGAGGATGTATATATATATATGACCAGTAACGGTCATATATATATATGACCAACGACTGCTGCAGCCAGCGCTGGTGGTGAAGAACCGGCAGCCGTAGGCTGCCAGTTAAGGAGAATAAATATATAACCAGCGCTGGCTTGCAAAGCCAGCGCTGAGAGTAAAACCGGCGACCCTTAGGCTGCCGAGTAAAATAAAGAAACCAGCTGGCAAGGCCAGCGCTGGTGCAAGAAATCAACTGGCAGCCAACTGGCAGCCGTAGGCTGCCAGTGAAAATGGAGCAACCAGCGCTGGGAAGGCCAGCGCTGGTGAAGGCTAATAGTAATAATAATAATAATAATAATAAAAGTATTAAAATTAGTTAGTGGTTAAGGATAAGTAAGTGCATAATAATGGTGCAAGCACTTAAATTAGTTAGTGCTCAAGGATGAATTAGTGCACAATAATGGTGCAAGCACTTAAATTTGTTTATTAGTATTAATTCATTATTGTGTCAAATGGATTAAGGAATATATAAATTATGGGCTTTAGACCCATATATTTTTATGGTTTTTGGGCTTTAGCTCATAGCAAATAAATTATGGGCTTTAAACCCACATATTCTTATGGTCTTTGGGCTTTAGCTCATAGCAAATAAATTATGGGCTTTAGACCCATATATTTTTATGGCCTTTGGGCTTCAACTCATAGCAAGTAAATTATGGGCTTTAGGCCCATATAAAATATTTTAAATTATGGGTTTTAGCCCGTAGAAAATTTTAGCCCATAATAAAATATGTATTAAGCAGGCTGGTTTAGGATCCGAGTTGGCTCAACCCGGTCCAGCCGGAGGTCAAAGTCAACAGTTGACTTTGTGGGTCAAAGTCAACAATTGACTTTGTAAAAAATGCAAAATAATTTTTCAAATATTGGTATGGTGATATATATATTTTACAATGAATTAATTAAAATAATATGTCACCAAAGTGACCTCTTTTGTGGAGATTAATTTCATTTTGAAATATAAATGGTTATGTGTATGCGATTTATGTTCTTATTGATCGGCCCAAAGGAAGGTCAATATTTAAGGTAAATGCATATACACATGTAGTAATTAACATGTGATGATTATTTGGTTCTACATGTGACTAATTAATCGACCCAAAGGCTGATTTATTTTTTGACATGTTCTTATTATCAATGTTTGATTACTACATTAAGATATCACTAACAAATTAATCTTTTATCCAAAGATAAAATATTAATGGAGTGCTCGATATCTTAAGATGGGTTTTACCTTTATTTGAATTAATTTATTTTGCTTTTAAGATAAGTTTTGTTTATGAGCATGTTTCAATTGTTGTTGTTCTTTTCATGATTAATCCCGCAAATATAACCGCCAAGATCAACTCAATTCCTATGCTTAATGGCTCTAACTTCAAGTCTTGGAAAGACAATCTTTTGATTGTTCTTGGAGTTATGGATCTTGACCTTGCGTTAAGGACTGATTCTCCCTTACCACTTACGAATGAGAGTACCTCTGATGAAAAGAGGGATATGGAAAGGTGGGAGAAATCAAATCGCATGTGTATGATGATCATGAAAAGGGCCATTCCAGAAGCATTCAGGGGCACAATGTCTGATCAAATCACAACAGCTAAGGAATTCCTTGCCAATATTGAAAAGAGATTCGTCAAGAATGAAAAGGATGAAATTGGTACACTCTTGACAAGTCTCATTTCAATGAAGTATAAAGGCAAAGGCAATGTAAGGGAGTATATTTTGGAGATGTCACATCTTGCTTCCAAGCTCAAAGCACTTCAGCTTGAACTCTCTGAGGACTTGCTAGTGCATCTGGTTTTAATATCTCTTCCTGCACAATTTAACCAGTTTAAGGTGAGCTACAATTGTCAAAAAGAGACTTGGTCTCTGAATGAGCTCATCTCACACTGTGTTCAGGAAGAGGAAAGGCTTAAGCAAGATAGGACAGAGAGTGCTCACTTAGCTACTGCCTTTAAAGGTAAGGGAAAGAAAAGAAAGAATGTTAAGGAAGCTGCAGGTACAATACCTCAAAAGAAACAATTAAAGAAATCAAATGATTCGATTAGTACTGGTTGTTTCTTTGTGGTGTCGAAGGGCATAAAAGAAGCAATGCACCAACTATCACGCTTGGCGTGCTAAGAAAGGTATGCTTCTTGCTTTGGTTTGTTCTGAAGTTAATTTAACTTCGGTACCTAGACACACGTGGTGGTTAGATTCTGGTGCAACAACTCACATCAGTGTGTCTATGCAGGGTTGCCTGAGTTGCCGAAAGCCAAATGATGTTGAAAGATATATCTATGTAGGCGATGGCAAGACGGTTGAAGTTGTGGCAATTGGAAAATTTAGATTATTGTTAAAGACCGGACTTTATTTGGATCTTAATAAAACTTTTGTTGTACCGTCTTTTAGACGGAATTTGATTTCTATTTCTGCTTTGGACAAATCTGGTTATTCTTGTTCATTCGGAAATGGAAAATTTAGTTTGTTTTATGATTCCAAATTATCTGGTTCAGGTTCTTTATCTGGTTATGATAATCTATATTCGATTGATACAATTGCTTCATTTAATGAATCCCTGCAATTAAGTACACGAGGTACCAAGAGAAAATTAATTACCGAGAATTCAGGTATATTATGGCACAAACGATTAGGTCATATCTCTAAAAAGAGAATAGAGAGACTTGTGTCAGATGAAATTCTCGATCCCTTAGATTTTACAAATTTTGATATTTGTGTTAATTGTATTAAGGGAAAACAAACCAATACAAGGAGATTTGTAGCCAACAAGACTATGGACATCTTAGAACTAATACATACAGATATTTGTGGTCCATTTCCTACTGATCGCTTGGAATGGTCAACAATATTTTATAACGTTCATAGATGATTTTTCCAGATATGGCTATGTATATCTCATAAGTGAAAAATCACAGTCACTGGATGTGTTCAAAAGTTATAAAGCTGAAGTTGAAAATCAACTCAGTAAAAGGATCAAAAGCGTCAGATCTGACCGTGGTGGTGAGTACTATGGTAGATATGACGGTTCAGGAGAACAACGTCCAGGACCATTTGCTAAATTCCTAGATGAATGTGGTATCGTCCCACAGTACACTATGCCGGGTTCGCCCACTATGAATGGTGTTGCTGAAAGACGAAACAGAACGCTTAAGGACATGGTAAGGAGTATGATTAGTCATTCCACCTTACCAGAATCACTCTGGGGAGAAGCACTTAAGACTGCAGCATATATCCTTAATCGAGTACCCACTAAAGCAACTACCAAAACCCCTTATGAGCTTTGGACAGGTAAGAAACCTAGTCTAAAACATTTGCATGTTTGGGGATGTCCAGCTGAGGCAAGGCCTTATAGGCCTAATGAAAAGAAACTGGACTCTAGGACGGTAAGTTGTTATTTTATTGGATACTCGGAAAGATCCAGGGGGTATAAATTTTATGATCCCACAACTAGGTCGATTTTCGAGACGGGAAATGCCCGATTCTTTGAGGATGTCGAGTTTGCGGGAGGTGATAAAGATAAAAACTTTGTCTTTGAAGAGGAATATATTGATATTCCCACAGGTGTCATTAACATTGGTCAGGATTCTAATTTTGACAATGTTGAAGACACAATGAATCAAGACAATGTTGAAGCACCTCCTATTCAAGAAATTGTTCCAGAAGAACAACCTCGAGCACCTCTAGAATCTATGCCATTAAGAAGATCCACTAGAGAGAAGAGAAGTGCAATATCAGACGATTATATTGTATTTCTCCAAGAACATGAGGTAGATATTGGAGTGATGGAAGATGATCCTATCAACTTCCATCAAGCCATTAAAAGTTCTAACTCTCAAAAGTGGATTTATGCCATGAATGAGGAGATTAAGTCAATGAGAGACAACAACGTGTGGGATCTCGTCCCATTACCTGAAGGTGTGAAACCCATTGGTTGCAAATGGATATTTAAGACTAAAAAGGATTCAAAAGGTGATGTGGAGAAGTACAAGGCACGTCTTGTTGCAAAGGGCTTTACACAGAAAGAAGGTATCGATTATAAAGAGACTTTCTCTCCGGTATCTTCGAAAGACTCTTTCAGGATTATAATGGCATTGGTGGCACATTTCAATCTTGAGTTACATCAGATGGATGTAAAGACAGCGTTTCTCAATGGTAACATTGATGAGACGATCTATATGTTGCAACCAGAAAACTTTGTGTCTGGAGACCCAAAGAATATGGTTTGCAAACTTAAGAAATCCATCTATGGACTCAAACAAGCATCTCGACAATGGTATTTCAAGTTTCATCAAGTAATCATCTCATTTGGTTTTGAGATGAATTTGGTCGATGATTGTATATACCATAAGTTACGTGGGAGTAAATATATTTTTTGGTTTTGTATGTCGATGACATCTTGCTTGCCAACAGGGAAATATAGGCTTATTGCACGAAACCAAGAAATTTCTAGCTAAGAATTTTGAGATGAAAGATCTTGGTGAAGCCTCTTTTGTATTAGGTATTCAGATACATCGAGATCGCTCTCGAGGTATTCTTGGATTATCACAAAAGAGCTATATCGAAAAGGTTCTTAAGAGATATGGCATGCAAGATCAGTAAACCGAGAGATACCCTGTGGCTAAAGGAGACAAATTTAGTCTCAATCAGTGCCCTAAGAATGATTTTGAGAAAAGGGAAATACAGAAGATTCCTTATGCTTCAGTAGTAGGGAGTCTAATGTATGCTCAAGTTTGTACGCGTCCGGATATTGCGTACATTACTGGGCTACTGGGCAGATTTTTAAGCAATCCAGGAATAGACCATTGGAAAGCAGCTAAACGGGTCTTACGATACTTACAGAGAACAAAAGACTACATGCTCACATATCGGAGTTTAGCTAATCCGGAGATCATTGGGTATAGCGACTCGATTTTGCAGGATGCCGAGATACCATGAAATCTACATCATGGTATATTTACATGCTAGCTGGAGGTGCTATTTCCTGGAAGAGCGCTAAACAGTCACTTATAGCCTCTTCCACGATGGCAGCTGAGTTCATAGCATGTTATGAGGCATCCAATCATGGAGTATGGCTGCGGAATTTTGTCACGGGGCTGCGTATAGTGGACGATATTAAAAGACCACTAAAATTATTTTGTGACAATAAATCGGCAGTTTTATATTCCAATAACAATAGGAGTTCATCGAAGTCAAAACACATCGACATCAAGTTCCTAGTTGTTAAAGAAAGAGTTCGAGTGGACGAGTTGTCTATAGAGCATATCGGTACAAACTCCATGGTTGCGGATCCGCTTACTAAGGGATTGCCACCCAAAATGTTTCATGAGCATACTTGCTCAGTATGGGTGTTTTGGCAATTGATAATATTCATTTTTAAAGGGAGTTTGTAATTTTACATGCTTATGTAATATAGACAAATTTTCAGTTTATGGATATTTATGAGATTATTTTCTGCAGAAATAAAGTCTTTGGTTTAATTTGCACTCTGATTTTAGTATGGTTTGATCTCACTAAGGTTTAAGGGTGGACCAGTTGGAAATAGGCATGTTAAGATCATATTGCATGAAATTTCCATGCTACACATCCACATCATGATCCATGTCATTTAATTGTATTGGCATACGTGACCTTTGATAGGTTGAGTTACAAAATTGTAACGAAGACCGCTTAGATCCTATGTTGGTATGATTACTGGACCGGATTGGTTATAGATACATCTGTTAACGACAGCAAAGATTGAGCTCATTTGGTTATTTTTGCAAAACATAATTATAAGGTTATACATATAGCCCAAGTGGGAGATTGTTGGATCATTAATCCAACGTTGGGCTTATATGAAAATAATTATGTGTTTGTGGACTGTCAAATAAGGTAAAGCCTAATTAAAATGATCTATTAAGTATTTTAGGCAATTAAGTTTTGATGTATCTAATAGGGTGTGGACCTTTAATGTGTAGAGATTAAGAGGTTATTTCTATTTTAGTGATGGGTTAAAATATAAATACCACAAAGGCACTTGGTTGCCTATAAATATGGGGTCATGGTTCCTAGATTACAAGTTCATTTTTCACTCTTACACCCATTGAAAGAGAGAATACTAAGGCTAAGGTTGAGAGATCAAAAGGCTCTCAATAGAAAGAACTTGTTAATCTAGAAGGCCATCCATACGATTTCCGGTTATGGATTCAGGTACGCTTCCGTTTTATCGTTTATGCGTTCTTGATAATTCGACATGAATACAATTTCTATATGTTATGAATATGCAAGATTTAACAAGTTATATGTTATGAAATGCAAGTTATAACACCCTTATCTCTGAAAATGATAGGGCAACTTATAAAGTAGTGGAGAAGAATCGATTTCTATCGATCGACTTGTACAATTGATTGTGACTTCCCTCAAAAGAAGAGGCCATGGTTTTAACAAGAGCTGAAATAAAATTATTTCAGTTATCAAGATTTCTAGTCTTGATTTGAAATTAAAAATTAAAAATCTGCATGCTCTCGCTTGCAAGAGCATACCTAGCTAGCTCAAAGTGATCGATCAAATTAACATGGGAGGTGTCTCTCTACTTTCTACTGCTGCAAGAAGGTAATCCTAGTTTTGTTACCTTCAACACTTCGAACTAGTTAGCTAACAATCGATTGACCCTAATTGTAATAAAATATAATGAAATGTTTAGCTTCTCTGATTAATTTGTTCTTCTAGTTCTTAATTCAGAGATATATAGACTACAAGTAACCTGATCAGTTTATCTTGTTGAATTAGATATTCAAATCCGACTTCTATATTTTTTTTTATAAAAAAACTTAAGTTTTATGATATTGGATGAGACATTCTCAATTATATATTCTTATAATTATGGGGGAGGGGCTTCCGAAAAGTTTTTTAATCCTTCAAGTTCCTCCTATATTTTCCTCCCATACATGATGATTTCTGTAAGTCGTGATTGTTATAGACGACTGGAAAAACCAGTAAATTTTACTCTAGCTAATCAAGGAGTCCAAAAGAATGCAAGAAACTCCAGATTATTAGCATGATCCACGTTTTTGACATATATGGCTGCATAATGTCGCCGTCGTGTGGATTTATAGGCTGGAAGGTAAAGTGGCAGTGATCACTGGCGGGGCTCGTGGCATTGGAGAGGCAACGGCAAGACACTTCTTCAAACATGGAGCAAAAGTAGTGATTGCGGATATTCAGGATGAACTAGCTCATTCTGTCTGCAAAGATTTGAGCTCCGAATCTGCTTCTTTTATCCACTGTGACGTTACAAAAGAAGCGGATGTAGAAAACGCTGTGAACACCGCCATTTCAAGGCATGGCAAGCTAGACGTCATGTTCAATAATGCTGGTATTGTAGGGGTGGTGAAAACCGACATGGTTGAGGTTTCCATGTCTGAGTTTGAGGATGTCGTTAGGGTTAACCTAGTAGGTGCTTTCCTGGGCACGAAACATGCTGCTCGAGTGATGAAACTTGCTCGCCAAGGCAGCATCATAACAACTTCGAGCGTCTGTGGTGTTCTCGGAGGTTTTGCGTCCCATGCATACACCAGTACGAAGCATGGCGTGTTAGGGCTGATGAGAAACTCGGCTGTCGAGCTCGGACAGTTTGGCATTCGTGTGAACTGCGTCTCCCCGTACACTGTCGCAACTGAGATGTCAAGAAATTTCTTGAAGATGACTGATGATGAAATTCGCAGTGGTTATTCTAACCTTAAGGGGGCAATTCTGAGGCCTGAAGATGTGGCTGAAGCAGCTCTTTTCTTGGCAAGTGATGACTCGAGATATGTGAGTGGTCACAATCTTGTGGTAGATGGGGGCTACACCATTGTAAATAATGGTTCTTGTATGTATTAATGATAACCAAAGTGTGTATGGGCTATGATCTCTTGATATTTGTACTAATTAGTTATAAGAGGCTTTATAGACGGGTTTCGCTATTGTAAATAATGGTTTTTATTATTATCGTGAGTATTAAGATTAGTTTGCGTGTATTTTGATTAATCTTAAATGTGTATGATGATTCTTGTATGTATGAACTTTGATCTTTTGGTCCTTGTACTAGTTAATTATAAGAGGCTTTATAGATGAGGGCTTTACTCTGTAAATAATGAGTTTGTGTACAACTCAACTAATTTCAAGTATGTATAAGGGTTCTTGTATGCACGAATGACAACCCAAATACGTACGAGCTTTGATCTCTTAATCCTTATACTAGTTAGTTATAAAATGCTTTATAAATAAGGTTTTATCATTTTAAATAATTAGATTTTTTATTAACATGGATATTCAAATCAGTTTGCATGTATTTTAACTAATTTCAAATGTGTATAATGAACAATACACCAAGTATATGGGCTCTAATCTCTTATCCTTGTACTAGTTAGTTATAAGAGGCTTAATAGGATAGGTTTAGTCAGCGTTTGGTATCGTGGCCCTGCCGGAGGTTTAAAAGAGTAAGTACAAAAACAGGAATTTAGTGTTTGATAAGGTATAAGAAATTGAAAAATTAGTGTGAGTTCCGCTTGAAAAAATGTAAAACGTCATCTCCTGAAAAGTAGCAATTTGCTACTTTTCACACTTCTACGTTTTGGGGAGGGAGGGCTGGGTGTAATTATTTACGGGGCTGGGGTATTATTTTTAGGGGTTTATTATATATATATATATTTATATATATATATATATATATTATTTTTATTTTTTTGGGTGGGGCAGGGGCTGGAGTAGTATTATTTATTATATTTTGCATGTATTATATTTTGTAGGGAGGGAATGATTTATTATTTATTATATTTTCTTATAAAAATATTTTTAATATTTTGCAGCTTTAACCAAACATTTCAATATTTATTTTGAATCGCGGCTAAAGTGTTTTTATAAAACTGTTTTTTAAACTTTAACCACAAAAACAAAAGTTGTGTCAAACACACCCTTAATAGGATAGGTAATTTGAACATTATTAGGCAAGGTTTAGCTGTTTTTAACTATTTTAATTTGATGTTTTTTATATATTTTTGATAAATTAATATTTTTAAAAAATGTATATATTTTGAATTGGAAAATATTTTTATAGAAATATGTAGACTTCTAAACACGTAACATCATTTCTCCCATATTATTAATAATAATAATAAAATAAAAAACAACTAAATCTATGAAATCAAATTTAACCTCTTTTGATTGTTGATTTTTTAGCATAAATGATCTTATTTTGTTATTTTTTCCCTTCTTTTTCTCCTATCAAATTTAATCTCTATTTTTTTTATTGAAAATGTTTTTACTTTAATAACTTTTAAAATTTATATTTTTAAATTTTTTCATAATACATTTCTTGGTTGGGGCTAAAATTAGGGTTTTATAAGATACGAGTTTTAAAAATTTAACCAAGTTTAAGATTTTTGTTCGAGTTTGCTTGTTTTTTAAAAATATTGTTTTTAATTTTACCTATTATTTTTTAGCTTTAAAATTTAATACTCATTATTTTAGTCATTACTTATTTTATTTGGCATCATTTTTTTAAAAAAAAAATTAAATTGCATACTCCTTGGGTTTTTTCTATTAAATTTTATCCATACTATTTTTTATTAAATTGGTTGAGAATTAAACATTTTAATTAACAAGTTAACATGAGTTGACTTGTAATATGTTTTTATTTTTTATAATTAGTTTTTTTCCAGTTTAATCCTTCAATATTAAACTGATAGAGAATTGTTCTTAGTAATTGATTTTTTTATATGAGATTATCACAGTCTCATGATCTAAGTTGAGAGTTAGCCTGATTGCCTTGGGTTTTTTTTTATATATATTTTTCAATTTCATCCTTGAATATTAGATTGATTGAGGATTAGACTTCATAATTTACGTTCTTGTTTTCTATACAGTTATCTCGATCTCATGACTCAGGTTTGATAGATTAACTCGACTTATTTTTTGAATTTAATTTTGGTTATTTTTTATTTACTTTTTATAACGAGGGTCTCATGATCTGAGTTGAGTATGAAGCAAGTTAACCTAAGTTGATTTGAGTAAATTCAATTTGAATATTTTTTAAATTTGATAATCACAATATACCACGTGGAATTATCAAGTAAAAAGACATAAAATCTAGTAACTCATAATTAGTTATCCAATAATACCGGTGGGTTGGATTTTTATGTTGTGTGATGATAGATAAAACTCGATTCGGCTTATATGGATTCACTTAATTGTTATTTCTGGAGATGCAGGGACTGATAAAGTGATTTTAATAAACTAAAAGGACTAAGCTATCACCATATATAAATTCAATACCGATTTTATTTTATTTTTTTCTTGAGAGAGAAACTAATTAATTTTCAAACTACTGTAGCAAAAGCTTCTTGGAGAGATCAATTCCAAGCAGTCTCATTTTGCTTCAAAAAAATCTACTTAGCAAGCATTTAAACCCCCTTAATTAAACTTTTCCAGAAAAAATAAATTTTTCAGAAGGATAATCGTCATCACGAAGAAAAACCCACACCTGAAAAGTCGAAAAAGAAAAAGTTAGCAAACCCGATCGTGAATCTGGACCTGGGCTTTTCCTGTCTTCTTCGATGATCTGTAAGTTCCTTTTTTCGTTTGATACTGTTAATTTTTGTTTCGTGTTCGCTGATATCATGTTTTAATGAGACTGGGTTCTTGTTTTGTCGCTGAGAAAATACTAGAAAATCAAAGAAAGTTATTTTTTTTACTTCGATAACTCATTTTATAGATAGAAGAATTTTGGGGTTTTTGAGCATTTCGTATATATAAGATTGCAAGTTGAAGTAGAAGCATCTCCTTAACTCTGGTTTCTAAGTACCCAGACAGAATATTATGGTAAATTAGGCTTAATTGGGTTTAGTAATGGTTCGCCCAAATGGGTTTCTTTAAATTTACAATTTTGGAAACAAGAATGACGGTAAAGTGTTTTTTTTTAGTATTTATTCTTAGATTTTGAGCAGGTATTGTCAGAGCAGCTTATAATGATGTCTAGGCCTATGTTGCTTGTGTTTCTGTTACTGATACTGATAATCACATCCCAATTTGAGTGGAGACAACCTCTTGTAAATGACATTGACACGAAGCCTGCTGTCAACCCAAAGCAGCTACAGATTTCAAAGTGGGAAGAAGGTGTAAAAGAGAAGGTAAGGAGTGTAGTCATTCATTTTGTTTTCTTCATCCATTTATTGGGTTGGTTTGTGAATGAAGTCATGCAACTGTTAAAGAATATTTTGATTGTGAAATTTCAAGTTTAGCTGCATTTAGTACTTAGAACAACTTCCATGCTATATGTAATTTTTTCGGAGTTATCAGCTCATTGATGTTTTGAAGTCAATGTCTTCTGTTTTCCCTTGGCTTCCTTGATAGGATAAGTTTGATAGACAGTCTATGTAGACCAAATCAGATCGATAACTAGTGCAGGGATGATCCTACTAATTACGATTTGTTAATACAATGGCGCTAGATAAGCACTTTGTTTGTTGTGATTAGAGTATTAGATTATGTATGTAACAATCTCTGCCTTTATAGGGATGCTGCTACTAGATCCAATGTGATGTATAGTAGGGAAATGGAGAAAACAGCAGTTACTGCAGAATTATGGCTAAAGCTAGAATGAAATTAAATTTAAACAAGAGAGTGAAAAATTTGGGTTGTAGAAAACCAAAATTCTATAATAGAATCATAGAATACTGTTATCTTGTTACAAAAAAAAAAAGAGAGAAAACTTTAGGATTCTTTAAAATCCACTGCATCACTATGCCACCTTCATTTCTAAATCTACTCTGCTTTTGTTGAACATCCACGCAGGTTATCTTATTAAACTGACATTCTGATAATCATGTCCAATAAAAATGCTAGTTCTTCATCTTAAGTATCAAATTGAAGACAATAGTTTGGCATTTTTGTATTGAGTGGTTCTGCCACGATAACTTTTGAAAGATCTATCGTTCAGCAAAGAGATATGATCTTTTAAGTCATTACTTTGAGAGCTCTCAATTAAGAAACAAATGTGATATGATCATACTGACTTTGTACTAGCAAGATGTCCTGATCACTATTGGAGACCAATAATTGTAATCAACTTCTAATGCTGCCTTGTCTTAGTTGATTAATTGTTCGTATGTGGAGATTTCTGCATGTAGATCTGTCACGGTAACCTGGACATTATAGTTTCTTGGATCCTGGAATTGTAAGCTTAGTTTGTTCATATGTGGATATTGTTATTGAATATTTACATTATTAAATTTGCACAATTACCATGTCTTTTTTGGGTTAACTAATGTAGTGCTTTGATGCAACTGCAGTTGTTTCCATTTTCTGAGCTTGTGATTCTTAAAATGGAACTTAGGCATATCATTGCATGTTATTCTCTTTTTTTGGTTATGTAACACTCATATTCTAGTGATTCTGCTACTATATCCTTATTGTAGCTTATCTTGTCAAGCTTTATCCTTACTTGCTTCAGAGCAATCTCTAGAATAAATAGAAAAACTAGACAGAGTCCAGTTTTGTCGCAAAATTTCGCATACTTCGCATACTCTTTACTTGAAGCACCAAATGGACGTTTTTGACTTTGCAGATTATCTTATCACAAGAGAAGAACATTCACAGGCTTAATGAGCTTGTCCGGAGTCTTAAACAGCAACTTTTGCAATGCAAGTGCACTAACGAACCACGAACCGGCACGTCAGCCCCCTTGACGGAACGTATTATTGAGCTTGAAAGGCAGCAGATCCTGGAAGACTAGGAATCGACCACGCAGGAATTTCTTTCAGGTTGTGTATTCTGGAAACGAAAGCTTTTCCTTTTCTGCTCACTCTCCATGTTCCGCAGATGCAAAAGTTACATCTTATTTGCCGTCACAATGTCAAACGTTCACCATAAATTTAATCAATGACAAGTGAAATATATGTGTTAACGATTCTTCATAGCTTGCTTTTTTTCTCTCTGATCTGATGATTCTCAGGTGTGGAATCAATCTCTTACTGTTTGAGCCAGGTTGGTGTGAAAAAAAAAGATAAAGAAAACTCAAACCTATTATATGGTCTAGAAGTTAACGGTCCACCATACTAAAACAAGTAATTAGAATAGCTTATATAGCCTATTACTAGTTGGTTTTGAAGTCATGCATGTTATTTTTTATACCAATATATTAAATAAAATTCAAAAACAAAAAAAAATCTAATTTAAAACATAAAAATCTAATTTTTTTGAAAACATGGTTGAGCCGCAAAAACAAATATTTTCTAAAAGTTGAGATGATAAAATTACATCTGCAAATACTATTTAGATTTAAAGTGATTTGGATTTGTATGGTGACCACCCTCTCAAACCCTTTTTAGATGTGGTTTTCCATTAAAACTAGTCTCTGGTCGTGTTTGTTTTTAAAATATTTTTTATTTAAAAATATATTAGAATAATATTTTTTATTATTTTAAAATTATTTTTGATCTCATTACATCAAAAAATATAAAAAAAACTAAAAAATTAATTTAAAATAAAAATAAAATAACTTAAAATATTTTTTAACACAGTGTAGTTGTTAATAAAGCACAACCCCTATTGGCGAAGATAATTAATGAGGTTTTGTTTTGTTTTAATAATTCTATTTATAAAAACAATAAAATAAATAAAAGCATAATCTGATATAAGATGTATCTATTTATCCCTTTATTATAAAGGTGATAAATAAACAACGATAAGAAAACAAGAAATATAAAGATGATAAAGAAAACATCCTAACCGACCATGTGACTATTAATTAATTAATTAATATTATTTACCCCACACATTGACATTGAATCGAAACATCATAAAATAACAAAAACCTGTATAAAATAATTTATTTATTTATTTAATTTTTTTTTAATATCGATACAGTATAAAAACATGGAAAAATAATTTAAAATATTTTTTTAAAAAAATATTTTCAAAACACATTCTCAAACACCCATTTAATCCGATATTATTTGCTCCATCTCTTGTTACTTCATTTTATATTTTTATTTATATTTTTATCGACAAAGTTTTATTTCAGAAAAAAAAACCATATAAATACTAATTGAAAGTACTGTCAGAATTAATATCGAATTCAATGAAAAATAAATAGCTCTCAGGAAAAGGTTCGGCCGTGCGTGGTTGACAGCAAACCTTGGAATCAAGTTTAGATAAATGTTGTCGGAGATGTGATCTTAAAAAGATTTTTTTAAAAAAAAATATTTAGTTTTGATGAAAATGTAAGTAAATATGAAAATACCCCTAGTTATTGGAGGAGGAGAAAAAAATACAGTAGAAATTAGTTAGTAACAAAATATTTGTAATTTTCAAAGTATAATTAACGTGCGTTAATTAATTATTCTAACTCCATTTAAATTGTTGGCCATGAGTTTTCATGCATGTACAATTATTTTTCAAAAAAAATGCTTTAATTTTTATTTTAAATTATTTTTTAATATTTTTAAATCATTTTCATGTGTTGAAGATGACAAAAATATTTTTTTTAAAAATATATTATTTTGATGTATTTATGAACGAAAACGATTTTCAAAAACAATCTCAACCATATTCTTAAACAGGTATAATGAAAAAAAAATGGATTTGATTATCAAATCGTAAAGCCTCAATAGTGAGTATTACATATAGCGATTTTGATTTCACTAATAAAAAATTAAAATAAAATGCATAAATAAACAGAAAAATTTGCAAACACAATCAGGTTTGAGAAAGAAACTTGAATGCAAAAGGTTGAGTTTAGGGTTTAGATGTGGAAATTAGTTTACCCACCTCTAACTTGAACCTACCCAACCTCAAACCATGCCTGAAAACTCAAACTCGATCCTAAATAAATAATAATTCTAGCCCTAGCCTATTATTTAATACATCTTGGAAAATAAGGGAGCTCCAAATTAATTATTCAGTCAAAGGAAACATCTCTTATTGTATGGTTGGTAAGTTTGGTTACAAGTTATTTTTATTTAGAAATAAATTAAAATTATTTTTTAAAAAAATATTTTTGATATTAAAAATGATTTATAAGCACTATTTTTAATTTAAAATTAAAAAAATCATTTTTTACTCACCCAAACTTGGTTAGAAATAAAAGGACATAAATCAAGGTTCTTGCTTTTTATAGGGTGGACATAAATTAAGGATGGCATGAATGCTGCTCGGTACTTCTCTTGGCAAACCATACACGCACGAGAATTAATATTAGTTTTTGTTTAGCAACGTACGTGTTGGATTATATTAAAAATATAATTATTTTGATGTTTTCTGTTAGGGAATGACATTAATAATATTTTAGAATTTAAATTCTTAAGTGAAATAATTTTTGACATACTATTAGAGTCTATTGACTCAAGTAGTCACGGGTTTTAATCTTATTATTCTTATTCTATTTAATAGAAATCAAGTGTAAAATAGTGTAGTTTTCAAACCTATAATATTTTCATTTTAAAATATATATTAAATAATAATATAAATTATATTATGAGATTTTAAGTTTTATATAATATGTTTTCTTTACATTTCAACGAGTTCCATCATTTTAATTTTAACTTGTCAAAAATGTACTCCAGGCTATTTATTATGGGGGAAATGATTGATTGCGAGGCCATATATATTTACTCCTCCTGCGCCGAGGCATTTCGGGGCAAGTTGCCCGTCGTGGTTAATACAGTGAGAGGCATTAATTTACCCTGTCGCTCCAATTATTTATTTCTCTCTATAATTTCTATACTTACCCTCTACTCCTAACCCTAATGAATCGATAAAAAAAACCATCTTCTCTCTCCCCCACCTCTCCTCCTCAAGCTCACTATATAATGGATCAGTGGGAGATTTCAGCAGGGAAGCCAAGCTCTTGTTAATGGCGGTGGACAGATTCTAGTTTAGGTTCTAGGGATCATCATATTGCCAATTCTACCTTGAGCACTTCTAAGATTTTACACTAATTCACACAAGGTACGCCGCTTTCTTGATCTTGCTAATCGTTTTTTTATATATATAAAAAAACATAAATTTTCTGACTGTAATGTTTCATTCATTCTCTAAGGAAATGAGTCGAGTAGGAGATAGCCCCATGTTGGATTTGGAGCTGAACCTTTCACCATCCAGGCCTAACCCGCAAGTCCATTCACCGAAGGCATCGATCTCGAGTTCATCTTCTGAAATATTGTCAGCAGAGAGCTCGTGTGTTTCATCAGAGCCTGCAGACATGTCTGTTAACTACCCCAGCAGCCTCGTCACAGCTCCCATGTTAGTGGCCGGCTGTCCTCGATGCCTCATGTATGTTATGTTATCCGAGGTGGATCCGAAATGTCCGAAATGCAAGAGCACGGCCTTGCTTGATTTTCTCCGAGAGGAAAACACCAAGAAGACGACGAGCTGAGAGGAAGATCCTGGCTAGGATTCTTGTTGTTGTTATTCATGGACAAACAACATGTTACTTTCCTAAGTACGTAAATTAAGGTCTTTTTATTATCTATCCATGATATTTATATCTATCTATCTATCCATAACTCCTTTTTTCTTACCTAGTTCTCTCTGTTCAATGTTGAACCAGTTTTTAGCTTTGTTCAATGGTTCTGTTCTTGTTTGGAAGCAGTTGGGTTGCCACTAAGCAAATCGATCGCATGCAATTTAGGGCTCCGTCGCTACAGTTTCTTATGAATGTCTGTACTTTGTAGCTAAATTCTGATCTTCTGTCTTCTCTAAAACCAGAAAGGCTGTGCTTTTGCCTTTTATCAAATAAAAATGAATGTGTCATTATTCATGCGTCCTTTCTTCTCTTTATACTTTATAGTACGATTTATATGTGGAGTTTCTTGCACTTAAGTCTGCTGCTTCAAACAATCAAATTTGTACCGCAAGACTGTTGTAAATAATGAAATTATTTCAGAATTTCTATCCGAAACAAAACTTATTATTTGCCAACATCTGGGTGTCTATATATATATATATATATATATATATATATATATGTCCTCGCTACTGTCATAGCAGTGACACTATATTTTTTTAATATAAAAGAATATTAATTATATTTTTTGTTATGATATAAATTTAGTCAAAATAATAAATTTATGCAAAATTACTGTGATATATGAATTTTAAATAGATATAAATTTATTTGTTTAGTAGTTTTAACGAAATAACCAACATAAAATTATCATCATCATCAAAAAAGCAAGAAGATTCGGATATT
>CM063591.1:15035909-15255909 GCA_032356905.1 Salix exigua | reverse complement strand
CACAAATTTATTTTTATTTCCATCTTGTGTTTTTTATTGGTTGTTGCATGGAGAAGAAAGAAAGTTTATGGCTTTTGGATATTTGTAAGGGTTTTTTTGTTTTTTATAAAATAGAAAAATATCAACATTGAATTAATGGGGAAAAATAATGCTTTGAAAATGAAACGTTAAAAATAAACATGTTTATAAAAGATATTTAAAATTTGAATATTTTGAGATGACAATGAAAAATACTGAAAATGACACAAATATGTTTAATATTTTTTAAAAAATAAAGTCAAATATTGGACAACAATAAACCTCATTAAATTCATATTTAACTCTAAAACATTATCAAGTAACTTGAAAAATAAAAAAACATATTGAATTTTAAGAAATTCACATACCAATTTACTTTTCCTTGCATATTTAGAGGTTAAAATCACCTCAATTGAATTTCATCTTGAAAACCAATTCATTAATGCCAAAAATACCTTAATTTTATAGTTAGAAGATGACAGGTTGAACACTTTGTCTCTCTCATTTCTCAACATCTATGAGCTAAAATATAAAAAAGAATTAAGAGAAAAACAAAAAAAGAGTAAAAGAAGATAATAAATCAAAATTTCATAAACCAAACTCAAGTTTTATTTTACCTTTTGAACGACAAAAACTAAAAGGGTTCTCTTTTTATGCTAGTTTTGATTTTTATTATTATTATTATTATTATTTTAGTTCCTTGTATATAACTTAAAATCTTATTCTATAATATTGATTTTTAATTTAATATTGGAATATTTCCATGTTCAAGAATATGCAAAGAAAAACACATGCAAACATAACTCGTGATCATCAAATAGAAAAAATAAAAATAAAAATAAAAGTTGATGATCAAAATAATAATAATAATAATAATAAATACTTCATGCAATAGCATGGAATAACTAATTCAATAGGCGTAGCATGATGATAAAGTAATTAAGATTTACACAGCAGATCTTGAATTCAAAACAAAGCATGCATCCCTTGTGTCATCACCCAATTTTTGGGTGACTCCCCAAAATATACCAAAAATAACAAAAATAAAATAAAAGAGGTCGGGGTTGTTAGAAAAATCAATGTGCAAATTTTGGTTGTTTTCGAGAGTCTAATTGTATCTCTTTTGTCCCAAAAAAATAGAGAAAAATACAGATTTAAGGAAAAACAATATATCATTGGATAAATCTGTGTAAAAATTAAGTCAAGCAATATAATTATATTTTTACGGGATGATTTGATTTTATCGTCAACCAATTTAAAAATGTAATTATAGTTGAGAATTAATTTAGGGTCCAATTGAAGGATTTAATTAAGTGCAAGGACTTAATTATACTTTAAATTGGTCTTGTCAAATTAATTAAGGGCTTAATTGATAAAGAATAAAATACTTGAGATTAATTTCGGTTCAATTGAGAAATTTGGAGTTTTCGAGGACCGAATTCCATTTTTCCAATCCAATTGCACGAAATTAGGGATTAAATTGCAAAAATTCATAACCAAGGATTAAAGTGCAAAATATGGGCAAATTTCCCTCTATAAATAGAGGGAAAAATGCCCTAAACGGGGGATCCCAACAATTACCCCGAAATTAGAAGAAAATACATTGAGAAAACCTAACCCTAGAAACCCATCTTCTTCTCCTCCATGGGGCTGCAGCCGCCAGCCCCTCTAGGGCAGCTGCAGCCCCCCCTGCTCATTTTCTTTCTCATCCCATGGCCGACCACTCTCCTCTCCTTACTCTCCCTCGCCGTTTCTTCTCCGGCGACCACAATCCCCACTCTCAGCCGAACCAAACAGTCATCACAACAGCAGCCCCACGACATCCTTTCCTTCTCCATTCCAGCCACCATTTCTACTTTTGCTCCAGCCATGACAGCACCCATCACGCCCTCACTCTCTCCTCTTCTTTTCTCCTTCTCCGGCGACCACGACCCTAGTCGTCCCTCTTCTCCGTTCAACCCTTCCAGAACCATTCCGGAACCGCCTCTGGGGTCTTTTTGTAATTTTCTTTATGATTATGTGTTTTTATTTGAACTTTTATTGTATTTTCAATTAGTTTAATAATATAATTAAAAAAGAAAGAAAAAGACAGATGCGTGTGTGTTGTGTGTTTTATTTATTTTTATGTTGTTTTTGTTAAGAAAAATATAAAATAAAAATGTGTTTTCTTTCAGATGTCCAATGTTTCAAAAATATGAAAAATCTTTTTTTGGAATTTATTATTATCATCGGTATTTGGATAAAAAAATCTCAAGGATAAAAAAAATCCAAAATATTTGGGAAACAATATGCTATTATTAACTGTTCGGTGTTTGGATAAACAAATCGGTATCCAAAATATTCGACGGAATAATATATTATTACTCACTTTTGGATAAATAAAATCTAAGGGATCAAGTATCCAAAATCGGTGAATAATAATCAATAAAATTTATTGTGATCGATTTTTTATCGTAACAATTTTGTGAATAAATACGACATATTTGAATTTTTTAAAATCACATCAAGGTATACAATGCGACTTACCTCGGTAAGGCGTAGAAGGGTGTTAATACCTTCCCTTTGCGCAACCAGTCCCTTACCCTCGAATCTCCGAACGGACCAGTGCAAATCGGGTGATCTTAGCGACCCTCAACGAGCAAGGTGGCGACTCTCAAAATCCACTCGCGAGAGCCAGGATCTCTCCCGGACGCCGCGCGCGACGTGTGACACCTTGTAAGAATCGAAACAATCAAGGTTTCACTTACTAATCTAAGCTTATAAAATATGTTTTTGGAGATAGTGTTCCCTCACATACAAAAATGGAATGAATATTGCAGATAAACTGCTGCAGAAGGAAAATCAACAATCTGTGGCATCTGGTTCCATTAAGCTCATGTGCATTCAGCTGTTTCAACGAGTAGTTGACCTAATTTCTCAAAACTCCTGATGTGAAAAAAGAAATAGGGTTTGGTTGAGATTACAACGTTTACCCAAGTTACATCTACATTTTCGTTACGATCACATGGGATTTGAAAGCTCAGTTTTTCTCCTGGAAAATCTTAAAAATCATTAAAAATAACAAAAATATAATAATAATAATAATAATAATAATAATAATAATAATAATAATAAAGATGATACATCAAAAGATATTGTCTCGCTGAATTGAATGTCTTCAAAGATGTGTTTTTTTTCTTTTTAATTTGAGAATTTATAACTTGGATTATTATTATTATTATTTTGCTATAGAGATATTAATTAATTATCTCTCTATTTGCCAAAACTCTTTAACTAAAAACGTCAATTAAAATCTTAGATGAGATATCTACTCTACACATTTCGTCATACCAAACCCTTTACTTTGTCAAAATTAGGTCAAATTTACACCGTTATAAGTGGCATTCATCTGGCCTTTTTGACTAGGAAGAAATTGTTCTAATTACCTTATAAAGTAAGAAATATCACCGAGGAGGTCAAGCTAACTGATGTAGATGTGTTTGGTAATTGAAATTCTTACAAAAATATTATTAATTAAAACACAATAAAATAACCAAGAACTAGTTTAAAAAACACATTGATTTAATATATTTTTAAATGAAAATTAAATTAAACCGAGCACACTCGAATTTCTTTTCACGATCATTTTAAGATGCAAGACTTGTTAGGTAATTAATTGCCACAATAGGGTGGAAAGTGTAAAACACACAGGCTCGCACGCATAAAGTTGAACGATCCATGTCATGCACCAAATAGTTTTGTCATTAATTAATTCAAATTCATGGGGAAAAAATGTTTGAAATAATAATAAAAAAAAAACATTTGAATTGGGATAGCTTCTTTTCAAGTAATATAAAAGTATTGCATTGACTGAAAAGGAAATTAAGAGAAAAATCTTATAATAAGTGATTTTGCTATAATAAGGTGGTGGCTATTATAATTAAATATGTATTTAATATTGTAGTGTATAATGCTTTATAAAGAGTTTTTGGTATTGCAGCTAGTTTTCAAAATGATTGAGATCTACATTACAAGTCTCGGATTCGAGTCAAGACGTACTAATCTTGTAAGAGTTTAGGACAATTGAAATTTTATTCACTTAACCCTGGTCTGCAAAGAGTGCCTAAGGGTGGAGTTTACTCGAATAACAAAAAAAAGTTTCAAAATATTTGAATTGTATTTAAAAATTACTTTTTTAAAATTTTCTTATCATTTTGATATGTTGATATTAAAAATAAATTAAAAAATATTACTTTGATGAATTTATAAATAAAAAATACTCATAAAAGCAATTATTATAATGAAAAAACAAACTCTTAAAAACACTTTTCAATTTAAATTACTTTAAAATAATATATATTTTATTTTTAATAAAAATTATTAATTTAATATTTCTTAAAAAATATAATTTAAAAGGCACAAGCAGATAAAATTCAAGCTCCAGGAATAAAAGCAAAATTATAATTTAAAATTATACTTGTGCTATGAATTTGAAACCGGTAGCTACCAACCTTGTTTGGAGAAGAAGTAAAAGCCCAGCTTGTAATTTACCAGGGTTAGGAATTTAATTGAATTTATTGTCTAATGTTTGTGTAGTCCACAAAAAGTCTTGCATTTTTTTCTGACACGTAATTAAATGATTTTCCCTTTTCTTCCTGCACTCCACGTGGCCCACATCAACGCTTGTACAAACTGCAGAATTTAAAACGACTTTTCAGATTCAGAGGCCCAGACCACCGCCACAGGAGGTATCGCCATCGTCATTATTAAATTAAATATATATTTAGAATATAGTTAAAATTATTTGTAAAATTATTAGTGATTAGAAATGTATTAAAATATATTTTATTTTAAAAAATCATATTTTTAATATTCGTATATTAATATAATCTAAAAATACCAAAATTAATTAATTTAAAACAAAAAATAAAAAATTTCAGATTTTTGAAAAAAAAACATTTTGAAAACAAAATGAAAACCGGACATTAAATTATCAGACAGGCTTCTGTGTCGTGGATAACTTGTACTTATGATAGGCATTAAATCCGTGTTGGGTTTATATTTTTTTACTTTTTCTCAATTCAAGAACATGGGACACTTTCTTGCGTACAGAATAAAATTAGATTGGTCGTAAGAGCACGTCATGCAAATTCATTAAGAAATAGCCTAAAAGAGCTCGGACCGTTCACTGTGCCCTTACACTCAGTGGCACTGTGGACTGGTCTTTTATCAGCCGTGTGTCGCGCGAGTTCGTCCACCCTATTTTTTTTTGTTTTTTCCTGATGTGAACAGTGTAATGACGCTCGGACCCCTTATAATACGACAAAAACACGTTTCGGCTGAGGGCTATGGTTGTAATTGCACGCGTACGGACCGGACCGGTCCGGTCCGGTCCGCCGCAACCTTTTATTTTTTTAATATTTTTGAAACTGTGCTATTACGTCTCTAGCCCCCGAAACGACAAAAACCATTAATTCGTCTCAGGGGTGCTTTAGTAATTGACGCATGCAGTACTGTTCCCTTGCGTCAGCGCCGTCAGCAAGCCGTACGGGCGCGTCGGCGCGTTTTTTGTCCTCCATCGGTTCAGGTGGCGCGTGCGGAGTCTTACGGCGGTTAAAAATTTTCCTCCGCCGGTGAAAACGATTCGCCACCCTTCCCTGAATCTGATGGAGTGGCGCGTGCTGTCATATGATCTACGTAGAGGCGCATATAGTCGGTTGAACGTTTATGTGCTCTTTTCTCTCTCCTCAGCGCCAGATTGAAAATCAGTCCCCCGATTTATTGTCCATGCATTTTAGTCCCTTGGCTTTTGTTTGATTTCTGTAATAGAAGTTTCGAATTCAGTCAATTTCGCCCTTTAATTGGAATTGATTGAATGTCCATTTTGCAATTCGATCCTCCTTCTTTTAATTTCGGAATTGGACTGAAAATGATGAATTTATTCGGTACAGAAGTTTCCATTTTTGCAGATTTGTCCTTGAATTTATAATTTTCATGTCAATGTTTCAGTTCGGTCCTCCTTCTTTTAATTTTCGGATTCGGTTTAAATTATGCAATAAATACAGTACATAAGTTTCGATTTCTTCAATTGGATCCTTTGATTCAAATTGATAATATATTGAATTTTCATTTTGGCCCTTATAGTTTTAATTTTTATTTTTCATCCCTTGATAAATTGATATTTGTGTTTTATTTTCCATTATTAACATAATAATAATAATAATAATAATAATAATAATAATAATAATAATATGTGTTTTATTGTCCATTATTAACATAATAATAATAATAATATGTGTTTTATTTTCCATTGTTAACATAATAATAATAATAATAAGAATAAGAATAAGAATAGTAATAGTAATAGTAATAATAATAATAGTAATAGTAATAGTAATAGTAATAGTAATAGTAATAATAATAATAATAATAATAATAATAATAATAATAATAATAATAATAATAATAATATGTGTTTTATTTTCCATTATTAACATAATAATAATAATAATAATAATAATAATAATATGTGTTTTATTTTCCATTATTAACATAATAATAATAATAATAATAATAATAATAATAATAATAATAATATTAATATATTCTTTTTCTTGCTTACTCTTTTGTTAATGTTTATGAGTGTTTTTTTTTTCGGAATAATTTAATAATTTTAATTGTTTTTGCAATAATAGCAATAGTCATTTTATATGTAATATTACTGGAGATAAAAGACAACTCAAGAACAACAAATAAACAAATTTACCTAGGTTATCTACAATTAAAAAACAATACAAGTCACTTTTGTCTCCATTACACTGTTCCATTTAAATGACAAACAAGTCATTATTATATGTTTTAATATTTATTGCATATTATCACCTAAAAGTATATAAAGAGATAAAAAAATTACCTCGGATTTTTGTGATTAACAAAATTAATATCAGCATTCTTAAATAAATTTAATATAATAATATGATAAAAAAAGCTTATAAAAAAAATTGACTTTTAATTTGAAATTTGTGCTCTTTTGTTAAGATCTAATATTACCCGAGAAAAAATACATCTCAAAAAAACAAAAGGTAAACAAATTTGCCAAGATTATCTACAATTAAAAAATATACAATACACTTTTCGTTTCGACTACACTGTTCCTTTTAGACAGCAAATAAGTGATTAGAGCACTTAAAAATATTATATTTCATTTCATAAAAAATTACAACATTTTTATTTATGATGTGTCAGATCTAATATTACTGGGGGAAAAAATCAACTCAAATTTTTTTTACAAATTTACCTAGGTTATCTACAATTAAAAAAATATAAAAATCACTTCCCATTTCGATCACACTATATAGTATGTGAGACTAAGTATATGTGTTTAATATTTTTTTAATATTATCGCCTAAAAATATATAAAGAGAGAAAAAAAATGACATACAATTTCTTGCAAAAAAAATATTAATATCAGTATTCTTAAATATATTTAATATAATAATATGATGAATAAACCTGATAAAAAAAACTTGGCTTTGAATTTAAATTAATATTTTAGACCTTTTTTTTTCCCTTTAAGAAACGGTTATGTTTTTTTCACATGTATTTTTGATTTTTTAGTGTCCAAGTTAGTTGTTCTTTTTTAACCGGGTTTTCTTTTTTTCTTTTAAACCAGAGTATCCGTGACAACAAATTTCTTATAAATCATTTCACCTTCTTAACAATTTTTCTAACAAATTTTATCGAAAGTTTTTTAGCAATAGCAATATTCAATCGCATTTTGGTTGAAAAAAAACATTTTTTACATATTTTATCAATTACAATTATTATAATTAAATAGAATCAATCAATTTTCTACATAGATAAAAAATCCCGGCGAAGCGGGCAACTCTACTAGTGTTGCCTAAAAAAAGAAGTTGATATTTTTTTTTATTAAAATAGATGTTTTTATCCCTTTATACGTACTTCGATTAATTTTATTGATTCTGAAATTAATGATCATTTCATTAATAATTATTTAACCCTTTATTGATTCTGAAATTAATGATCATTTTATTAATAATTATTTAACCCTGAAATCATAGGAGAATCACACTTTTTAATTTTATATTTTTACAGAGAAACATTCTTCTTGTTGTTCTTGTTCTCTCTCTCTCTCTCTCTCTCTCTCTGTATATATATATATATATATATATATATATTACAAAACACATAAACCGCGTAGGGTGTTGCACTGTGGTCACTGTGGATTGCGACAGTGTGGAGACGATTTTGGACTTCGACCGTTTTCGTTTTTTCCTTTTTGAAAGAAATGATAAAAGATGTAAATGTAAAGAATCACAGAGGAATGAAAAAGTTGATCTGCCTTAATCTGCAGAGCATGTTGAATTTTGTATATCTCTCATTATTTACAAGCACATCAGACATACATATATATACTACAGTAATAACTAATCTCGTACATCCCACGAGAGAGAGATGGTAAATAGAGAACAAATGCAGCTGCCAAAATGTCTGCATGTCAGGATTAATGGCAGAAGAAAAAACAGAATAAAAAGTATAACAGAAAAGGTGTCCTGTAAATCACAGCTGAAGGACAATCACCCCTTTTCTTCTAACAGCTCATCATCCTTGTCATCCTTCAATATTTCACTCTTCAACATGCCCCCACAAGATGGAGCATAGTAGTTTACGATGCCCATCTTGGACATGTGAGAAGTGAGCAAAGTTGCAGAAAGTGCTTTTGTGAACATATCAGCCAATTGTAACCTTGTAGATACGTGTGCAGTCTTCAGGACTCCTTCTTGTATCTTATCACGGATGAGATGACAGTCTAATTCGATATGCTTAGTCCTTTCATGGAATACTGGGTTCGAAGCAATGTGTAAAGCAGCCTTATTGTCACAAAACAACTTAGCAGAATGGGATACTTGCAGATCATTCAGGAGAAATCGAAGCCAAGTAATTTCTGAGCTGGTAGTGGCCATGGCTCGGTACTCAGCTTCTGCTGAGGATCGAGATACAACTGTTTGCTTTTTAGATTTCCATGAAACCATAGATGAACCAAGGAAGATGCAGAAGCCAGAAATTGAACGCCTAGTGTCAGGGCAGGATGCCCAATCAGAGTCACAATATGCTATTATGTCCAAGGAATTATCAGAAGGGAAGAAAAGACCTTGTCCAGGAGCTCCCTTGAGATACCTTAGAACCTTGTATGCAGCTGACAGATGCAAGTCTGTGGGGGTATCCATGAATTGGCTGAGAACCTGAACACTATAAGATATATCTGGTCTAGTTATGGTTAAGTACAAAAGCTGACCAACCAACTTCCTATAATAGGTGGGATTGAGCAAAATGTCACCCTTTCCCTTGCTAAGATGCAAATTTTGGTCCATTGGCAATTTGGAAGGACGACAGCCAAGTGTACCTGAATTGGCCAGAATATCCAAAGCATATTTTCTTTGGCATATTTGTATTCCAGTGGCTGTTCTTGCTATTTCAATACCAAGGAAATACCGCAGCTTTCCCAAGTCTTTGATTTTGAATTTGTCATTAAGAAAGAACTTAATTTTCTCAACAACAAGAGGAGAGTCACTTGCCACTATGATATCGTCAACATAAACCAACAATGCTGTGAAGGAATGAGCATCTTGCTTGATGAACAGGCTGTAATCAGCCTTGGACTGACAGAAACCAAATTCAAGCAATGCAGTGGAGAATTTCGAGTACCACTGTCTTGAGGCCTGTTTTAAACCATAAAGGCTCTTGAGAAGCTTACAAACTTGATGAGGTGATCCTTGAGTATATCCAGGTGGAGGTTTCATATATATTTCTTCCTGCAAATCTCCATGGAGAAATGCGTTGTTAACATCAAATTGATATAAAACCCATCCTCGAACTGCAGCAATGGCCAATAAACAACGAACTGTGACCAACTTAGCAACAGGTGAAAATGTCTCATGATAGTCAATGCCCTCTTGTTGCGTATATCCTTTAGCAACTAAACGGGCTTTAAATCTCTCAATGTTCCCATCAGAATGGTATTTGATTTTGTAAACATACTTGCAATCAATTGGCCTTTTGCCTGCAGGTAAATCAGTCATTATCCAGGTCTAATTGGATTCCAAAGCATTTAGCTCATGCTGCATGGCTGCACGCCAGTGAGGCTCAAGAACAGCTTCAGCATATGTTTGGGGCTCATTATGTGAGGAAATGGAAGCAGTAAAAACTTGGAAAGGGTGAGAAAATTGACTATATGAAAGAACTTTATTTAAGGGAAATGATGTACCTGGAAGAACCTCATGCATTTTGGCCTTGACTGGACTGGAAGAGTTGAAGGAGGCCATCTGACAATGAAAGTCCTGCAAATATTTTGGGGCCTGTTTCATTCTTTCAGATTTTCGAGCAGGAGGATGAGGATGAGAAAAAGATGATGATGGTGATGACAGTGTAGGAATAGAAGGTTGTGAAGCATCTGCAAGAGGCAGATTGGATGAGGGGTCAACAGGTGTGCATGTGGCAGGAGAAGGAACTATGGTGGGTGTTATATCTGCTGAATCAAAAGGAGTGTAGTTAATGGTTAAAGGATTCAAAGTGGGAATTGTCTGCAATTGTTGCACCACAGGAGTGATTGCATTAAGGGAATCTTCTATATTGGTGTTGAAGGGAAAGTAATGTTCATGAAAAATAACATTTCTGGATAAAAACGTTTCCCTAGTCTCCATGTCTAACAACTTATAACCTTTTACCCCGAATGGATAGCCAAGAAAAACACATCTTCTTGCTCTAGGATCGAATTTTCTTCTCCCCTGACTCAAAGTACTAGCAAAACAGAGGCACCCGAAAACTTTGAAATGGTCATAAGTAGGCTTAATCTTGAAAATGGCTTCATAGGGTGTTTTGTTTTTCAGCAAGGGTGTGGGAATACGGTTTATTATATAAGTTGCAGTGAGGATACAATCGTTCCAGAATTCAAGAGGTAAATTTGCTTGAAACCTAAGAGCTCTAGCAGCATTCAAAATGTGTTGGTGTTTTCTCTCAACTATCCCATTTTGCTGTGGTGTTTCCACACATGTCTTTTGATGAATAATGCCATAGGAATGATAAAAATCTGCCAAATGAAACTCTGTCTCATTATCACTTCTTAAGTACTTGATCCTAGTTTCAAATTGAGTGCAGACTAGGTTATAGAAGGTTTCCAAGGCCTTTTGTGTATCTGACTTATTCTTAAGTAGATAAACCCAAGTGCTACGAGACATATCATCAACAATTGTTAAGAAATACCTACTTCCATCATAAGCAGCCGTAGAGTATGGTCCCCATAAGTCACAGTGTATAAGTTCAAAGTTATGAGATGATTTGTGCAAACTTTGTTCAAAAGGGAGTTTATGTTGTTTTGCCATGGGACAAATAGAACATGGAATTTCATTAATAGAAGAATAGGAGTCCTTGATTACAATGGGATCGGTAATCAATTTCAATCTAGAATTGGAAATATGGCCTAAACGATAATGCCACAGATTTGGGATAGGAATAACATTGACAGCATACGCAGAATGATGCATGTTAAGATATTTTGATAGTTTACACATCAAAGCATTAGGGGGTACTTGAATGTGTTGAAACTGGTATAAACCATTCTTCATCTCACCCAGTCCAATCGTTGTCCATGATGTGAGGTCCTGAAAAAAACAAGTATTGAACAAGAAAACAAAACAACAAGGGATGTCTTTTGTTAGTGTTGGTGCAGAGATAAGATTGAAATTAAAAGAGGGTACACACAAAACATTTTCAAGAGTGATCATATTTGAAAGCTTGACAGTGCCTATGTGTGTGACTGGGACTTCCTGTCCATTTGGTAGTTTAACATTATATGACACAATGGCTGTGATTTGTGTGAAAAATGTGGTGTTACAGATCATATGATCTGTAGCCCCCGTATCTATGATCCAAGGAACATGGGTGACATCAAAGTGTTTTTGTGCATAGGTGGAGAGACATGTTGTAATACCAGACATGGATGACAGATTGGTGGGATTGACTATGGAAGAGGCTGAGTTCGAGGACATGTTGTTATGAGTGTCTGTTGAGGTGTGTTTGCCATGCAGCAATTGCAAAATCTTCTGATATTGATTTGAAATCAAATCCATCTTCTCAGTATGGTTTCTGGAAGGGTCCTCAGCTGCTACCATGTTGGTTTGTCGTGTATAACCATTTGGTCTTCTTGCCTTATTAAACAGCTTGTGTCCAGGTGGATACCCCACTAACTTATAGCACTTTTCTGCCAAATGGCCACTCTGGTTGCAGTGGCTGCATATGGGGGGCTTTGAATTCCCTGCCTTGAAGCAATCTTCCAGAGTGTGCCCTTGAATCTTGCAGTGATGACAGTAAGGTCTGTTGGAAGATTTGTAGTTTGTGTGCATATTTCTGGAGAAGAGGGCCATTGAGTCTGAGGATGACGTGTTAAGCAACAACTGGTGTTGTTTCTCTTGTTGTTGAACAAGAGAGAAAACTTTGCTTACTTGAGGTATTGGATCCATTATCATGATCTGATCCCGTATGTTTGAGTATGTCTCATTTAATCCCATGAGAAACTGGATTACACAATCTTGCTGGTAACGATCAGTCAAGACCTTCATTTGCCCACAAGTGCATTCTGGCAGAGGACAATGCAGTGCAAGTTCATCCCAAATAGATTTCAGCTTCCCATAATAAATGTTGACTGAATCATTTCCCTGCGTCAAATTTGCCAAGGCTCCTTTTAACTGAAAAATCCGTGGTCCATTTTGTTGAGTGAGCCTCTCGCAAAGCTCATTCCAGATTTCATGTGCATTGTCCACAAGTATGAAAGAGGATTTGACTGAAGGACTCACCGAGTTGTGGATCCATGATACAATCATGTCATTGCATCTCTCCCATGCTTCGAACAGGGGATCACTGGGATCTGTGGGTTTTGTGATACTCCCATCAACAAAACCAAATTTATTTTTGACTCTAAGGACCCTTTTCATAGCTCTCGCCCAAGTGACATAGTTTTCTGTGGTTAAAGGATCAGTTACTAGGCTCAGAACTGATGTATCACTGTTGTCCAAATGGTATGGATTGTTTTGGTCTGATAAGTTGTGAAAACGAGAAGTTGATTGCATGGTTGAGGTTGGTGTTTGTTGGTTTCCAGTTTCCATAGCTATTTAGTGAGCGTGAAGCTCTGATACCATGAAAGAAATGATAAAAGATGTAAATGTAAAGAATCACAGAGGAATGAAAAAGTTGATCTGCCTTAATCTGCCGAGCATGTTGAATTTTGTATATCTCTCATTATTTACAAGCACATCAGACATACATATATATACTACAGTAATAACTAATCTCGTACATCCCACGAGAGAGAGATGGTAAATAGAGAACAAATGCAGCTGCCAAAATGTCTGCATGTCAGGATTAATGGCAGAAGAAAAAACAGAATAAAAAGTATAACAGAAAAGGTGTCCTGTAAATCACAGCTGAAGGACAATCATCCCTTTTCTTCTAACAGCTCATCATCCTTGTCATCCTTCAATATTTCACTCTTCAACACTTTTTCTGTACTTTTTTAAAAAAAATAATCAGTCGTGAGCAGTGCATTGACTATTTTATCCTCGGTAATAGGACAAATTAAGGGTTCCAATCGAGGGGCACTGGCGTAATTGCGCGTTGTCGGACTGACCCGGTTCGGTCCTGTCCGTCGCAACTGTATATTTTTTTTAAATGGCTAAATACAATTATAGCCCCTAATAAGACAAAAACACTGGCTTGAGTCCAGGGACTGGATGGTAATTGACTCTCTGTTTTGAATTTAAAATTCGATGTCTGTCAGAGCGTGCGCAGCACGCGCCAGCCGGTTTTCCGCCTCCCACCCTGTTTAAGGGGCGCGTGCGACGTCAAACGGTGGCTGGAAATTAGCTACCGGAGTCCAACCCGGTGCGCCGCCGCGTGGTCTTCCTTCCGTGGAGGCGCGTGTAACCTACAAATGTCCGTGAACGCGAAGGAGGCCGGTTCAAACCGCCGGCCACATTTTCCTCTCTCCTAAACGTAAATGTGCTCGAGAGTCCCCCATTGTTCGTTACTTTTCACTTCGGTCCCTCGACTTTTTATTTGGTTTTTGGTCCTCATTTTTGTTATATAAGTTTTGATTTAGTTCGATTGGGTCCTCCGATTTTAATTAATTGAATGTCAAAGTTTCACTTCGGTCCTGCTACTTTTGATTTCCGGATTGGCTATAAATAACTCAATGAATTCGGTACACAAGTTGCGATTTTTTCAATTTTTTCCTCTGATTTCAAATGACAATAAATGTAATTTGCATTTTAGCCCTTTGACTTTTAATTTTGTAATCTAATCCCTTAATATTTGATTTTCATTTCAGCCCTTATACTTTTATTTTTTTTGTATTTCTAGAATAATCCCTATTTTTGTCCATGTATATATAAGTGTATTTAACACAACAACAACAACAACAACAACAATAATAATTTAATTTTTTTTTATTACTCTTTTTTTAATTTTTTTCTCGTGATAATTTGATATTTTTTATTGTTTTGATAGTGATAGCAATGATAATTTTTATTTTTATTTTATTTTTTGTTTTATCTTTTGTTAAAGTTTCCGGGATATTTTTAGTTTTTCATTTATTTTTTTCTTCTATCATTATTAACATAATAATAATAATAATAATAATAATAATAATTTAATTGTTTTTCTTGCTTACTCTTTTGTTAATATTTTTTTTCTTCCGGATAATTTGATATTTTTTTTTTATTGTTTTGACAATAATAGCAATGAATTTTTTTTTTTAAATCTTTTGTTAAAGTTTCTAAAATATTTTTAGTTTTTCATTTATTTTTGTTTCTTTCATTATTAACATAATAATAATGATAATACCAATAATAATAATAATAACAACAATAATTTTATTGTTTCTCTTGCTTATTCTTTTGTTAATGTTTTTTAGTGTTTTTTTTTCTTGGATAATTTAATAATTTCTATTGTTTTAATAGTAAAAGCAATGATAATTTTAGATTTTAAAGGCTTTGATTTTGCTATTTTTATGACAGGGTGTGTTAAGTTGTTTTATTATATTAAATTTTACATATATAAATATTATATTTTAATTTTGATCCAGCAAATCCTATAAAAATTGTTTGTCAACCCGCAACGTATAACATATATTTTTTAAAAATTTTAGATTAAATGATTTTTTTCAGCTATTACTATTTTTTCATCTATAATATTTTTTTTCATTTGCTCTATCTTTTAGTTTTTTATTGGTTCTTTTTTATATTTTTCAAGTTAGATTATTTTTTTCTCTTGATAATTTTGATTTTTTTTCATCTTTTGTTAAAGTTAAATGATTTTTATAATTTTACTGTTTGCACAATAATGATTTTAGTTGTTAATTTTTTTTTCTTATAAAAATATTTTGCTATTTTTTTAATGCTAGTTTGCGCTTTTATGATCTTTTATGATGCAATACCTATATTTTAAAATATGTAATCAATGCTTGTGTAACAAACTCAACTTAAAATTTCATATATTTTATCCTTTAATCTATAACTTTAATTCAATTATATCATTTAAATTTATCATTATTAATTTAATTATATTAAATTATATATGCAAGACTTTCTCCGACGTATGATAAAAAAAAAGAGGAAATAAAGATTATCATTGTCACAAGGAGCAGACGTCAGGCTTGGCAAAAAAAAGAAGGAATTTCTTTCTTTCGCATTGAAATGTATTCGTTGTTTTTGTATTGTTTTATCTTATGTGATGTTATTTAAAATAAAAATTTAAAAATATATTATTTTAATATATTTTAAAATAAAAAAACATTTGAAAAACAATAATACAGTTTTGTACTTGCTGGTACCATACTTTCCGATCAAAGAAAGGGAAGAAAAGCAGCTTCTACGCTCTCAGTTTCGCTACAGAGCAAAGGAGAAAAGGTCAGCTTTAGCAGCTTTCTGCCGCTGCTTCCTCCATGCTTTCCAATAAAAGAAAGAATCCATCAGCACTTTTGCTGACGTGGCATCATAAACTTCGACCCTCGTGGTGTCGGAGGGTTATGTACGAAAGGCATGGGCAGCATGCAGCCGAAGGCTTTTGAGGCCGGCCCGATACTCTTATGGGCCTGCCCACTTCAGGTGTTGGGCCGAATGGTTGGTCAGATATGGCGGGCGTTGTCTGTGAACAGCGGTCCTTCCTTCCGTGTCGTTTCTTCACTTCCACTTGATAACATTTCCCTTTTCAATAGATTTCTTTTCTCCCTGTTATTCACAGTTTTTTTTAGGTGTTTTTCACTTTATTTTTAAAATATTATTTTTTTTGGAAATGTAAGTATAAAACAATTATTAATTTGGGTCAGTGCTTCTAAAAAATACATTCATTCAACACAAAATAAAAGAAGTTATTCGTTCCGATGATTTAATTATTAACTTTCCATTTGCGAGTAACTAGTTTTCATATTCATATGCATTATTAATTTAAATTCAAATCCCAAAACAAAAAACTATATATATAAAAACATTATATTGTTGTAAATGCATTTAATCAGAATTATATTTAGTTTTGAAGTGAAAGCCGATCCATAAATAATAATTAATAATTAAGATTAAATGTCCGAGAAACCCAAGCATGCACCGAATGCCAACAATAAGGAAGTTTTCAAGAGCTCCGACCTGGTCCTATTCGACGACAGCACTGCCGACGTTTTATTCTTATCTAAAGTCCCACCTGGTACATTGAAAATGGTCCAAAATCCGAACTCTCCAAGTGAACCCCCCGTGGACTTTATTAAAGAAGAATAAAAACAAAACACTTTTATTGATTCCCATTTTAAGCACTCTATGATGTTTGCGGAGCATTTTAATTGTGTTTTTCATTTTTTTTGTTTTATATAAAATATATATTCTAGTGTTTTTTGATTTTTTTGATTTTCAATAATAGTTTTAATAAATAAAAATGTTATTTAATATGTTTTAGGCAAAAAAAAAATTTCAAAAAACAACTGAAACCACACTCTTAAACATCTTCATAGTATTTATCTTTTTTCTTAAAAAAAAAGAGAAATATAAAATCTATCACTCATAAAAAATAATAAGAATATTTTTATTCAATGTATTCGGTTACATAAATCTTGTTTGGTATTGTTTTGTTTGGAAATAAAAAAGAACTAGTAATTGATTTTAAAAAAAATCAAAATAATTGTGTTTGAAAAGATTTGTCATCGAAATTATAGGCTACTTTTATATTTCAATTTTCATATTTTTTTATTTTTCTTAAGAGATTAGACCCAATATCTGAAAGTCTATGATGATTCATATTGCATAAAATATTACTGTGGATTCATGTAGCTGGATGTTTGAGAGTATGATTATAGTTGTTTTTAAAAATATTTTTTATTTAAAAATATATTAAAATAAATTTTTTTAATCGCCGAATACCCCATAACTTAAAGCATTAATCATATGAACATTCATTAATAAATAAAATAATAATGGAGGCAGCCTCATGTGGACCAAGTCAGTCAGACTCCAAACGCGTTGAATCTTTGAACTTTTATTACACTCCTGCCACAGCACTGAATACTTCCCGCTTTCCAAGCAACCCCCTCCACCTCCAACTTTCCCATATATATATATCACCGTCTCCCTCTCAGTCTCTTCATATCCAGCAGAACATCAGAGAAGAAGAGAGGAGATTTCGGCCGAAGACTTCGTCTTTTTCTCTCTTTTCTTCTTTCAAGCAGCGATAAACAGAAAATAGAGATGGAAGAAAGCAAGGAAATTGTAATTCGTGAAGTGTGGTCGTGTAATTTGGAGTCGGAATTTGAGCTGATTCGTGATCTAATCGACGAGTTCCCGTACATCTCCATGGATACGGAATTTCCCGGGGTTGTTTTCCGACCACCAGTGGACCCCACGAACAACAGGAGTTACTTCCGACAACTCAAGCCGTCGGATCATTACAGGATCCTCAAGTCCAACGTTGATGCTTTGAATCTTATCCAGGTGGGCCTCACGCTGTCCGATGCGGAGGGGAACTTGCCTGATATGGGAACCGGAAACCGGTTCATCTGGGAGTTCAATTTCAGGGATTTTGACGTGGAGCGTGACTCGCATGCTCCTGACTCGGTCGAGCTGCTGAGACGACAGGGGATTGACTTTGAGAGGAACAGAGAGGAGGGGGTTGACTCGGCGAGGTTTGCTGAGTTGATGATGTCGTCTGGGCTTGTCTGCAACGAGTCGGTGAGTTGGGTTACTTTCCATAGCGCGTATGATTTTGGGTACCTGGTGAAGATTCTCACGCGCCGGGACTTGCCGTCTGGGCTGGTGGAATTTCTGAGGCTGCTGAGGGTGTTTTTCGGGAATAAAATTTACGATGTCAAACACATGATGCGGTTTTGTAAGAGCTTGTATGGTGGGCTGGACCGGGTGGCCCGGACCCTGAAAGTGAACCGGGAGGTCGGGAAATGCCACCAGGCCGGTTCGGATAGTTTGCTGACGTGGCATGCTTTCCAAAAGATGAGGGATGTGTTTTTTGTGAAGGATGGGCCGGAGCAGCATGCTGGCGTTCTGTACGGACTAGAGGTGTTTTGCTGATAAAATATGCATGATTTATGCATACATTATTTGGTTTATTAAATTTGGAAAATGTATATTAAATTTTGGAAAATAATTAAAGAAATTCTTTTATGGTATGTGTGTGTTGTGGTGGACTAATAATCTTGAGCCATTTCTACTGGATCACCTCCTTCCTTTTCCCACGAAGAACACAGCCGATTCACATCCTAGCTTATAGGTTTTAGACTAAAAATATTCTGAAAAAAATAGATGATATTTTATCAAATTAATTCATTACGTAACTGATCTTTTAAAACATACTGCTTTGCAGCAAATTTAAGCAAGGTTGTCAATAATGTTTTGTTCTAACTGAAACGTTCAGTGCCATTAAAAAAACTGAGACAAAATGATGTCGTTTTCTTCTTGTTTTTAATTCCCGTTCGTTCCGGAAATATCAGCTAAATACAAACCCGAAACAGTATACCAAAATACTCTAAAACCGAAATATTTTATATCTATAGAAAAATCAAAACAATAACCAAAATAGTATTAATAATCTTAATTTTAAATTGAATGTTAGGACAAGGAAGGTCGTAGCGTGGATAGTTTTAAGCTTTCCATCTTTCTTCTGCTTTTGCATTTCCCCTTCAACTCTTGAATTTTTCAAATGGTTGACAGCACGGCCTTCCTATCCAACACTTGGAACTATTCATTTAGTTTTTTTTGAAAATAAATTAAAAAAAACATTTTAAAATATAATCGTGAAGTGATTGGACAGCTTAAATAATATATGGTCAAAGTCATCAAGCATTAATTGCACGTTTTCCATCCTTTTCTCCTCCAAGTTTCTTGGTTATACATGGTCTTTGAAAAACATTTTAAAAAATAAAAAAAGGATATTTTTTTTTTGATGTTTTTAGGTATTTTTATATTTTAATATCAGAAATAATTTTTTAAAAATTAAAAAAAAAATTAATATATTTTTGAACAAAATATACTTTCAAAATCAACCGCAACTATTACTCCTCAACCATCAGCTAATATGATCTCAAATTAGATTTTTCTTTTCTTTTATTTTATTTTGTAAACTGCAAATCGTGGTTAAAACACCCAAATTAGTATAAAGTTTGGATTTTGGAGTGACATCTCAATCAACTGAAATTATATTTTTTTAAGAGAAAACCAATTAAAATAATATTTTTTTTATTTTTTTTCAAAAACATTTTTCAAACGCCCAGACACCTCAAAACACGATAAGTAATGGCACTGCATTTTAAAAATAAAGAAGGGTTTCTTTCTCAGGATGACCTGCTGTATGTGGGCCAATGGGTCTGTCAAATCGTCTATTGAGCATTTCTGAGGCCCCCAACATATATGGGCCCATTCACTATTAAAGCCCATGTTACCCGGAATCATAACTGAGGAAAAGAGAAGCGTGAAAGCGAGGGAAACGCTAACCCGGCCCCAAGCCAAGAGTTTTTCAAAGTATACAAAACACAGCAACAGAGATTGCCAACCACTGCCATTAAAACTCCACAGATAGCTATAAATGCTGGTGCTGAATATGGATTCATGCATGCATCATCGCTGTATTTGAAGGACTTTTATACACAAACACAAAAAAAGTGAAGGGAAAATTACTATATATACCCTCCTGGCATTGATTTTAAACAAAATGTTACCATGCTCGAATGAATGAATGAATGAATGAATAAAAATCGGTAATTATTCTTATAGTAATATCTCAATATCAAGGTATATGTAAACAAAGAGAAGATGTTACCATGCACGTACGGCTAGGATTCATGTGACTCGCATCGAACACAGGGTTTCTTGGTGATCTCTTTCCAGATTTCAGTGAAAGCTTGAACGATTACATGATGGTGGCAAGGAGAATTGAGCTCCAAGAAGCAGTTAAGAAGCTCCTCGAGATCATCTTTAGAGTAGATGTTTTTCTCCAAGATCATCTGCAACATGGAGTTCTTGAAATCTTGAAATGGGTCATCGGAATCCTTCACCACGGCAATGCTGTCAATGATTTTGGAAGCTCTTGGATCGGTTTCGGGTTCCGGGTTTTGGGTTGGCGTGCTGGTTCTCTTGTTCAAAGTGACAGTAGTGGGAGAGGAGTCGTCTTCTTCGTTGTCCAGTAATGACAGGCCTGCACTTTTAGTACCAGATGAGCTTGAAGAGGAGCGATTAGGGTTTGGATCTTTCGGGGAAATTGAGGTTTTGGGTTTACGTTTTGGTGTTGGCTCATGGACGTCTGAGGGTTTTGGTCTGCCACAGACACAGCCTGCATTGGGTATGGGTATGGATTGAAGAAGGTTTTTCTTCTTTGAAGACATTGAAAGAGTTTTGTGCTCTGCAAGGTTTAAGATTCTATCTGCTAGCTAGGCATGGAGCTAGCCAGGAGGTGTTTATACTCTGGAGGGAGGGAGGGAAGTTGCTTTTGGTTTTGGGTAGGAGTCATTTTCTTTAGTGTTGTTAAGAGAGGGGGGTTTTATTTTTTTCGTTCTACTTCGACTTGAAGCAACATGAGGGAGATATTAATGTGAGCTTTTTAAGTATTTTGAATCAAATAAATATATTTGGTGTTTGATACTGAGTTTTAAAAGTTTTTTTTGAAAATATTTATTTATTTTTTAATATTTTTATATCATTTTTATGTGCTGATGTCAAAAATAATTTTTAAAAAATAAATAAAATATTATCCGAATTTTAAAAATAAATAAATAATAATAATAATCATATTCTTTCAAATAACTTGGTTGAGAAACATAAAATCTTATCTAAATAGTTCTAGATTATGATATGAGTGAATTTTAAAAAGATCAAATTATCGGAATCTACATTGAATTCTTTTTACATGAGTAACTCAAATTATTTTTATAAGAAAATAGGCAATTTCATCAAAAACATAAATACTAGAAGGAAATTTGATCACACACAGATAAACTTAATTGATTGATGTACATACCATAGGAACAGCTTGAGAATCGATCATAGGCAGTTTGATGAGAATTCCTTTTTATTTTATTTTTTCAATGAACAGGATTGTTAATAATTTATTAATGAAAATAGAAACGGGATTTTGAAAGATATGTACTAGCTAGATCCACCATGGCAGATCAGTGAAGCCAACAATCAAGAAGATGGCTAGCACAACCCACGTAAAGACAACTAAAACCTAAAAGAGCACGAAAGAAAACAACCGCCATGCTCAACCACAGAAGCTGCAATATTGTCCAGCAGTTATGATCACTAAAGCAATCTAGACAACATAAATTGCTCTTCGTACCGTGTCAAGAGCATGTGTAATCTTCCCAGCCATGTCGCTGCTGAGGAATTTGAGACAAGTGTTCGCCGGAGATTCTGGCCTGTTCCGAATATCAGACCCCAAAAGTAAGTTCTTGAAGGAGGAGGAGGAGGATGTCTTAGTTCTGGCAAAGGCTGTAAGTATAACCACGCGGCCTTCTGGACCAGAGCATTGCTTATTGCGATATCCTCAGGTGACCGGAAAGAACAAAGACCACCGTGTGATAACGGACTTCCGCCGTTGCTTTTGACGCAAGGAATCAAATCCTTCACTGAAGTATATGTATAGGATGGTGAAGAAGGAGAGCTTAAAGAATGCTTCAAACTGGCGTTTGGATCTGACGTTTCTTCACAGCGGGCTCTTGGAAAGCTATTGCTCTTTGTCTTGGTTAAAAAGGAAAATTTCTTGGATCGTGTTACACAAGATTTGGTGTTTCTGGTTGCCATAGTGAATTAGTTTTGGTTCCTGTGAGAATTAAAAAGAAAGCAGGAAGAGGGGATTAAGTAAGAAGAAACTTCAGATAATTAATTTGAATTTTTGGATATATATATATATATATATTAGTTTAAATTCAGATTTTGAACTTAATTTCAATTAAATCTAGCCCTTGTATTCAACTGGAATTTAAATCCTTATCTAAATCTGCAACAAAAAATTTAAGATAATTAATTGTGAGGTGATAATAAATTATTTTTAAACTCAATTTCAAGACCTAAAATTCTCAAATATATAAAATTTTCATGCTTAGCCTTTGCTCTACTATTCTATAGGTGGTAAAATCTATGCAAAGATAAATTCAAATTTATAAATAAATCTAACATAGAAAAAATGAAAGAACCAAATCTCTGAGTTATTGTACCATTTAAATGCATAGTTTATCGTATCTCTAATTATCTCCTTGATTTTTCATTTTCTATTTTTCTTATATCTTTCGACTCTTATGGCTTTAGGTGTTACAAACCATTGTTTTAAAAGCTTCACCGTTGAGATTGTTTTTGAAAGTATATTTCATTCATAAACACATTAAAATAATATTTATTTTAAAAATAAAATTTTAATATCAGCACCCAAGGATGAAATTAGAAAAATATAGATCGAAATGAAAATAGCGTCAAACATGAATGATATGCTATAAGTTTTGGAAAATACACACTTTAATCATCTCACTTCAAAAATAACTCAAATGATACAATTTTTAGTGCCTCAATTTTTTTCAAATTTATTTTTGGTATAAAAATTTATTTTTGTTATTTTTTTAATCCCTAATTGAGAGAGAAGAGATAAAGGCAAAGCGAGTCAAAATCGAGATTTTGACACGGATCGAAAGGACTCGAAAAATCGGATCGTAAGATCGGATCAGTAAAATCAGTAGAAAGATCGTAAAATGTCCGTACAAAAATTATTATTTTTAATTATATTTAAATTTAAAAATGAATTTAAATATAATTAATTATTTTTATTATTATTATTCTACGATTTTCTAAGATATTTCTACGATTTTGAGCGATTTTTCTACTGAGTTTGACCGAGTTTGACCGGTTTCGATTTTTCTTTCCGGTCCAACCAGGTTTTCGGAGTCAACTCGCAAAATCAGTACGATTTTGTGAGTTGGCTCACGATTTTGACTGCCTTGGATAAAGGTCGTTGAATTCTTGTGATAGAGAGAGAGAGAGAAATATCGTTGACACTAATCTGAGAAAAAAATAAAGAGTCAATATATATATATATATATATATATATATATATATATATATATATATATTATTCTACCTTTAGAAATAGATTTGAGCTTGGTTTGATTTTTGGTTTTAGGTTGATTTAAGTTTATAAGATGATTTTCATCGATAAATTGATCACAATTTCTAAGGTTTGTTTGAATGTTGTTTCGGTCAAATTAGATTGAAAAACAAAATTTTGGGCAAACAAATACTTAAGCCCTAATTTCCTAACCACAATGGAAAATTAGGTTACACACCAACTGATTTAAAAGAAAACAATTAAGGTGGACGACATTGTAGTAAAAAATAAATAGAGTTCAGTCACGCAGAATGTGATGAAATGGGTCAAACCAGGCCTCACAACACTTTACCTCTGTTTTCTTCCAAAATTATTTTTTCATAACATTAATGCTTTTTATATAGTTTCCCCCTCTATTTATATTTGCCTTGGCTCAGATTCCATGTGTTCCTTGATGCCGGTGATAATTTTCTGTAATAATCCATTATAATGAAACAAACTTTTACGGTGATTCTTTTTCAAACTGAAGCTTGCATGAACACAATATACAATATGCAGGACTGAAAAATGGAGCAAACGAAAACTAAATCCATGAATTCAGATCTTTACCAACCCTCTAAGAAATTTATTAGTTTTTAGGTCCTCAGGGTTGCAACTAGCGAAATCACCAGAGTTCCTTGTGTCATAAACAACACCATTGAGCAATGAAATTCCACAATCACCACTCCATTACGGGAACAACCAATCCATTCAGGAGACGGACAGGATTCAAGGAGGTAGCCAATGCCTTGCATCCACATGCGATGACATTGAGATGTCAATTATCAGGGCATGCTTCAATCCTGCCATTTGCTGCCCTGGTTTCACAAATCAATTATAGAACAGCAATGGAGACACAAACACAGCAGAAAATACATCTATTTTTCAGTTTCTAAACAGGAATGAATACTACCATCGCATTATATATTACATGGTTTGCTACCTAAACGGATATCAAGGCAGTAAATACAACAAAGCCAAGATGCGGAGAAATATACAAGGATCGATCAAAAGTCAGTTACCTTCTTTATTTGCCACTAGAATCATACGTATCATGTATATTACTTAAGCTGTACAATGAACTAGCTACCTCCTTCACGATCTTTAGTTTCTTTGGAGCTACCCCAATATGGTATCCTGCAGGAACTCTCAATCCAACCCCCAAAATATCACTACGGTAAAGGTAGATGGTGGATGTCATAGGTTCTTGACCGATAGAAGCCATTTATCTTTGACTTGATTCACCAACATTTCCCTTTCATCCGGAACTCTTGTTAGTACCGGGAGGCACTTCTGTTGGATTAGATGGTGGAGTTTGGGGCTGTGGTGTGCAGACATTTGGCATGGCATAATCATTATGAAGTGTGTCCAAGTCATCCCATTCAACCACAGCTATTTTTGCAGTCAAGGAACTCTGAATTTTATCTGGTCTACACTTTATTAAGGATGAGAAAGTAAATACAATTCAATATCTTAACAAGGATACGTTCGTTACGCCACATGTCTGTAATGCTAACACCAGCATCTGATAAAAGCCAGTAATCTGCATCGCTCTGTAATTAAACAACAAAATTTGAACTAAGAAAACTTATTTATTTTACAAAAGAAAGCAGTTCCTTTCTTTAGTAAAAAGATATTAAAGCACATGCCATGGAGCTCAAATCTGTGTTAGGAAAAAGGATAGCATGTTAAGGTTCACACAATCATCTGAGCATAAGGTGCTTTCCCGACCTGTTGTGCTTCATTGCTTGTGCTTGCAAGTGTTGTTGACATTCCAAGCAAACATGCAGTTGTTAGCTTGCATATTTCTGAAAAAAGGACAGCAAATAAAGAAAACTTACATCAACATCTGAAGGAACAATCCTCATGATCCCGCTCACAAAGTCATGTCCGGTGTTAAGTTCTGAGCACATTCTATGACCATCTTGTTCCTGCATTCCAACCTCCTCTCCTCTGCTCTCCTCCATGACCATTGAAGTAGCTGGATTTTCATCGAAGCCTGAGGTTGATGGATAGCATGAAGGTGGCTCTACACCTTGAATATCCTCAATTTTCTCTTCAAATTGACTAGGAGAGAGAGGCATTAGGAAAATCAGTTACATAAATTCTTGAGTCACCAATGGGTCACTGCTCTGCTAGAAAGAAGATTAGGCATTGCCAGTAACATAAAATAAATGAAAATATACCTGACAAGATAAACATCTATTGGGCCCATTGTACTCCGAAGGACTATCCTGTATCTCCTCTGAGGATAATCAACCGCCTGATGAGGAAAGGAAAAACTATCACAAGGAGCATAAATGGACACACACTGTAACCTTTTTCCTGAATTGACTACTTCTGGGATTACCTCATCGGGATCTGGGACTTCTAGAGTGGTACCATGTGGAGCTTTAATTGCTATCAAGGTTTCATTCTGTAACAGAAATAAAATTACAGACTCAAATGCTAGCAATATAGAAATTTTTCTTTAGGAAACTCAGTGACACTTCAAGCACCAAGTCTATTACTTGATAACAAAACAAAGAACACTGACCTGGAAGCCAGGTAAGCTCTTGATGTCTTCTTCAGTGACAAAAAGCCACCTAACATGGTAAATCAGCAAAATGGGCTGAGTCTCTTAATTAAAATAGGTAACTGCTGTACAAACTATCAATAATCCATGCAAACATGAGGAGAATAATTTACTTTTGATTATTTTCATCTTCACTGAGGTCCCTCAATCTTTCTTGCATTTCTCTGCAATAATTTAGAGCCTCAGCACAACCTAAAAAGTTTTAGAAAAGCAACATGGGAATATTGCACAAGCAGAAGGAAAAACAGCATAACCTTGTTTGTTCATCTAATCTGCGTTCCTCCATGGTCAGGTTTTCAACTTCTGCCTGCAAGTAAAGGAAATCATTGATGAAGCAAAATCCAGTACTTACTGAGAGTTTTTGTTCATTGAAACAGTGCATTATCCACTGTTTTGTAACTGAAAATGAAATCTCAAATCAACTAATTAGTGCAGCCTTAGGAATTCAAATTTAAGCATTGCGTTGATGCTGCAGAGTGTTATAGAAGTTGTGTCCCATAATGAAGCTCATAGGACAAATTTGCAAGGAAGACCTTTTTGGTTGGCATACAAGAGACTTACATTTATGCATAGCTATTCCATTAAAGAATCAGCATTTCTTTCCTATGGATGGACGACTTTCATCCAAATAGGGCCAGCAGCCATCAATAATTTTATTCATCATTTATCAATTCAGAAGTTTTAATTTGTTTTTAAAAAACTTCCTATGGTACGTGGTTATTCAGCATTGGTTGACATTTGATGTTAATTAAGTTCTATACTAAAAGGACAATTTGAGGTTTTCACGTGCTACTATAAGCACAGTATTCTGTGCTTACAGAATAAAGGGGCCTATTAGTGGATGAAACTTGAGATGGTTCTATGTTCTTGCGTATCCAAGAAGTGCCCCTTGTGCAGTTGCAGATATGGCCACGTGGATTCTAGATTTTTATGCTAGTCAATCTATTGCTCTGTTTGTTCTCAATAAGCTGCCGTAGTTGGCTCTAAAACTTCCCAGGAAGGAAAACTAAAGCAGCACATTTAACAAACAGCTTTGCAAAGCCCAATCCAAGAAAAAAAATGTCATGCTAAGAAACAAGTCGTCAGTTGTCACAATCAGAAATAAAAGAGTTACTGGTTGTCAATAACTGCATACCTGCAAAGTAGCAACATTATTATCATCCGCCTCTCCCGGCCTTGATACATCAAGCCCCCTGATAACATTCAAACAAAAGCTACTCATCACAAGCAAAAATAATTTTCATAATAATAGATAATAATGCAACAATTGTACAATTTAAAACAAGCTACATCAAAAAGAGATTTGAGTCCATACTTCCACTGAATTCTATTCTTGAGCTTCTTTTCTATAAGACCAATTCCTTCTAGAACATTTGTTATGTCATATATCCGCCTCTTTTGAACCTGAAATGAAAGAAAACCTTCAAATAACAGAACTTTACAGCACATGGTAGAATAGATGGAAACTGAACTGAAGGTAACCTCTAAAGTCTCAGCAGCTTTATTGAGATCAAGGATGCCATCTTCAGCATGTTTGATCAAATTGATGAATTTTTTAGTCAAGAGGCCTGAATCAGAATCACATAATATATTACCACTATAACAATGCAGTCCTTTGTTCCATGAGTTATTTGAAACAGAGTTCATGATAATCACCAACAAATTTCTGTTTCAAAAGAAAATACAGAAATGCACGAGCAGAAAAGATTACCTAGAGAGCTGTCATAGCGACATGGACCAGTTGGAGTAAGATTATTTCCAGGAGAACCTGCCAATTCAAAGAATGTTTCTCATTACATGTACTTACTTCCACTTCCTTCTTTTCACCAGTGAAATCAATTAAAAAACGGTCAGAAGAGTAGTTCCACGATAAAAGAAACTCACAACATATCAGCTTACTCGTTGGTTTACTCAGACCTAACCAGTGACAAAAAATCACTCCAGAAACACAAATATGAAACATCACTGTAAATTTTTTTAAAAATATACTCACCAAGAGCAGCAGCAGCACTCTGAGATCCAGATTTACTGCTCTTTGTGAGTCTTGATGTTTTGGGTGTCTTTCCCCCTTTTCCTGATACTGGTGTCTGCAGGGGGCTGGTCACTACTTCCATATATCCATGACCAGCATTCCAGTCACTGGACTCACCTTGATGGTCTGCTGCATCACTCTTCCGCTTTAATGTCTGATATACAACAATTAATTTGTATTACCACACTGTAAGTTGCTGACAATTATAAAATAAATGAGCTCATGAGATTTTGCTCTTTAAAAGGAAGTACACCGAATATATCTTGTATAACATCTGAGCTGACACAACCAGCCAAACTTGTATCAGTAAATGAAAGCCTATAAGAAATATACATGAATACCAAGTTGTGTATCCTAATTGTTCAGTAAAAATGAGTGCAAAGGAAAGCACAAGAGTTACAGATCCCAATATGATAATTGAATTCTGAGAATAGGAAAACATCATATGGGAAAAGAGAAAGCATCAAGATTTGTGTTTATAAGTATTCTGTAAGAAGTGAACATGTCATGATGGTTAATGCAAGCACAGGAGGATCACATGCTTGGAGACCACAAAGGGTAAGCTAGAAGCAACTTTATCCGAGCCACCTTCATCACTTAACTTGAAACAAGCTCATGGCTTAAGCATCACATTCCTTCCAAAATTACATCATAATGGACTCGCAGTCATGCTGCCTTCCAGAAACTTCATAGGCATCCAAAAATCCTCAATTAGAGGGAAAATAGGCAAGGACAACTGTCAAAACCTGGTGGGAAAAATAGTAATCAATGGCACTGCTACATTGCGAGCCATTTTTACCTTTTTACCAGGCATATATATCACAATAAGATGTCATAGTTTCTCAGAAATCATTTGTCATAGAAACAACCAAAATGCAGCATTTTTTTATTAAGGCAAAACACTCATCTCTTTTCGCAGTAGATGATAGAGGAAGCATAAATCAACTTAACTTGACAGTAAGGTCTATTTCCCTCATAAAAGTGCCTTGGCATCATTTACCAAGCAGTTAGGTGTGTAATGTCTTGACTTTAGGACCATAACTCGAGACAAGACAAATTGATAGGGAAACTTGAGTTACTGAATCCTACAACTTAAATGTTCCTCTGGTAAACTTACGCATCATTACCGTGTCCCATTTACATCTTAGACACAGATCTTTACCACATGTCCCTAATTTTTCACCCAGCATGTTATCACAAGCCAGACACCACCACACACCAAGTTAAACCACTACCATTTACCACCCATTTCTACTCCCTACCCCTCGTCTTCCTACCTCCTGAACAACGGATCTTAATACGTGCGTGAATTGTAAGACAACAACTCACCAAGATGATGTAAGAAGCACTTAAACTCTTACAAAACCCCAAAATAGAAACCATTACTGAGGGCATCTAATCCCAGTCAACACAGACAGAATAAGCTACAAAAATAATGTTTTTAAGCAGAAAGTTTAGCCCTTCACCCTAAAATACACGTGAAATATACCAGTTCAGCTCTACAAAACCCACTAACACAACAATTTAACCAAACCCATCTCCAAAACCCTCTTCAAGAACACAAAATTAGCAAAAAAACTAATCAAATTACAACTAAAGTAAAAATTAAAAAAAAATCCCAGAATCACAAAACCCTTACAAAACAGTCAAATTTGAAAACAAAGCAGATCTCCTAAAAAAAAACTCCCCCCCCCCCAAACAAAAAATAGTAAATACTTACAGGAGGTTTCACAACAATGCCCTCAACTTCATGATCAGAAACGGCACGTCGTTGGTCGTCACCGAACCGGTGGTAGTCACCCGGAGGCAAAAACGGTGGCTTCATAGAAGAAAACAGAAGCGGTTGCTGATGCTGGCGCTGATTCGTTCCGTGACTCTGCATACTGCTTTGCTGCGGCTGCTTCATTGATTGGTTGTTCTGTGCTTGAGAATTCGACATCGCAAGAATTTTGAAGTAAAAACACTAAAAATTAATTCTTTTTTGGAGGGGTTTTAGGGAATTGAAGTAAAAAGGGAATTGAAAGGAGAGTGAAAGGAATTGAGGGAGATCAGGGGGTGTTTGGATGGAAAGGAAAGGAAAAAAAAAAAAAGCGGGAGAGAGAGAGGGAGGGAGGGAGGGAGGGTGGAAAACGAGGGAAGGGAAGAGGAGGAGGGAATTTGGTTCGGATATAGATGTGGAGGGAAGTGCTGCCTTTGCTTTTTTATTATTTATTTATTTATTTGTTTAAGTAATTAACTCATAATTAAATGTAAATTGTATTTTTAAAATTAAATTTCCTTTCTTTTCTTTCCCGTCTAATTAGGTAATTAGTTGTTGTAATTTGTTACGAGGCCATATGAATTTGAAAAAGAAATTATGTTTTTTTGGGGGGCGAGCCTAAAATTAAGTGTCAAGAGATGGTGTTTTCTTGATTAATTTCAAGATAAAATTTATTTTTTAAAATAAAGGTGATGTATTTATTTTTTTTATTAAATAAATAATTTAATGTTACTAGGTCTAGCTATAGTTATCATGCATAAACACTATATTTGCTTTTTAATTTATAAAATCATTTGTTGAATTAAAGTGAAGAGAAGAAGTGGTTTGCTAGTATTGTAAGTATTTTTTTACTATTTCAAATCAAAATAGATGATTAAGAATAATTATAGCATGATATTTTTTTTACAATTAATATGAGTTCAAAGCTAAAATTGATACGCAAAGAGATAAAATAATAATTATATTATTATAATTCACAATAATCTACTACAATAATTTTACAACCTAATAATTATATTAGGGGTGTTTAGGAATGCTTTTTAAAAACATTTTTGAAAATTTATGATTTTTTTTTAAGTTTAAATCAATAAAATTTGGTATTTCTATATATTTTGATGTGTTATTGTCAAAAATAATTTTTTTTAAAAAAAACAGAATTTTAATGTATTTTTAATAAAAAAAAATTAAAAAACAATAGCAGCCACACTTGAATATAAAATTAAGATATAGGTAATAAACACATGGTGAAAACAAAATAATTACATCCATGGTAACTTTCAAATTATTTTACAAGCAAGAATCGTATTTGAGAGAAATGGGGTTGTAAAAAGTTGAAAATAATTTAATACTAGAAAAATAGGAAAGTGCGATTTATATATATATATATATATATATATATATATAATAAATAAAGGGAAGAAAAGGAAAGTGCACTTGTCATAGTCGTATTTTAATCTTTCTGCATAACAACACCAATGCTTTGAGCATGTGTACCACCCTTCACAGAATCTGAAAAAGCTACGATTGGATCCCATCATCCAAGACACTAAAAATAATTTGTAATTATTTTTATTTTTAATTTAATCAACATGATAAAATTAATAAAAAGAGATAATCATATCAATTTCATATATTTTTTATTTATATATTTGTCAAGTGATAATCAGAACGATTTAAACTCGTTAGAACTTCTACTAATTTCACTCAGTATATATATATATATATATATATATATATATGGAATTATTCTTATTTTTCAATGTTTTAAATAAATTATTATTATTATTATTATTATTATTATTGGAATTTTAGGGATTTAGAGGGTTCTGATCTTAGCTCAATGCGCTGACGAGCATAACATATACAGCGGGGCCAGATCTGCCAGTTTGATAAAACAAAAAGGGCACAATTTAGTCCCTTTTTAAAAAAATAAACAATTTAGTCCATTTTGTTCAAAACATAATCAATGAATCCCCATGTTTATAACTCGAGCACCCCGATAATGTTTGTTTTGTGAGACTTTCAATTTCTTCAATAATTAGTTATCACTTACTCGAAAGCAAAATATTGTCAAAGGTTCGATTAATTATTTTTAGAACTAAGGGATTGCATTTCCTGTTTTATAAAAATACAAGGATTTAAATTATCATTTAATCCATTAAAAAACAATAAGTCTGCTCGATTAACATGAGAGAGAGCGTGGGAGAGAAGGGGCGGTTAGATTCGAATCGGCGATTGCGCGCCTTTTCCGGAGAGAAAGTGGCGATCTTTTGGCGCGCACTAACCCTAAGCCTACCCCCTCCCCACCGCAATGCTCTTTCCCACCACTTTCTTAGGGCACTGTTTACACGGCTCTTTTCTTGCTATCTGGGTTTGGGCCTTTTTCTCACAAATTTTCTCATGGACCCTGGTTTTTACCTATTATTGTCATTTTGGCCCAATTCTGCCACTAATACGAAGTATTATGGATTATTTTTATAAAAGTGTTTTTTATTTAAATAATATATTTTTTATTTTTAAAAAAATAATTTTGACATCATTTCACAAAAAAAAAATTAATTTTTTTTAATTTAAAATAAAAAAATAAATTCAAATTATTATAAAAATATTTTTAAAACATAACAACAAACAAACCCCAAATTGATTTAGGACAAGTTTATACTAACTTTGTCGGTCTAAAAGCCTATTTGGATAGCGTTTCAAATGACATTTCTAAAAAATTTAATTTTTTTAATTTTAAATAAATATATTTTATTATTTTTAGATATATCAAAAATAATTTTTAAAAAATAATAAAAAGTATTATTTTAATATATTTTAACATGAAAAACATTTTAAAAAACTAGTATAATCTCTCCTTAAATATAATCTAAGTGGTTGTCCTTGGGTGCCCAAGCTTTTGTCTTTTTAACTTTACCGAGATAGAGGGGCGACGACAAAGAAATTATGGCAAAGAAGACGAGGAATCCCATTTTTGTCGTCTCAGGTTGCTCAGTGTTCTAAGATGCATGAACATGATTCATTACATACACGAAGATATAAAAATATATTATTATTATTTAACCGGGATAATAACAAAACATTATCTTTATCTCAAAGATCTGCTGTCATTTTGAGTTGAAAGAGATGCCAAGGGCCACCTGCATATGATGACATGAAAGCCAAAAAAAGGATTTTAGTGACATAAAATGCAGAAAGATCCAAGGAAACCATGATCATATTCAACAAAAAGAGAGCATCTAACAGCAAAAGGTAACTCCATAGATATTCTATCAGTCAGTGCATGACCCGGAGAAAACGAGGGCGAGTCTACAGATTGAAGAAAACATGACGGTGAACACCCAGAGAACAGGCACTGCTGCGAGAGATTTTGACTTAATGGAAGACAGTGGGATCTCCGGCAAACAGAAACCTGAAAACTGATCAATGTGGATCAAAGCAAGCAGAGCCATAATGAGTGTTTATGCAGTCCCGTGAGAGAATGGTGAGAGTCGGATGTCTTCCGAGGAAGAGGGGCTGTTCATATTTGTTCAGAACTTGGTTCGCAAGAAGTAGCGGTGTTTTATCAGATGTTTCAACTAGAGACCTCATTAGTGACTCGTCGGGCAGAAATCCTCTCACAAACCCTATAAGCTTCGTGGAGTTTCTTTCTTCACATACGATATAAAGCAGCCATTTCTTCAAATATTCTGAAGCCAGGAATGCTCATGCGACCAGCACAAAAATAATGGAGTAATTTTTCCATAAGCAAGCCTGTTTGGAAAGAAAGAAAAACCTCTTGCTCATTTTATGTACAAGAGATAAAGCATCTAATTTTCTACCAGACCTGCAACGTGATTTCAGTAAAGTGTTGTATGTGCATCTATCAGGCCTCAAACCATCTGCATTCATCCTATTCAATACCTCAATCAATTTCACCAGTCCTGCCATGTGCACCAATGAGAATTGTGAAAGCCACTTCATATGGACGTAGACCCTCCTCTTGCATCAGTCTAAGTTGATGGTGAGCATCCTCTATCAAATTTACCCAGTAAAATCCGGAGACAATGACATCATGGAGGTAAAAAGGTTGGGCATAAACCCAGTTCTTTTATTTTCCGCATGAGCTTCAATTCCAAGTCTTTGATTCCCTGGAAGAACAGGCAGAAATGCTAAAAACATCTTCTCCAGGCAAGGAAAGTTTTTGATGGAGCAAATTAAATAGCAGTTTTCTAGCTCTTGTAGACATTCTGTTTGTCATGCACCATCTTTTCTTGGTGCCAGTGATAATTTCTGCAAACACTACTAAGCCAAGCAATGTGCAAGACAAGGCCAGCTTCGATCTGACTTCTAATCATCAAATCATTTAGTCTGAAGGCATATTTAAACTCTCCCGTCTTCAGAAAATGATTGGTAAGAAAGGTATACAATACAATATTTCGCACAAGACCCTCTGCCAACATTTTTTCAAGAGAAGCATCCCTCAATAGTCATTTTTCTCTTCACTAACCCTCTATCAGAGAAGTGTAAGAATCAGAACTCGGCTGAACGGCATTCTCTATCATCATCTCAAACAAATGGAGGGCTTTAACACCTTTTCCATTCCTCGCATAAGCATTGATCATTGTCTTATAGGCAACTTCATCAGGATCCACACCGTTCTCAAGCATCCTGCGGAAAAGAGTTTCGGCTTCAGAGATTCTCCTCTGTTGGCTTAGACAAGCAATAATGCAGTCATAGATAGCTACATTAGGTTTCAGACCCATTTCCTCCATCTGCTCCAAAATACCAAAAGCCAATGCCAGATCCTCTTGTTTACAGTATTCATTTACCATTATCAGATAAGTTTCCAAGTTTGGAGAAATGCCCCAGTTTTGCATAATTTCAATCAGAGACTTGACATCCTCAGAAAGCCCATCCTGGAATAGACGTTTGATCAGAGAGTTGAAAGTGAAAAGCAAAGGAGCACATCCCGCAATTACCATATTTTCCAAGCAAGCCAATGCAGCTTCTGTCTTTCCACCTTCACACAAGGCACAAACGTAGATACCGCCAGCCACATTACCTAGATTCAAGTCACTTCTTGCAATTTTTTTCAGAAGTAGCTCAATTTCTTGCTCCAAAGCTAGAGTGGAATTTATCTTATCAGAATTTATGGTTGAAGAACAATCCAACCCACACCCGTTCTTGGCGATTGCCTGCAACATCAACAAACAGAGTTGAAGCTCAATCCCAAGCCCCTTAGGTTTATTCTTCATGAGTACAAAAAACAAAACATGGTCTGGAACAATTCCACTTTCCAACATTCTTTCACACCATTCATCAACTTCCATACACCTATTTTGCTTATAAAGAGCGACCATTATAGGTGTATAACAATGCACACATGGAGTCAAATTGCAGGGAGCCATGCTATTCAAAAGCGACATAGCGCAATCCAACTTCCCTTTCTTGCAATAATTATGAATCATTATACTATAAGTGACCTCATTAGGCTGAATCCCCAAGTCACTCATCAGGTTGTACAGCACCCACGCTTTATCAAACAAGCCCATCTTTGAAAATCCATAAATCAAAGTATTACAAGTACAAATATCCGGGTCATAACCATTCTTCAGCATCCTAAAATAAACCCTCATTGCCATCTTCATCTTCCTATCCTTACCATAAGCATTCATTAACGAAGTATACATCACCTTGTCCACAAAGAAACCCTGTGCCTCCATCTCTTCAAAAATCCACTCTGCCTCGATGGACCACCCTCTCTTGCAAAGCCCATAAAACAATGTCTTGAGCATATGCAGAGTAGGTGGCAACCCAGTTATTCTGCACATTATATCTAACACTTCTATCGCTTCACCCACGTAACCTTGTTGACACAGTCCATCAATCAAAACATTGTAAGCCCACATACCCAATTTCACATTAGCATCACTGATCCTAACAAAATAATCAAATGCCTCCACAAACTTATCTTGCTCGCAATAACCTTTAAGAATCGTGCTGCAAGCAGCATTACTAGCCACCCAATCACCACTACCAATAAGTCTATCAAAAACCTTTACCGCGTCATCTAATTTCCCTAGTTTAGCCAAACAAGTAGCCAGAGAATTAACAATATTCGAGTCGGGCTCAATACCTCTAGCAACTACACGATCATGATAAAACTCATGCGCCGATAAAGGATGACCCAAGTCAACCAATTTTCTCATGAGTTCACCAGAAATTCCAGGGCCAAGGTCCATGCCACTCGCGGAGGCAAATTCAACGGCGAAGATTGCATCATGGACTGTTGGAGAGCTGGCAATGAATCTCTGAACAACTTGCTGTGCAGAGGACAAAAGACCGCGGCGAAGAAGGTCATGAACTAAGGACTGGCAAAGGGACGTGTGGTCATTTGGGATTGATTGGGGGTCTAAGGAGACAGCACAGGTTGAAGTGATTGGTCCTTTTTTGGGTTTGAGGGAGAGAGCATGACAAAAAAGTCTCCTTTTTATCATGTTTTGATCAACTGGGGACTGAATATTCATGTCAAGATTGAAAATTTATGGGGGGGAAATTGCGGGTTTAGCCCGAGATGAAGCGGGCACATGATGGTAGGGTTTTAGCCAGTTCAGTCTATTGATATGTATGTGCCTGTCTGGGTCTAGGGTTTTAGGAGCTGATGATGATGAACAACTGATACACTTGTGTTGAAATGGATTTGGACCACAGAGCAGTGAGTAAGCTGTAACTTAGTCCCTCTATTCTATACTTTTTTCAAATTAGTAGTTTTAAAATTGCATGCTAACAATCCCTTCATCTAAGTTGACTCCTAATTCTTTTTAAAATGTTAAAATTACTATTTTTAAGTGCAACTTTTTATTTACGGGAAATATTGGAAAATTGAGTGCAAAAAATAAAGGATATTTTAGAAAGAAAGAAAAAACGATACAAACAAATTTAAAAACTTAAGGATTTTATACAAAGTTTTTTAAACTAAATATACATCTAATTAATTAACTAAAAGGGCTAATATAGTTTATTATTTTCAATACAATTAAAGTTATTAGCCGGCAGGGTTTTGGACTAGTGGTCAAGAAAGATTTTTCCTTTCCTTTCATCCCAGGTTCAAGCCTTGTCAAACACGTCTGTCATTCTCGCGATACCTTTCATCCTTATCGAGCTTGTAGGATGTTCAATGGACTCAAAAATTAGTTGTAGTGCGTGCAAATCAGTCTAAATCCCTGGTTATAAAAAAAAAAGTTATTGACTCATGACCCCGCTCAATACTCAACATTATGAGTTGGATCAGGTTAAACATGTTAAACTTAGGATGGACCATTGAATTGAGGAGCCATAGGATAATGATATCAATCCAGACTCATCAAGATTTATTTATTTATTTTTTTCAAAATCAAATGAGCAGACATCAGAAGTATGCAAGACCTACCAATGCACATAGCATACCCATTTACAGTAGTAATCCTAGGGTAACATTTCCTGCTAACCTTTGTCAACTATGTAGAGGCAAAACATCACAAGTCAGACGTTTCCTGCTAACCTTTCTCAAGGGTGCTTGGAACATTATTTCAATTGGAGTTTCTATATATATTTTCTTTAGATCATTTTGATATTAAAAATAATTTTTATAAGTAAAAATATTATTTTAATGAATTTTCAAAGGAAATGTTCCCTTTTCAACACTGTTTCCTGACACTGGAAATGCACCAATATTTACACCAGGAAGCATAACTGATTTATCTAAAGAGTTTCTTGTCCCTCCAGAGTTTTCTGATATTACAAATTATCTGAAGTTCTTGCAACCCATATGCAGCAAAATGATGATCTGATAAACAGCCGAGCTCTCATGTTCAACTTTCCAGCAAAGATTAGAAATTCCATTCCCCTAGTTACACTTCCAGTAAGAGGATCACTACCTGCCTTGATTACATGATTATTTGCTTGGAAACAAATGAACCAGATCAGGATCATCCAAATTCACATCCAACCAACCATGTGATTGCATGTATTCAACATAATGATCTGGTGGCATCACTGCACGGCAATTTCTTGGAACAAAGCCATGAATCCTCTCTAGATCACGAGCAAGCCACCGAACGTAAGCATGGTCCAATGGTGGCAAGATTTTTAAGAGAATCTCTGGCCTGTCCGGTGCCAATGAAGACACAACTTCTCTTTCTTGCTTCGCAGGTTTGTTTCCCATGCTTGACCAGCTTCAGAAAGGGGACAGGATACCAAGCAGCTGCAGTAAATCATAGAAGAAATGAAGACACAGAATTGAAGGAGTGGATATTATAGATTTTATCTTGAGTCTGGGATGTGTAATTTTGTTGCATCCCCAGAGTCTCACATAATTTTAACAATGCAGAAAGTCGTGGTTGATCAGGATCCAGCAATTTACTTAAAATTAATTTTATGAGACAGTTCCTGGACAAATCGTGCCTGGGAAAGTTGGAGTTAGTATAGATATTGCGCAGAAAGACTAATGAAACTAATAATAGGATGGACCCGAGTTGATCAATAATTGCGTTGAACCTCTTTGTTTTTTTGGCATATAATCTCTCGATACATCTACATCAAGTTGCTCTTATGTTGTCAAGATGCATGCTGTATCATCAACAACCAATACAGTAATGCCACGACAACTATCAAATCCTGCTAGTGCAAGGATTAGCATTTTGACATAAAATTGCAAAAGTTTTGCACACCACCATTGCAAAATTTCCAAGTCCAAAGCACCAACTTTCCTAATTGTATTCTTCAGAAAAGTTTTAAAAATTGCGACACAGAGAACTCTTAAAATTGCAAAAGGTTCCCTCATCAACACTATCAAAGTGCAGACATAATTTCACCAAGTCAAGATACTACCTAAATTTTTGTTTTCATAAAAAAAACACACGATAAATCTCACCTAAATATGCAAGAAAGGAGACAAACACAATACAAATCCATTCAAATTGAGCTTTCCTTTAAAATATAAACAAAACAGATGGAAACCAAATAATCAATTCATCACCACCGATCGACAAATATATTTAGCATGGAAGATGTGAGCAAAAAGAGGAGGGGGGGGACCCAAAAATTGAGAGCTTTAAAAGGCAAGGACTTGGCTTACCTTGAATTCTTGCAGTGTGTGTTTGTCCTTGTAGACAGAGAAATGAAGCAGGGAAGAGTGAGTTTTTACTTCCGAATCTGTTTGAGGGTCTGTTTGGTTATGTTCTTCTTATATATAGTCCAAAATAAACAAGCGCTGGCCCAGCCCATATGGAGGGATTTTCTTATTTTTATTAAATTCCCTTTCCATCAATCCCAATGAAATATTCATTTTTGTTTTAATCATTTTTTATTAATTCCATTAAACCCATCACTTAATGGCTCAAAAGCCTCACGTGCCGTGAGCATGATTGTGTGACTTGATTCGAATTAGCCAATCAGGCTTCGGAGAAATGAGTTATTAAAGGGTGTTTGAGATTCTTTTAGAAAATATTTTTGAAAAAAATTTACCCTTAAACAGATAAAAGAAAACAATAAAAAAATATTTTTTAAATTTTTTTGTTATTTTGAAGTTTGAATGGATCCATGATATATAATTTTTTTATTTAATCATACCGTGAATTAAGAAAAATTATTTACTTTAAATAAATGTTTTCATAACTCTCTTTAAAAATATCATTTTATTTATCTAGAAAATGAAATATCTTATTAAGGAAAGAAATGTCCAATTATTAGCATAGTTTTTTTTTATTTAGAAGATGAAATGAAACACTTAATGGACAATGGCTCTTACTATATAATTCACAAGGATCAATTTGACAACATAATAATAGTTTAGGGATCACAATGTTTTTTATCCACTAATCTTTACTGAAGTTCAGCAGCCACAGCCCCCCTCCAGTATCATCATCTTCTTGACTCTGAAGTGATAGGAAGGAAAAAAAAGGAAAAACAAAGAAGCAATCCATAGAACAATAAAGAAAGAAAATGGAGAAGAGGAAAGGAAGAGAGGTGGTGGTCTCCGCCCTCCAGTTTTCCTGTACCGATGATGTCGCAGCTAATCTAGCCACCGCTGAGAGGTGTTCCTACTTCTGCTTCTTTCTCTCTTACCTTTTCATTCATTTATGTGTGATTTCAAAGTAGCTCAATTTCTGATTTTTTTTCTTCTTATAAATGAAAAGGAGCTTTTTTCTTCCATCAAATGGGTTTTGTTAACTCCTATCTACAAAAAAATTTCTGCTTTATTTTTCTAAATTAATAACCCCATCTTGGTTTTTGCTGAATCTGATTAGTCCTCTTCTGTTCAGGTTGGTTAGAGCTTCTCACAAGAAGGGATCAAACATCATTCTCATTCAGGTATGGAGGTTATGGTGACAATCTCTTTGCTAAATCTGAAGCTACAACTTAGAGGAGCAAATGAAATGAAACATTCCCTTTACTGCTTAGATGAAATATCATGTATTTTAGAAGTCTTCTTGTCACTGCCGAGAGGTTAGTCTCTTGTTGCTATAAGAAATGACTATGAAATAGGTTGGTCCAACGTACTAAAAATTTGAGAGAAGGGCTAATGCTAAACATATCAACATTGTCTATGTTGCTTGTGAATAAAGATAGGTTTCTTTACATGCTTTGTCCTGTGTCTATTATTAGTTGAAGAGATTCCATAATCGTAGGATTTTTCTAATCTGAGTTCAAAAATATGCATTTTCATGTTGTGTAAACTCTAAACTTTATGACACTAACTTCCAGGAACTATTTGAGGGATATTACTTCTGTCAAGCTCAAAGAGAAGATTTTTTTCAGCGAGCAAAACCTTACAAGGACCATCCTACAATTCTGAGGTAGATGGAGCAGAAAACATTTTCTCCCTGTTTTATTCGGTGGCCAACTGAGCTTTGTTACACAACCCTGCAAGCATTCCTCCTCCCCATAACATCTTCTATTCCCATCTTGATGCTTGGACTATTAAGTGGGGTGTCTCTTTCTGGACCAAAACCAATTAGCCTCTTAAATTAATTTTCAATCTGTATTTATTGTTGTCATGGCTGTTGTCCTAGCTCCTACTAAAGGAACAGAAGTTAGCTTTTACTTCCAGATGCATTTCAGTATGAATTAATTTACTTTGTGTGTGCAATTTGCAGTATGCAAAAACTGGCAAAAGAGCTGGGTGTAGTTATACCAGTTAGCTTCTTTGAAGAGGCAAATAATGCCCATTACAATTCCATAGCCATGATTGATGCTGATGGGGCTGACCTTGGACTCTATAGAAAATCTCATATTCCAGATGGACCAGGTATATGAAAAACTGAATATTTGTATTGCTTGAATCTGTATGCTTTTTATATGGTTTCTTATACAACAGTTTCTGTTTGCTTTGGACTACAGGTTACCAGGAGAAATTCTACTTTAATCCAGGCGACACTGGCTTCAAGGTTGGTTGTTTGATGTTCACTTTCTAAGTTTAGTATTTTTCTGAAACCTATTAAATTTGCTTTCATATTGTATTAAATAGGCTACTTATTTCACTATTAAACAGGTTTTCCAAACTAAATTTGCAAAGATTGGAGTAGGTACGAGACATTCCCCTTTCTTACACCCTTTCTCTGGACATGTTTATTAGATATTGTGGTGTCTTTTGATTCAGATTTTTGGCCATGCTGGTGATGATATTCAGTCAAAATGGCCAGTTAGCTGGCTATCCAAAATGTGTAGCAGAACCTTTTCTATTTGTTATTTTTCCTAAAGAGCAATTACACAATGGAAAAAATCAAGCAGCTACTTTTTTTTTATAATGCCAGCAATATGCTGGGATCAGTGGTTCCCAGAGGCAGCCCGGGCTATGGTTCTGCAAGGTGCTGAGATATTATTGTACCCCACTGCAATTGGTTCTGAACCTCAAGATCAAGGACTTGATTCTCGAGATCACTGGAAACGAGTTATGCAGGGCCATGCTGGGGCTAATTTGGTGAGTTTCTGTATTTGTAGTTTGGCAATTGTATTTCATGTTTGCCTTGTCATGTTGATTTTTACTTGATCCTGATCCTCGTTTATGACAAGGATTTCACTTTTGATGTTGTGTAGTTCACTTCATTTAGATACCATCTCTTTGAGAGTCCCACAACACCTCCGTAGTGTGACTTCTGTTGTAGAATGCTGCCATTATAAAGATGTTTGATGTATGTTCTGACAAATTCAGGTACCTCTAGTAGCTTCAAACCGCATTGGAAAGGAAATAATCCAGACAGAGCATGGAAACAGTGAGATCACATTTTACGGAAACTCTTTTATAGCAGGTATCAAAAAAAAAATATCCGTGGACAGTCATCCAGTCAGTATGAACATTTAACCATGGTGGATGTAAATTTACTATAAATGATTTCACTGACAGGACCAACAGGGGAAATAGTTGCTGCAGCTGATGACAAAGAGGAAGCAGTTCTTGTTGCAGAGTTTGATCTAGAGAAAATTAAGTCCAAGAGGCATAGTTGGGGGTTATTCCGTGATCGACGTCCAGATTTATACAAGGTTCTTTTGACATCAGATGGCAGTAATCCCTTATTATGATTTAACGCCCCTTGTTCTAGGTTCTTGTAAACTCTTTCCAAAAATTTACTCGGTACATTTCTTATAAGAGCCTGAAATTGAGATAGCCGAGATTTTACTCGCTCACTTGAGCCTACAAAGTATGTTCTCCAAAAGGTGTGGTTTTATCGAAATTTTTTTTTAAAAAAAGAACTCTATTCTGGATCACAATGAGCGGGTCTGGGGCCAAAACTTGTATTATTTTGGATTTTCAGTCGGTTCTTTTTGTTGTGCGTCTCCTTTTCTTTGTCTAGCTGAGCACTGAACAATCTTTTTCATTTGACACAGATCATTTTGCACTTCAGCAGAGTGTAAGCTAAAGGATATATTGCTTACTGTTTTATGAGTTAAGAATACGTGCATTCAGCACTACAGTGACTGCCTTTCACGTAGCTCCATGAGTCTGAAAAATTGGAAACCATGTAGGCTTTTATTATCAGTTTTCTGATTAAAGGGATGGTAAGGGTTGCACTAGTAAATCCAAAGAGTCAAGTGGATTTTTTTTTTTTTTTTACCAATTCAATAGAAAATATTGCAAATAGTTTCAATGGTCCAAGTTGGTGTGATGACTTTAAAAGTCAACTTGAGTTGATTAATATCAATTCAAAATGATTTCATTTCAAGAAATATTTCATGTAGATGATGGATATGGCTGGGGGTCTAACTCATCAAAACAATATTATTTTGTTCTTAAAAAATAAATCTTAATTCTAATATCATTAGAGTAAATTCTCAAGTCACCGAGTTAATTTTATTTATTTATCAAAACAATATTATTTTATTTTAAAAAAATATTAAACCTAGCATAATTATGCTTAGATTAGGTTTAATAGAGTCAATTCACGAATCAATATCAAATTAACTCAAATTAAATCCCAACTTGCGTCAAGCAACAAATAATGGATTTTGCTGGGTCATGTTTGAGAGCTACTGACGGGAAAAAAATTAAATAAGGAGTGGATTTTATTGTACTCCTCATAAAACAATATTCACAATAATATTATTATATTTTTCTAATTTCAACTATATACTTCAACTTTGGGTTTATTAAGATTTGAGTTTTATAGTTTTTTATCAATTTATTTTTTATAAAATTATCTTAATCTCATGATCTAGACCATAGGGTTGACTCAAGATTTCCCCCCTCAAATTCATCCATCAACATTAGGTTGATTAAATATTACACTCTGTGATTTGTGTTGCTTGAAATTTTATGGGTCATTATCGTCTCATGACTCAAGTCATAGGTTTGGTGAGTTGACTCAAGTTTACCCGAGATATTTTTATGTATAATTTAACCATTTTATAATTTCATATTTTAGCACTAGGTTGATTAGTAAATAAACTTCATAATTTGTTTTAATTTTCTTTCTATAGGGTTGTTTTAGCCTCATGACCTAGATCACAGTTTTGATAGGTTAACCAGGGTTGACTTTAATAAAAAATTAAATTCATCCTTCAACATTTGATTTTTTGAGAAAAAAAACTTTATAATTTGTTTTGATTTGCTTTCTATAAAACTATTATGATCTCATGACCAAACATGTGAATTGAAAAGTTGATCCAAATCGATCTAATATGTTTTCATTTTAATATTTCCTAACGCCTAACAGACGAATGAATAATAGATGATTTGTTGTCTACAACCCTTATAAGATAAGGGGTACTTCTTTATCCAAACAACTATTCAACACTCAACTCCTTAAGAACTACATTTCTATAACAATGAGTTTGAACAACTATGATGGCATGGTTGACCAGATAAAGCTTGTGCAAAATGTGCAATAGCTTAAAGTTATTCATCCGAGAGAATGACTCAATATGCAAAATCCATATCATAACCTTCTAGGTGTCTATGTTTGCTTGGTATAATTATTTGAAGTCAAACTCCATTGAAGGGTCCAATGATCTTTGTATTGAGCTAGTGACATGTTTTAGCACTAACATACCCATTAAGAAAAGCTTCATGAAGCTATTTAGTGCTATCCAATAAAAGAAAGAGGCCACATGACTATATTTGAAAAGGTTTGATGAGAAGATGCTTAAAATGGACGAGTTGCTTAAGTTAATAGCCTTGGTGGCCTAGACAAAAGAAGTAATGAAACATGCTTTCTCAGAGAGAATCATATATGGATGGAAGAGGTCAAAAGCTAGTGTGTGATGACATAGGCCTCCTTGTTCTTACAATATGAATCAACATGAATGACCTTCCAAGAAATGGACTCATTCAAAGTTATTAGGGTCGTCGAAGCAAACACTTACCACCTCCAATCCATATTCCTTCTAAGAAACTTCATCATACATATCACTTAGATCACCTTAAGATGCATAATTCTCATTGGGAATGCAAGTTTATTTCAAAATTAAGGGCCTCTCACAAATTCATTAGGGGGTAATCTAAAGTTCCTCATTCTAATGTAGTCTCAAATAATGTCCAATGATCTCACCAATACAGTAAGGTCTGATCTTGAATCCTCAATCTTAGTCTAGTCTTGAATTACACGACTTCCAATGAAACGACCTTTACTCATCAGCCTCTTACAATTTTTCTAAACATATACACACCTCCACAAATTCTCTCAACCTCTGGAAATTTTTACAAGTATAAAGTATCCTCTGCAATTTCCCTTGGCTACTTAGAAAAAATTTCCTCCATTGATTTCCCTGACCTTTTAAAAAACTTTCCAGGTATACAGACTTTCATATCTCACCTCACTCTTCTAAATATTTTTTCTAGGTATGGATTTCTCCATGATTCTCCTTTATATATTTAGAAATTTCTTCAACCATTATGCCCGCCCACCCCACCACTATAGCAAGTAATCTCGGGGGTTTCCACCCCTCTTCTTAAACAAAGATATCCCGACAAACTCACCATGCAAAACATGTTTAACACTATTTGCATGTCAATATCACAAAGAAACTTCACCAGGTCAAATGGGCCCAATACAAACAGGCTCATGCTGATGTCTAGGCCCGGCTGCCATTGGATCCAAGCGTAGTGCCTAGACCCAGAAGAAGATGTTAGTTTCACACTGTTGTCATTTTTTATCAAATTGGAAAACCACCAGGCACACACAAACCAGAGGTGAACAATTCACAAACATACTAGTTCTGAAATCAAACATACATAGCTTCCTTCCGAAGAATCAGTTGGGACCAAACCGCTTTTGGACATCCTTCATCGCCATGCTTCAATACGCTCTGACCTTGCGTCTATAAAGCTACCAGTTCCTCGAGTCTTGTCAGAAGGTGGTGTTAACTGAAGTGCAGGTGACTGCCTGCTAAATTTTCCAGGACTCTTTCTGAGACTTGAACTACTTGATTGGTCAATGCTGTTCTTTCTGATACCTGCTTGATTGCCAGCCTTAACTCTATGATTATATGTGTCGTTGACATCGGAAGCGGTCTCGCAGGAACGATCTCTGTTGGCCACTAGCTTATCAACTGAAGTTGCATAACCGAGGTCTGCTTCATCAGCTACGGCATTGTATTGACTGGAGTCATAGGAACTTTCTACAGCAGGTTCTTCAGCCACGAAGGCTAGCTCAGTTGTTTCGGTTTCATCTTCACTATCTTTGGCACAGGACAATGAAGGGCTCTCGTGACTGTTATTGTCAAATGGCTCTACCCGAGAAGGAGAAGGCTCCACCATAGAATCTTTTCTCTCTCGCAGTGTTCGTAGGATAAGTGTCTTGAGAAAGTTCATTACTTGGACTGCATACATCAATGCAGTCATAGGATCGGCCATCTGCAATAAAATTAAGACAAAGACAACCATCAGCATTCATCACACCGACAGCTGCCCAGATCTGCAGCTTTTTGTTGCAATTTCAATTATTCAATCCCATGTTTTATGCTGTGACAGGACAACCATTGCTAATTAACTGTCTCTGGCCCATCCATTTGCTCTTACATGGAAGAGTACTAGCAGTATCTAGAGACATAATCAAAGAAACAAAGTGAAGAAGGAAAGTGGGAGTTTCTGCTGGACTTTAGATTAACAAATAGGATGAACAAATCAGATCTTAAGTAAACAGGAAACAACATTGAAGCTCAGGGATGTCCAAACAATGACAGACACTTACTTGAGTCATATTAGGCGCAAAAACTGTGGCTACGTTGTGTGCATTCATTTTGTTCAGGTGTTCCTGTTGGACAACATCAGCCATCAGATTGATCGCCCAATCTAATAGAGCAGCTTCTGTTGGAGGTAGATTCCTTGCAAGAAAAGCACAATCGTCTTCTGTTCGACATTCTATTACTTGCTCAGGAGATAAAGAATCCAGAACCCCTGTTGGAAGCTCTCTAAACCAAGCCTGGACAAACAGGTGCACTTCAAGTCAATATAGAACTATGTATTGAATGCAAAATAAACAAAAGAAGTCAATCCCGAGACAAAAAAAACAGCAACACTTTCTACTGACAGCACCACACCTCAAACATAGAAGACAGAACATAATAAAACCATGAAATAAAGATGATATGATCAATACAAATTGCAGATGGAATGATGGTAGTGAAAAGGGGTAGTCACTGTGCAGCATTTTGTGACAGCAATGTTGAGGAATTGAAGCTAGCGGACAGGATGGTAATGGTGGCAAGAAAGAATTGCAGGATCTATGGTTGTAAAAAAACTTCACATAAAAACTTAATTATAAAGTATCATAGAACCAGCTTTACTGAGATGACTTTCAAGAAATAAAACCAAATTTGTATGATAATAAATGCTTTCTATATAGATTACAGCCCCAAAGTACAGTTGCTTTTTACATCACCATACTTGTAATAGTATCCATCAATGGACACATGATCAATATGATAAACAGATTTTCATAAATTTACGGGTTCATGAACTTCTAGGATAAAGGTCAATTTGATTTTGTATAGTCCTAAACAGTGTCTTCTTCTTTTGCTCTCCACCAATAAAAAAATTGATCGTTGCTTACAATTTTATTTTATCAACTTAATTGTAACAAAGAGACAGCTCACAAGGATTTTATATGTGTGATTTACATATTAGTATTTCTTCCTTTCACTATCTTCAATATAGCATTGACCAGTTCAGTTAGTCTTCAATGAATATGCAACTCTTCTTCACTACTAAATGTGTGATAACTCATAACTCATAACAGGTGCATAATTAGTAAATGATCCAAGAGAAATTTGTGTTGCTATGCCTTGATAAGTCCTGCCAGACAATGGACATCAACCCCTTCTGACACCTCCCCGCCATTCAGTTGCTCCCTAACATGCTCCTCCTGACTGTTTTCTGCAGCAATTCTGAAAATCCCTTCAGCCTGAATGCAATAATTAATGATTTGATTATGACCGTATTCAAAATAAAGTCAAATCCAAAAAAAAATGACATCTAAAACAAGGGCCAATTTACCTAAATCAGACAATTTCACCGATAATTTTTCCATTTTATCACTAATAGCCCCATCTTTGGAGTCAGCATAACAATGCTAATATAGAAAAAAGACAAGATGATGTACCTGCAAGCCTCCTTGAGCATACAAGCGTCTTTGCATTAGCAAAAGAATTGTTGGCACACTGTTCCCTCTTGAGTCATATGACAACTGCATAGATTCAGTGGAAACTCCGAAAACAGTTGTGCTGCATAATGATAAAATTTAAATCAATATGCAAAGAGCAGGGCAGAAATCGTATGAAATGGTTCACTGCTTTTAATTGAAAAAACAGGAACTTAACAAACACAGCTTCTTGGGATAAAAGGATTATCAAGGGACTTGTTGAAAAAAGTTACTGGCAGGTGTTATTGGTGTTTCTTTAGACTAGCAGTGAAAGTTGAAACAGAACAACCAGCATGCTAGATCCTAGACTGCATCTAGCTCACAACTGATCAAGTTGGGTGTTTGTGAATACACACAACTTCAACCATAATCAAGGAACCAGTGCAAGTGATTGAGGGGGAGGGGGCATCAACTCATCTGTATTTAGTTGAATTGTGAAAAATCTTGGTCTTTTTAATTATACCACTGACATAAAACAAAATAAGAATTCAAGTCTATAATCAAGGAGGAAACAAGACTTCCCATAAGAAATAGTGAATGTTGTACTGGCATCAAAGTTTAATCATATACTCCCATACACAAATGAAACTTGGCTCCAGAAATCAAGCATCTGTACAATGGTTCATGAAGATATTTCTATGCATCGATCCATGCATAACTAGGTTGAAACTCAAAAGTGGCGGACTTTATATGGAAAAGTCCATGTTTTGTGGATTCAAATAGCCGGCCAGCAACCACGCCTCATTCCAAGAATATAATGCATTAATAAGACAGAGAAGAGGAGTGATCTGCCACGTCTCTCCGAATTTGGGGAGTTGACAAAAATGAAGTAAAAACTCGAATAAACTAAAATTTAACTCTGGGATGATGCCATCAATTTGTGATAAAGCTGATGCTTGCTTATGTGCTCAGATCCATGATTCCGGATAATAAACAACATCAAAGATGGGATAAGAACAAAATTGCAATGGTCAATTCTCTTATTGCCTAATTTTTCAGTTGAATCTCTTTAATTCAATTATTGGTTCCAGAAGTTATTTCTTCAGCAAAACTTTACAGTTGATTTATTTTTTCAGAAAAAAGCATGAAACTCCAATGACCAAAAAAGGACTGAAGAACCAGAATCCAATTATAATAAAAATCACAAGTTCAAGACTGAATGGAGCAATAACCTCAAAAAAAATCCATTATTCGGATACAGCAACACGAAATTTCAAGAACAGGAAGTTGGAAAACATTACAGCGAGCAAAAAGAGGAAAAAAAAACTCAACTTTAACACAAACAACATGCACAAAAATTAAGAAGTTAAACTGAATTGCCAAAACCCAACGTCAGAAATCAGATCGACTAGTGAAAAGCAGAAGCTTTCACCAACCAACTATTGAAAAATCTCATTTATGAGACTTGCATTTGCAGAAACCAAAGAAAAGATGGAAGAAACAATAACTTGCTAACAAAACAAAAACAAAAAAAACATAACAGGGACAAGAATTGAAATGACCATTTAAAACACCAGAAAGATAAAAATAGAGAAAACCCACGATTTCCTTTCGATCAAAAAAACACAATGTACCTACCTGGCACTGGGAGGCCTCCTGGGGACTTCAGGCTCAAACTCCACAGGCAAACCCAAGAACCCATTAAACCTATCAAAGGTAACATGAGCCACATGGCGCACATTGGTTGGACAACCAATGTCCATACTAGCACAAAATTCCCTTCTATCACTCTTACAAGCTACTAAAGACTTCCTAAGGAGTTCCACAAGAAGTGCCAATAAAGAAAGCTGATCCCTTTTATTATTTTCTCTTTGTTTCACCAACTCCTCATCATCTTCATCAATGCCATCTTGTGACGAAGGAGATTGTGGGGGTATACAGGCCACAGAAGAGGAGGAGGAGGAGGAGGAGGAAGTTGTTGAAGGGGGGGAAGGGAAATGTGAAGGAGAATGAAGGACTTCAGTCATGGCTGGCAATGAAAAGGTCCAATCTTTTTTCCTTGTTTTTTTTCTTAAAATAATAAAAAAAATAAAAGAAAGTAGTTTTCTTGATTTTTCAAGTCTCTCTCAAACAAAATAAGATTTGTTGTTGAAAGAAGTTTTCACAGGAAGAGATTTGTGGAGTTGGATTGAAGGATGAACTTTCTTTCTTTGTGGGACGTGAGAATCATTAACTCTCTCAAAGAAAGTCTCTTTTTTTTATATATATCTCTCTCTAGAGAGTTGAAGAAGCAAAGTAGAGAGGGAGAGGATTTGGTGGGAAATAAAAAGGTGATTAACGGGCGATTAATTAGTATCTTGAACTTGAAGTAGAAGGATTTGATACTTTGATTATGTTGGGTTAATAAATCCTTGGGGTCAAGTGGCCTCTTCTTGTCTCTGGCAACCATATTCATGGAGAGGTTACAGGTAAGCTTCCTCCATGGGAATTGGAGCAGCTTTTTATTGGTTTCCCGCGGGGTGCAAGGCTGGAAAATATTGCTTTTCATGAAAAACACAACCAATGCTATGTTTCCATGAAAGAACAAATTGAGTTTTAGTTCTTTTATTATTATTATTATGGTTAATATTTTTATTTAAAAAATATTTTTAATTAGAAAATATTATACACCACATTATTAATTGTGAATTACTTCTACGGTTATTATTGGTTTTAAAATATCCAATTGTTCAATAATAAATAACCCTCTATGCTGATGGGTTAAAATATAGACGCCTTGTAGTAATTAGAATGATCCTTGAAAATGATTTTTATTTTTTCATCAAGCAAGAATCATGCCATCATAAATTGTTGAATATAATATAAATAAAAGTGAGAAAATAAAGCATCCGGGTGAAAATACACGTGGATTCTTGTGAGAAGATCATGGCGTGCCTGGCACCTGCATCATTTTTTCTTAACGCGTGAGACAAATAAAAAATAAATCCTTCCAGATGATTAATTGGATCTTAATTCGTGGATAAATTATATATGTGTGCGCGTGGTTGGTGGGTTCGGAATTCCGATCCTACCCCATCTGCGGCAAACTGTTGGCCGACCCACAACTTTTTTAGCCCTTGTGTTTAGCTTTAGCTTCGTGTAGGCTGTTGGTATATGCCACTTGTGCTTGCTACTTGCTAGTTCTTGCTGGGAAATCCAACTACAAACCTTCCACATACCCTTTTTTTTTAGCTACGGAAACAAAAATTTCAAAAGAGGTGAAAGGTGAGATCGAAGAGTTTTTTTTTATGATTGTTAGAGAGTATTTGAATGTTATTTTTAAAATAATTTTCATATTAGAAATATATTATAATAATTATTAAAAAAATTATATTTAATATCAACACATGAAAATCATTTAAAAAATCAAAAAAAAAAATAACTTAAATAAAAAAATATTTTTTATCAAAAATACTTTTGAAACACAGTATCATAGAAGTGTTTGTAAGTGTAATTGAGGTTGTTTTTCAATTAAAAATATATTAAAATAATATTTTTTATTTTTTAAAACAAATTACATTAATATATTAAAATAATATAAAAACACTAAAAAAATAATTTATAGCAAAAAAATCAATAAATGCTTTTAAATTGGTTTCTCAAACACTCGTATCAAAGCTTGATCTTGATCAACCTCAGCGAAGATGACATGTATTGGATTTTTATTACAGAAATCTCATATTTTCTTACTTTTATTTAGATTTATGAAGATCAAAAATAGATAATTTATGGGTTTAAAATTTGCATGAAAAATACTCCAATAAAAATGAAGTAATGAGATAATAAATGGGTAATAGCTTCTCTTTTTTTTGCCTAGAAATGATTGTGCTAGCTTAGTCGGATTTTGGCTAAGCAAAAAATGCCACTCAAAGACATTGCTTAAAAAGCCACTCCAAGGAGCTCAGTAGTTATTATTCATTCTTCTTTTTAATAGAAGGAAGGAAAACATTTCATGGGTTCCTACTTCAAATACCTAAATTATTTGGAGAAGCAGAAGGATAAAATTATAAAATGGCAGAAGTAGGAGGGTTGATTTGAAGATTAGAAGAAATCCCAAAGCTATTTAGAAGATTTGTGCTTTCATGAGGTTCATTTCTGTTTGTATAATTCCAAAGCTCAAACCCTAAACTATTAGAAGACAAGAACAAGACCCATTCTAGTTCCACTTGTTGAAATTCAAAGAGGGAAACGCTAAATCCTAAACCATGATAGACTCTGGGTTAAGGGTTTTTCATAGATGAAAATGGCTTGTGGAGATGGGACAACCTCAATTCCATTCTACCGAGGGAGATAGCAGAGAAGATGGTGTCTAAGTTCCTAGCTAGTGGTGTTTGCAATAAAAGACTAAACAGAGAGGCTAAAAAGATAGCTACATATTAAAATCAAAGTTCTGAACATACCAATCATACAGCTTGAGAATCCGTTTCTCATGGCAAGGCAGACGACGCTGTTGAAATAGCAAGTTCATGTCCAGCAGGTTCATTTATCCAGCAGATCATCAATGACCTTGCTCTACTTTGATTTCCAGGAACGGAAAAGAATCTACACGATGAAGCACCTGTAAAGCATCCCGTAGCTTGATTGTACTTCATAATACATTATATTTTTCGTGAGCAAGACAGAACTATAGAAAATTGCAATCAGCACAAAAATCCATACATTTCTCGTAATTTCAACAAAAAAAAAATGCCAAGCAAATTCTCATCCCCTGCTAACCTTAAAGATGCCATGCAGTTGCAATCCCATAAAATTACAACATTGCAAGTAAGAATTCCTCAGATAATTCTTGTCATTTCTGGTAAAGTTTTTTGACAAGGGGTCTCAGGAAAGGTTAGACAAAACTGATCTTTAAAGCCATTGTCAAATGCAGAACAGTATTAGCGAACCATACACGGTTGCTCTTATGACTAAAAGAAAAGTCCATACATGCTTTTATTGCTAGTTACTACTATGACTCCAAGAGCAGTAGTAGCAATCAAAAAGTAACCCATCCTTCATTCTTCACAAAACACAATTGCATCAGTCCCTAACTTCCTCTTGCTTCTTCCCACCAGATTTGAGATACCATCCCAGAGCACCAAAAACCGTAACTGTACCAGCTACAACTGCATAATTCCTGTATTTATCAGTTGATACTTTTTCAGTGGATACTCCAGGTGTAGTTGGGGAAGCAGCAGAGCTTGCTTTGATATCAGTTGATGCCCCGCCTGAGCCCGAGGCAGTTGTCTCCTCTGGTTTAGGACCCTGAATAGAATAAACAAATTTGAGCTTCACAGAAATAATACAGTTCCATCCAAGAAGCACTAACTAAACACAGCGCAGGTAATACAGTGTCTTTCTTGAGAAAGCTGAAAGGGGTAATTTTTGGCCCTGTAAAACTACCGAAGCCCAAGCAGCACGGAATTACATGTGCATTTGATCAAGTAATTCAATCAGTTTGCTTGTTTGAAATCTGAGTGCTCAACTTGACAAACCTTCAATAAATTTCTACTTTTACTTTAAAGGAAAAGAGGAGAGCAAAAGACACACAATAAACTCTTCTCACTGCAAGGGACTTTTGGAGCTAGAGTTAATTCACTGGATGACTCAAATCATAAAGTAATTCATGACATACAAAGAATGCTACATTTTCAGATCAATATATATATATAGCACATAAGATGAAAATAACAAAGATTCAATGGAAAATGTCCCATAACCATACCTTATGTGCGAGTTTCTCCAGTTTTTCTTTCTCAACTTTCTGCAAAAGTCAAAACAATGCATTGCAGTGTTATAAGCGATAAGAAGTCTTATTAAATCACCCTTCCTTTCATTGCAATGTTGTGCAGCCACTAAATAATGAAGTAGATGCAAATATTAAATATATTTTGCCAAACCACAACTCAGACATGTATCGATTATTTTTTCAGGGTCTTTAAGTCTTTGGGTGTAACACATTTTAACACCAAACTTCAGCATTCAAGTAATATAGGTGAGCAGATCACAACAAATGAAGGGACTTCATCACTCTTTTCCCCTTTGAAATGATGGCTGCTAGCATGCCAAAGCCATCCCAAATCCCATATCTCTCTCATTTGGTTAAATAATAGTTAAAAAAATAACCCTTCTAACTTTCAGAGATTGCTGCTGTCAAGAATGAGTTGAAATAATGTCCTATCACTACAAAACTGTACCCCCAAACCATTTCTATGTCAAGAGATAATAACATGATTAATCCCTAATCACCTTATTAATTACAACAATTCCGATTTGCCTACTACAATGCACACCTTTTTTAGGATTCAACTGCAGCAGTAATAATAATAATTTTCTTCGTTTTCGCTGAAAAATGACCTTATTCAGGACATTATTCTAAAAAGAAATTTTAAGTTAAAAATAAATTAAATGATAATGACAATAATTACGATGATAGATAGATTTTCTTCGTTTTAGCTAAAAAATGACTTTATTCGGGAGAAAAATCTGGAAAAAAAAATAATCCAAGTAAAAAAAAGAAAGAAAATCTCGAAATTTGTTGTTTATCACCTTGATGTAAACATTTTCTGCAGCTTTTTCCTCTTCGCTGAGAATTTTACCGCCGCTCGAGAATCTTCGAAATGCTAGTTGCCTGGAAGCAGAACCAATCCGTGTCGCCATTGTTGACAGTGAGTAACACCTGTAATCAGGAGCTGATTAGTAATTTTAGCAGATGAGAGAGAAACGAAATCTTGGATTAAATTAGGGATTGAGAGAGGTATTAACCTACAAAGTTAAAAAAATGCAGCACCGATGAAGAGACAGAGAGTGAGGGAGGATTGTTTTGCTGGCTTTGCTTGGAGATGTAGCATGGGATTATTTAAAGAGTGTGGATTCTGGTTGCTATTGGATCATCTAGAGTTTGCTAGGCCCACATTAATCCTTCTATCCGATTTAGAGTCTAGGCTAGATGAGAGTAGAAAACGAACGATGCAAGAAAAATATTTATTTTGATAGGTCCCTATATTTTCAGATATTTCCGATTTAATCTCCTTTTTGTACTTATTTATGGATTCGGACAAAATCTACATTTGTTGTTGTAATAATGATGTTGTTCTGTAGGAAACTTGTGATGGTTTATATGAACGATATGAGGATTCGATAAAGAGAAAACATTCCTCGGAGACTTAATTGAGAAAAGATGTATCTTTTGAGGACTTTCTTCTTTTATTGTTTTGGCTTATAAGCTCGTATCCACGACTTATTTTTTTTATAAACTCTTGATTTTTTTAATATTTTTTACCATTGTGCTGTTTTTGTTTGCCATCTACCAAGAGCATGCTATTTTTTAAAAAAAAAAATCCACCTGTACAATTTAAAAATAAAAATTCCATATTTCATTATTTAAAAAAAAATTACTAAAAAAATAGAGAACGGACAGAAACAATGATGTTAATCAAACCAGTCAGTCATATCCAGTAGAAGTTATATTAAAAACCAAGAGAAATTATTTCATGTTCAAGTTTTGTCAGCATGTTTATCACATCGCGATGTTTTATCGCTCATTAAATTTGCGATATTCATGAACTGAATTTAGTAGTCTATAAACTAACGTTATTCAGTTATAAAAAAGTGACCTTGAGAATTTGCTCGAGAAGATTTCCTTTAGGAGGTTACATTAATGAGAGGTACATGTATAGGAATTGTTTTGTATTTTAAAAATATTTTTAAATTATTTTAATATAAAAAACTAAATAAACACATTATTTCAAAAAAAAATGATAAAAAAGTATTTTAAACAACATCCTGGTCTAAGGGTAAGTTGTTGACTGTTCTCCGTGAGAACAAAAATATGTAATACATAGGTTTTTGCTCTTTGGTACATCAAACTAAGCATCAGCAAAAACTCTAAAACAAATTGAGAAAAACTAAATCAAGAAAAAAATGATTAAATTAATTAGATTTTTTTAGAAAAAAATTCAGTCCAATTCGGTTTTTGATTTTTTTAAGTAAAAAAAAAAGGTTAATCAAAACTGAACCAGTTCAGATTAAAACAAATATGCTATAATTTTTTCTTATCATGCTTTTTATTTCATTTTTTTGTTTCCAGCTACAATATTTTTTCCCCTAAAACATTTTTCCCCGGTTGTACTTTTTATTTTATTTCCTTTTCCAATAATATATTTTTTTGTTTTGTATTTATAATTAGGGTGTCTGAATCAACTTAAGTGCACCACGACTAATCCTTGAACCCAATTTGTTTTTTTGAAAGCTTTTTTTCTTTTTTTTCGTGTTTTTTCTCCTAAAACATTTTCCCCCTTGGTGTACTTTTTTTTCCGCTTATATTTTTTTTTTGTTTTCTTATAATCAAGTTGTCCAGGTCAATTTACACGCACCACGACTAATCCTCAGATCCAATATTTTGTATTGGATCATCTTTCATCATGTATATTTAGGTTTCATTTCAGTCCTCAGTCTTTTAATTTCCGGATTGGTTTTAAATCCTTTAATATTTTCGGTATCAAAGTTTGGATTTTTTTCAATTTTCTCCTTGGAATGAAATTGATTATGTATTTATTTTCCATTTTAGCCTTTATACTTTTAATCCTTGATTTTATTTTAACTCCTTTATTTTATTTTAAATATATTAATGAAATGGCTCCTATTTTTATCCATGTTTGTATATATATGCTCTTAGTTTTTTGTTTTTAATTTCTATTATTTTCTCTTTTGTCAAGGTTGTGTTTTTTTTTAATTTTGTTCTTAAATTTTAATTTTTGTTGGTGATCATTTTAAAATTATCATTTATTATTTTCCCTTTTTTCTTTTTTTTTTGGTTTTTTATTAATGTCAAATATTTTTATTTATTGATTTTATTTTTTATTTTTTTTGTTAATATTTTTAGGTTTTAAAATTTCTAATTATTATAGATAAGGCATTCAAAAATAATGATAATGATTATTTGTAAGGTTTTTTTGTCTTATAAATATATCAGGCTAATTATATATATTTTGATATTTTTTTAATATTAATGCTTTAAAATATATATATATAAATAAATGACCTAGGTTTTTTGAAAAACAAAATTAAATTAATTTAATTTAAGTGTTCTGAAATATATTTAATATAATAATATTAAGAATAAATCTTATAAAATATATAAAAAATAATTTGTATTCTAACTACAGTAATGATGTCAGCGATAGTATAACAATAATAATTAAAATATTAATTTTGTACACTGAAGGTTATAATGACAACTATAATAATTGTGATAATTTAACAATCATGATAACAAAGATAAAAATAATATACAAAATAATTCATCAGTTTACACAACTTCTTTATGTATAACATTTCAGATTTAATATCAAATAAAAAAATATGAAGTCATAAAATGGGTAGATAAATTATGTCGAATTATCTACAATAAAAAAAAATACACTAGTCACTCGCCCTGCACTTTGCCATAGCCAAAAATAATTTTTCTAACATGCAAAAAATGTTAGTGGTCTTAGATTTTTTTTTTTACAATGCTATATATGTGAGTGAAATAATCAGCCTATAAAACTTTTGATTATTGTCTCAACAAAATTATTTACAATAATAACAGTAATTATTATTATTATTATTATTATTATTATTATTATATATTAGTTTTTTATATATTTATTTTATTATGTAAAATGTGTTTAAAATAATGTCATCGTATCAGGAGTATTTAAAAAAAAAAATCATTTATGTTCACAATACAATAACAATAATACCCTTAAATAAGACAAAAACCAATAATTGTTAGTGGGGATGTCCCAATAATTTTACATTTTTAGTGTACAGTAAAATAATCTTTGTAGCCCTAGATAAGATAAAATAAAAGAGTTACCTAGTTTCAAACATTTCACATTTAATTATACATGCATAAGAGAGAGTTTCACTCTCATTTTACACCATCAAAACTGAACTTACTATATTTTTTTAACACGAGTTGTATTTAATACAAATAAAATAACAATAAAATTAAAAGTATAAACTAATAGCAGAGGTATATAGATACAAATAAAAAATTAAGAACTATCTTAGAAGGACTGAAAAAATAAAGGATCAAAACTAAACCAAAAATTTTAAAAATTAAAACTAAAATACAAAATAAAAAATTATATATGTTAAAACCAAACAAAAAATAATAATATACAAAAACAACGGAGCGCAGATTTATGGCTCATTAATCTATAAAAAATTGTCGTTGATACAGTAATATTGTAGCATGATACAATAAATTTATAGCTGAACATTGTCCAAGTATGTAGAAAGCATGCTGAGGAGTGAGCAAATAAAATAATTATTTTCTATATTTATATAATAGAGATATAACTCGTATAAAAACAAGTTTTCATTATTGAAAACATAGTTTTCTTTCTTTCTTCCATCTTGATTATCTACATTGATTTAAAAACATTTACAGAAAATATTCGTATTGTGAAATAATATTTTGATTTTAGTAATTGAAGTGACACTTAAATAATTGGTCCTTGAATAAAAAAATAATTTTCACAAGTTTTTCTTTTTTGATTCTACATTAATATTATATCCATGGGTTTTTAAATATTTTTGCAATATACATGTTACTAACTTACTATACAAACTTTAGATGTAAAATCTATGTTAAAATAATGTTTCCAGTGAGAATTGGATTTACAAAACTTTAATGAAGTAATTTACAAAATTATTGTGCTAATTGGGGGGAAAACAAGTAAAAAAATATATATTAACCTTAATTATGTTATTAATGCGTCACTCATTCATCGGTTTCAACACAAAAACAAAATAATTGTAAAATATTTTATTTTAAATTTGTAGAATAAAAAATTATATAACATTAAAAAAAATTAATACCGTGCGAGATAAATATTGTAGCAGTAGATATAGATTATCATGAATTTAAATAAATTTATTAAAACTTAAGTCTTAGTATCAAGATTATTTTTAATTTAAATAATATAATTATCGTTTTATGTCTCAATTTATTAAAACTTAAGTCTTAGTATCAGGATTATTTTTAATTTTTTTACGGGATCGATTGATATTTTCTGATTGTTTGTTTGTGTTAGTTAAGAAGAATCATTAATTTGATATTTCCTAAAAACATCTACCTAAAAGAAAATAAAAAAAGCCAGCAAGACTCTAATGCCACGTCAACCGGCCGTTAATCCCACGTGGCATAACAACACTGGTAAACTCCACGTAAATCCTCTCTTCTCTTTCCATCCCCTACTTCCCTAAATCCCACGGTTACTCGAGAGGCCTAAAAAATATCAGAAGCCTCCACCATGGCGGTTCGAGCCACCGTGTCGCGATTTCCGATGGAAGAAGATGTGCAGGAATCATCAGGGCTACCTTGGGGAGTAACAGTTACGCCATTCGCTTCGAAAGACGAGAACGGACTGTCTCCTGTGTACGGATCGAACGGCGATTTGCTACCTCGCTGCGAGAATTGTTATGCCTACTTTAACACTTACTGTGAGCTTGATCAGTGGGCCTGGAATTGTAGTCTATGTGGCACCCTCAACGGACTCGACTCTCAAGCAATCGCGCGTTACTCGCATCCTCAGTCTTGTGCTGAGATGATGTCTTCTTTTATCGATCTGGAGTTGCCTAGTGAGTATTTTGAACGGAATTCTGTTTAATTTAGGGTTTTGAACTTTGTAACCTGGTTTTGTAAGTGATTTGTGTTTGGTTCTTGAAGTGGAGGGATCGGATGCAGAAATGATGCAAGCCTGTCCGGTTTATGTCGCGGCGGTTGACTTGTCGTGTAAGAGTTATTGATTTTCTCTCGTGGTTTTTAGTTTTTTTAGTTAATTTTGTTAAATGATTATATAATTGAAATTGTACTGAGCTGAAGAATTTTCCTCTGCAGTAGTAATTTAGCAAACTCTTATGAAGTTCACAATAATTATTAGAGGCCGAATCAGAAAATTCACTTAGAAGACTGTGCGAATGTTTTCAATTTTAGTCGTACTTGTGCAATGCACGAGCGTTGATTTCACATATCAAAAGGGTGGAAAATGGAAATGATAATCGAAATTGCCGTTTACTGTGCAAAATTAATCACATTCGAGGTGTTTGAATTGAAATTGGAGACTGTCGTCCATGTGAATTTGCAAAGTGGAATTGAAAACACAGCAATGCAGCATAGTGAATTGTTTGCATTTGATATCGTTTTGTTGTTGAATTGATTGTCATTCTATTGTTTTTGTTTCTACTCGAGTATTATCTTTACTTGTTTTTTTTTCTTTTTCTTTCTTTTTGCTTAGTTATGATTTGAGCATGTAGAGAATGAGAGCATACATAGAGGGTAAAAGCGATAGCTGTTGAAGTTCCTTTGATTATCTCATACTATTCTGTTGGCAAAGATCTTTCTAATATATATTTTGATTTTTTCCAAGAGGTGACAAAACCTTTAAATTCGTTGAATTTGTCTGCAGCCTCAGAAGAATTTTTGGAGCTTACTAAAAGTGCATTACAAGCAGCTTTGGAAGGTTGACCTTTTTCTTTTGTTATACAATATTTTTTAGTTCAAAATAATATACTAGTTCTTAACTGCATGGGTTATGTCCTTTCACGGTAGCTTATTGTTTTTATTTTGTTGCAGCTCTTGCTCCTGGTTCTCTATTTGGGCTTGCTACCTTTAGCCACAAAATGGGATTGTATGATGTTCAAGGGCCCATTCCAGTAGTAAAGAATGTTTTTATACATCCTGATATGGAAGGAACCCTTCCAATTGAGCTCGAAGATGTCATGCCTTTGTTACAATTCTTGGCCCCTGTAAGCTAGGCACCCTCTTTTATGTTTTGACCTTTTTTATTTCATTTGTTGCTCTTGACAAAGCTAAATGGAACAGAAGAAATCACTCATGTAACCAAACTGATGTTTAATAGAGTGCTTAGTTTAGTTAGATTTAGATTTTTCATCTTTTATTGTCATTGAGTGGCTGTAATGTTCTCTAACGGGGTTTGGCAGCTTAATTGCCAGGTTTTGCCTTACTTAATGTCAGCACCATCCTAAGTTCAGTGTTGTGCTGTAGGTGGAAACTTGTAAAGACCGTATTACGGCTGCACTGGACACTCTCAGACCAACAACCTCATGGGAGAGAACCACAGGTGCAGGACAAGAACTAGATGGAGTTCTGATGGGCGGGCGAGGTTTTGGTGTGGCAATGGAAGCCCTGATCAAGTACCTTGGGTCAGAATACGGAATTACATTTGCTTTAGGTACATGATGCATGCAGTTCGTGCTATAAAGGCATCCTTTGTCTTTTGTATATTGAAGATGTGCTCAAATGCTTTTGTCATTTTTGATATTGGTTGCAGCTAGAGTTTTTGCTTTTATATCCGGTCCTCCTGATTATGGTGCTGGGCAATTAGATACAAGAAGGTATGGTGAACAATATGCTAGTAAAGGAGAGGATGCAGACAGGGCTTTGCTTCCAGAGCAGACTCCATTTTACAAAGATCTGGTAATCTCGTTGCCTTTAATTATATTCAACATTGCAAGTTTTAGGAAACATGAGCATTGACAAATATTTCACAGGCTTCTGTGGCTGTCCAAGCAGGAGTTTGTGTGGACATATTTGCTGTAACAAATGAGTATACGGATCTGGCATCCCTCAAGTTTCTAAGTATTGAAAGTGGAGGCGCATTGTTTCTTTATTCAAACACTGATGACTCAACACTTCCTCAGGATATGTGAGTACAGGATACAACAGTAATTAGTTGAAGATACATGAATCCCTAGTTCCTTTCTTGTTATGTAACATCAATAAGATACATGAATTTCTAGCTCCTTTCTTGTAATGGAACATCAATAAAACTGGTAGCATAATTTTAATTGCAAAATGAGTGCAATGAGGTCTGGTGCTAGCTCTAAGATGTACAATTTTGCATGTTTAACTAGTTAGACGGATAAATAATTTGTATGAAATAGATACTGGTCGGTTGGTTTACTTGAAGATGTGAGTTTCTAATCCATTTGTAGTGGTTCTATTATCCGCATGTGATTTTATGTGCTATCCTTTTGAAGGTATCGGATGCTTAGTCGACCATATGCTTTCGGTTGCATACTGCGATTGAGGACATCTTCTGAATTCAAACCTGGTCATTCTGTAAGTGATATTCATTGTAATTTGAGTTTGTTGAGCAGAGGGTACTATGTCTTTTATTTTTGTGCTTCAAATATTTCCTGCAGTATGGACATTTCTTCCCAGATCCACAGTATGAGAACGTTCAACACATTATTTGCTGCGATTCTTTTGCCACATATGCTTATGACTTTGATTTTACAAGTGCTACTGGATTTTCCAGGTATCCATATATTTCTGTGAGCCAATTTACTATGATCTTTTGTTGGCTAAATGTCACTGGAACTTGATTACTATATCAATCTATATAGAAATATCTAGGAAAGTTTATTTAGAGCCCATGAAATGATTTCATCAAATTTTGTTGGGTGGAGTATGTTCAACTTCAAACAAATATTAATGTAATCTGAATGTTACTGCCCTAACTGAATCTGGTGGACCTGCTTGGTGTAAACATCTCCCTGTTTATTTAGTTAGATAGGGGACCTGGCCAATTTACAATATAAAATGGATACAGGCTAAAAGCAATCATTCTGTTCAAAAAGATAAAATAACTGCAGTCAGAAGATATCTTGGAGTTCAACTATTATTTGGCAGTGATGCGGGGATATTAGAGTTCTGTTTGGACACTTATATTCAAAACTTAAGAGTGCATTTTTCCATATCTATTGCAATATTATTTAATCTTATGCAGATAAGTTACAAATTAACTGTTGAATGCCAGCTGCTCCTTCTGTGGTCAACCATAAAGTCTAGGTCTATCTAGGAGCAGTTAAGTCACTTTTCAGTTAAGGAGTGGAGAATTTGCCACTATAGCTCATTGGTTTATTCAGGGTCATCAAATTATAAACTGCACTTTGAAAGGCAATGGCTTCATTATTTTTGCAGATATGCATCAGAACAACCAGTACTACAGATAGCATTTCAATATACAGTTATCGTGCCTCCTGAGGAACTCTCATCTCCAAGATTGGTTTCCGCTAGCAGGTATGACAAAGCTGAAGATCTTGGATATTTTGTTTTGCAATGAATGACCAGTATTGCATAATATATTGTTGATGCACCATAAGCTTCTTGCAAGCATTTTATTGCATTTTCATCACTTTTTGGGCTGATCTTTGTTTGTTGTGTGTTTATGCAGAAGCAAACACTTGCTTAAACGTCGATTAAGAATCAGAACTTTGCAATTTGGTACTGCTAGTAATATGAATGAACTTTATGACAATGTTGATTCTGAAGTTGTTCTATCAATACTTGTCCACAAGGTATCCTCCCATTTCTTGTATGATGACAATCTGTTAGAAGGACAAAAAACAAAGCTATTTGATTCTGCGGGGGTATTTACCTTGGTCATAATCATAACAAGAAATAAAATAAAGAAAACAGTGATCAACATGAACCAAAATAATCAAACAATAAACAGGGCGTAAACAAGAGAGATGCTAATTTCTTATACAATTCACCCCATCCCAAGCCTGGTTGTAATTTTGCTTTATATGGCTTACTTCCTGAAAGAACTTTTAGCCAGTAATTTGCGCAACTATGGCAATCCTCCCCATTTATTCTCTCCCATTCCTTGCATGAGTATGATTTGCCCTGTTCTCTTTCAATAACAATGACTTCTCCTTAGGCTAATTGATTGTACATTTATTCATCATTAGTTAATTATGCTCCTGTTGACTCTAGGTTATATTAGCCTCTTTGGAGCAAGGAGTCCGGGAGGGCAGGATGTTGCTTCATGATTGGCTCGTAATCCTCACTGCTCAGTATAATGATGCCTCTAAAATTGTCCAGTTTAAGAATGGCGGTTCATTAGCTGCTCAGGTAGATGTTGCATTTTCACAGTGCCCACAACTGCAGCCCTTGCCTCGCCTAGTTTTTGCTTTGCTTCGAAACCCTCTTCTTCGCTTCCATGAAGAAGGCGTTCATCCTGACTACCGAATATACCTGCAATGCCTTTTTAGGTACACCATGTTGAAATTTGACTTGCTATATTTAATATGCCTGGGGATTGGTTTAGTGTTTTAGAAATCCCACAAGAAGGGAGGAGGCGGTGGGGGTTCTATCCAGATGTTGAATTATTATCATGGCATTGTCAGAACTGAACTGAAAACTGTGAACTATTGATGAGTTTAGAAGCACATGGAGACTATTCATTGCATAAACATAACGTCACAAAAATTGTCCAGTGGTCTGCTTCAACAGGACACCTTCCCCACCCCTGTTTTGGGGGTGGTGAAGAATGTTGCAGATTTTGTCTGAAAACCTAATTTGCATTTTATGTTTTAGTATCCTTGGTGTCTATAACTGTTATTTTTATTTTTGTGCATAAGGTCAAACTTTGACTTATAATTATCATTGCGATATACTTTTCTCGTGGACATCACTGCACATTTCCTTTCTCTTTGCTGATCATTCAATGGCTTTGAGGGAGTGGGTGAGCTTGTGAACTTCTCTTCAGAGGAGAATTTGACCATCAATTAGGCTATGCTCTGGAAACTTTAAATGTGTTACTGGAGAATTAACCCTACGTCTCTTCTGTATGATAAATTAGTAGTCTCACTTCTCTTAAACTTTTCTTGCTGCAGTGCCCTGGAACCAAGTTCCCTTCATCGTGCTATATATCCAGTATTGACGTCATATTCTACACCAGATAAACAAGCTTATCCTCGCCACTCTTTGAGTCGTGCTGCACTGCTTACCAGTGATAGTCCAATATTTTTCCTGGATGCATTTACAAATTTAATTGTGTTCTATTCTTCTACAGCAGACCCAGCACTTCCTTTTCCTCCACCCCAAGATTGTAAGTTGTTTTTATCATTTAGGTCTGCTTTTATGTAAAAGAAATAATTCCTCAAAGAATATCCTCTATTCTCCTTTTTAAGACACAATGTACTCTTATCAGGTTTATTGAGGAGCACAATTAACAAACTGAAGCAAGAAAGGAGCATCACTCCGAAATTGATTTTTATCCGGGGAGGGCAGGACGATGCCTCTGCCTTTGAGAACTACCTCATTGAGGAACAGCATGTTGATGGTAGTGGCTTTGCTAGTGTCATGGGTTTTGTGTCTTTCCTGGAAGACGTAACCCAGAGCGTGATGGAATTCATGAAATAGAATACGAGATTGGAACCTGCTCATGATTTACCAGGCACAGGAAAGGCATGTCGACTGGAAGAAATGTGCATATTCACACAATCCACTTCAGGTCAGAACTCCGATTCGCCTATTAAGATTTGAAATTGCTGTATCATCTTGGATTCAAAGTGGTGGATTGTTGATTTTCAACTGCCTACATTAACCCAATGGACATTCCATTCAATCGCAAATTATATCAAGTCAAACTATGGATTATGCTCGTCGTGATCTTTATAGTTCAAATTTCAGTCATGGGAGATCTGTCCTCCTCCTTGATTAGATTATGAATACAGGTTAATCAAATTGTACTGTGAGTTGCTTTCTTCAAGCTTATTTTTTATGTTGTTGTAATCGGATCAGTCTGTTAGATTGAGAAAACGGTAGATAGATTTCCGGGAGTAATCATTTCAATTTGTTGACCCAGTTGTTCAAGATCAGTGGGAGAGGAAAAAACTATTATGTTCAGAGGTGGTTTTGTGTAAGTGCACCTGTGTTATTTCAGGTTAACATGTATTTCTTTCTACTTTCAAATAAATTAGTATTAATTCACGTGAGCATGTGCTAGAGAAGTTTAGATGCCGGAACTCCATTAAATCAAATATGACAGAAGGCAAAGTCCATGCAACATGGAATAAAAAAGGATGAGGTGGGCGTTTGGAGCCGAGGGAAATCAACCAAGGTGGGAACAATGTTTTATTCATAAGCTTTAAAGAGTGTTTGGGATTTTTTAAATAAAAAAATTATTTTGATGGGTTGGTGCTATTTTTTTTAAAATATATACTATTTTAATACATTTTTAATAAAAATCATTTTGAAAAGCAACCGCACATTCTCAAATACATTTTAAGTTAGCAGATCAATTTTAATCTAAAGTTGTCAATTTTATTTCGATTGGTGTTTTGTTTTTTCAATTGAAACAAAATATTTTGGTTTTGTAGTGTTTTGGCTGTTTGTTTTAGGGTTGCACTATTTATGTTTATACACACTTAAATATTAATTCAAGAAAAAAAAATTTAGTTCAGATTTAAAAATAAAATTATTTTAGAATTATGCACTTTAAATTTTAAACACAAGTAAAAAAAAGAGTTCAATTGATAAAACTTGACGAACTTGAAGAGTTCAAAGATAACATGAAAAATTAATTAAAATATAGTTTAACTAAAAAAATCAAGTTGATATCTTAAAAAAGTATTGAAACAATGATATATTGAATTAATTGGAGTTAACTTTTCAAATGTGTAACCTATGTTATAAGAACAAAACCAGAACTTTTCAAGTGAAATTTGGGTGAAATTTCTGGAATGAGCCGAGATTCTGAATGAGATTAAACTTGCTCTAGTTTGTTCTGTTTTTTGAATTGAAACGAAGTGCATCAGCTATTGCGAACAGAATGGAATTAACAACTTTGGTTTTAATGACTATGTTATCCATGGGTGAGATCCAAAAATATAAAAAAGGTAAAAAATAAGAATGTAATTGTATAATTCACTTTCTTATATTATAAATAATATTAAAACACGTTGATGATTCACTTTGTCCCTAGACACATATCGTTGTGGATTTCAATAGTGAAATTGTCTTTCGCCCCTCAACCCGTAAATTTTAACCCTCGATGTCGAGGGGTATTTTGGACATTCATGGGGGACTTGTGCGACGTTTATATATTGTTTGAGGGTGTCCTGGTCTTAACCGTTTTTTTTCATTTGTATAGTGAAACTATTTATTTAACACTGAGCTTTGGCAAGAGGACGAGGCTAGATAGGGGTATTTTCAGTTTTCTATCTAAATTTGAACTGTGCAATGACCCTTGAGCGAGGCACTGGCCGGGTGCTAGAGGCAAGGGTGGTTTAGGTGTTTTTCACGTTTTTATGTACTTAAATACACTCAAAAATATCAAAAACAAAGGCTTGACGTTGGGGGCGTGAAAGTGGTTTTACTTTAGGTTTTTACTTGGTTATCACCTGGGTCAGGGGTGTTTAAGTCATTTTGTATTTTTTTAATTATCTTTCCTCATGGTGATGCACATGTCGTTGGACGGAGATCAAAGTATCGCTAGTGGTTGATTTTTCTTCTTCCCCTCTTTTCTCTCTTCTACAATATCAAAGGGTGTTCCAGTCCTCAATGTTTCTTGATTTTGTCAATAAAAAGTTTTGATTGTTTTCAATTGTACCCTTCAATTGAAATTGATCATATATGTTATTTTTCATTTCAACTCTTATTCTATTGATTTTTTATTTGTTTTTGGTCCCTTTAATTTTTTCGATTATTCACGCAATAACAATAATAATAGTAATAATTTTAGTTTTTTTTTCTTCCTTCCTCTTTTGGTAATTTTTTGAATTGCTCTGGGTAATTTAATAATTTTAATTATTTTAACAATAATAATAATAATAATTTTATATGTTAAACCTTTAATATGATGTGTTGATGTATTTTATTATATCAAACTTTACATGTATAAATATTGTATTTTATTTTTAAATCTACAAAATCTATTAATTATTTTAATCTCTATAATTATAAAAATTATTTATTTTATCCGCAATGTAGTGCGGGTAATTTAACTAGTATATATATATATGTGTGTGTGTGTACGCGCGCACACGCATATTTATATATATAAAAGAGAAAACTCATCCTTTAAACAGAATGTATTTATAAGAATAATATTATGACTCTAAAATAAAAATATAAAAACTTCAATAAAAGGAAGCTAACTTAGGACTGTTTGACATTGCGATCAGAAAATGATTATGAAAAAAATTGAATATTTTTTATTTTTATTTTTTACTTTAAATTAAAAAAATAGTGTTTGTAGATCATTTTGATGTGTTGATGTCAAAATTAATTTTAAAAAATAAAAAAAACATTATTTTAATGCATTTCTAAACAAAAAAATACTTTAAAAAACAAACGTAATAAACAATAACTTAATCATTAATACACTGTACCATTTATTATTATTTAAAAAATACAAATTAAAGAACCAAAGCAAGCCACCAAATATTCTAAAAGAAAGAACCCATCAATCATTGTCAAGCTTCGCACTCCATTTCTTAGGGTTTGTTTTTCCCTTTGAATCCAGAAAAAAACAATCGAAGCTCTCGCTCTTAGCTTGAAGTTGTTCAGCAGAAATCATAGCAGACAGAAATTCTCTCCTTGCCTCTTCTCCCCTCCCCGGTACGTTCTTGAGGCCTAATTACATTTCTCTTCTTCGTGTCTTTTGGTTTTTTTTTTTTTTTGATTTTTTTTAATTTGACAAGCTCCATATCTGGTCATTAGCTGTTAATTTCAAACTGAAACCTTAAAAACAATACATAAAAATCAATTAATTGCATCATTATAGATTTGTTAGTAAGGAGCTGAAGAAAGTAAATTCAAAAAGGTTCAGAGCAGAGCCAAAGCTTTGACCAAGGTTTAGCCAACCTGGAAAAAAGCTGGGATTTGGCGACTCACTCTATCAAGCTTCGTTGGGGTCTAGTCCTCGTGGGTTTCTTGATTAACTTGATATTACCCTTCCGGTTCTCCGTTTCACAGATGTATATGATGGTTCTAGATTTATAATTAGGCAGGTCATGTATGGAAGAATCTGATGCCTGGGTGTATTTGAGCTACGAGTTTGTGGTCCATGAAATTCTTTCGGTTCTGACTTGATAAATGCTTAGCCCGGATATTTTCTATTTGTGTTATTTGTGTTTTAATTAAGCGTAGCCTGATTTTTTGTTCTTAGAGGAAAATTAGACGAGGAACTTGAGAGGTAAAACAAGGTAATATATTTGTGTAAGAAGCTTGTTTGCTGAGAAAGCTGATTTTTCAACAGGTAAGCTATAAAGCAATGTTAATGGCACACTAAAATGTGTTGATCTTGTCTGCATCAAATGTGTGTATAGTTTGTATTTTGCAGGGATCTTTGTAAAGTTTAGTATGAAGGGTTCTTTTTAGCTTGGAAAATGTGTACTGGTTATTAAAATAATGTCCATCCCGATTGGTATGTTTAGTTTGATATGTCAACTTGAATTGTTGCAGGAAGGTGGACAGACTGGTATGTTAGTTTGGAACTCATTTTTTTGTGAGACTTGATCACCTTTTTGTTAAACCTGACCCTTTTCACTTTTCTCTGAATGACTTGATAAGGGAATCTACAAGCTAAAATTTTATTTCTTATATTTCTTAAATGTGACCCTTGGAATGAAGCCCCTTCATGCTTATACTAGTGCTTCCTATTCCAGGACATAGGTTGCACCACCTTCCTAAACTAAATTTTTGTCATTCAGAAATCTCTTTTGCCTAACTCTGTTACTACTGCAACTAATTTTATCTTAAATCCTTTATTAGAAGTCTTTCACATTGCTACCACCTTCAAACTCATGACACAATTTCTATTCAGATTCATGATCTGGAACTCCTTTTGGCCTTTCATTTTGTTTCCTCCTTTGAATATTTGTATACATCCCATGAATTCTTGTGGCCTCTGTACCCTCTTCACAGTTGCCTTGCAAGCTTGTGTACTTAGATATATAAGATGCCAAGTACAAAGGGAAAGGCATCTGCAGTTGCTGAGGAAGCAGAATCGGAAAAGCCGGTCGAGTCTGATGAAAAAGTTGATTTTGATGAAGACTATGATCCTGAGGAAATGATGGGTGAAGAGGTTGAGTATGAAGTAGAGGAAATAGTGGAAGAAGTGGAAGAAGAGGAAATAATCGAAGAGGAGGAGGAGGAGGTGGAGGTGGAAGAGGAGGAGGAGGAAAATGCTAGTAATACCAATGGGGGTTATATCCATGGTAGCCATCAAGGTGATGAGGCAAAGGAAGATGAGGATGAGAAGAAAAAACATGCTGAGCTTCTTGCCCGTCCTCGTCATGGTTCTGAAGTATATATTGGCGGTGTTCCTAATGATGCTTTTGAGGACGACTTAAAGGATTTTTGTGAGTCTGTTGGAGAAGTTGTGGAGGTAAGCTCTACTTCAATTTATGAAGTATATGTCTCTTTGTAAAGGAGAAGATTCTGAACAAATTTTGTGACCACAGGTTCGGATGATGAAAGGAAAAGATTCAAGTGACAACAAGGGCTTTGCATTTGTGACTTTTAGAAGTGTTGATTTGGCTACTAAAGCAATTGGTGAGCTGAATAATACTGAATTCAAGGTGAATGTCTTTGTTTATCTTTGTTTGTGGGAATTGTGTTCATGCTTATTTAAAGTATGCTGCTTCAATTGCATGTGTTGATGTTTCCCTTGCATTCAGGGTAAAAGAATCAAATGTTCAACATCTCAAGCAAAGCACCGGTTGTTCCTTAGCAACATTCCTAGAAATTGGGGAGAGGAAGATCTTAGCAAGTGTTTGGCTGAGGTTGGGCCTGGAGCAACCAATGTGCAATTGGTGAAGGTTAGTGAAGTTAATATTCTACTTGATTGTCGATACTTTCAGCAGGTTTTTATTTCTCTCTTTTTTATTTATTTATTATAACATGGTTAGCACATGCATTTTACTCCTTTATTATATAACAATTGGTCACAGGAGAAGAGCTCAAGCAATAACAGGGGCTATGCTTTTGTTGAGTTCTACAATAATGCTTGTGCTGAATATTCAAGACAGAAGATGATGGATCCAAAATTTAAGCTGGGTGAAAATGCCCCAAGTGTGAGCTGGGCTGACCCAAAAAATGCTGACTCTTCCACTTCTTCACAGGTCTTGTAGTAAATGTGAATTGATTAACCATCTTCATGATCTGGTTTCTTTGGATCTAGTTGTCTTTGCTTATGCTATGAGATGTCTTGTGCTCTGAAATCCAATTTGGTAAATTCAGCTTCTATTTTACAGGTGAAGGCAATATATGTGAAGAATTTACCGAAGACTGTTACCCAAGATCAGTTGAAGAAGCTATTTGAACGACATGGAAAAATCACAAAAGTGGTTTTGCCTCCAGCAAAACCTGGGCAGGAGAAAAATAGAATTGGTTTTGTGCATTTTGCTGAGAGGTCAAGTGCTATGAAAGCTCTGAAAGATACTGAAAAATATGAACTAAATGGTGATCATTGATTTATCCATCTTATATGCATTTGTTATCTGAATGTAAGTGAACAAGGTATTCATGCAGGTTTGTTTTGTTGTGACTTTTAGGCCAGCGTGTGGAGTGTGCGCTTGCAAAACCTCAGTCAGAGCAGAAGCCTGCTGGAGCGTCAACCTTGCAGAGGACTGGTTTGCTCCCAGGTTACCCACATAGTGCTGGGTATGGTATGATGGGGAGTGCCTATGGTGCTCTTGGTGCAGGATATGTTGCGGCAGGCCTTACACAGGTCAGAAGATATAACTGTGTTTCGCTTTGCTATTGTACACTTTGTAATCATATTTTGAACTACTTGGTCTGGACGGTTATCATCATTTTATATTTACTTATTAACCATTTTGGATTTAGCTTTAATGTGCAAGGGGATTGCCTGATAGCTTTTCTAGTAAATTTGAGCCTTAGCTGTGGCTTTATTATATATACCCATGAAGATTAATTGATCTTTTTTCTTTGTTTCTTTGCTCATGCTATGATTTGAAAGAATTGCAATATTTAAGTTTTATTTACTCTTGCTTTAAATTTATTTATTTATCCATGTTAGATACGCATGTGATTAAATCTCAATGACTTAGCCATGAAATTCAGTTTCCAAGCTATTCTAACGGGATGGCTTATAATTGTAGATTAGAATCTTCTAAGTATCCAACTTTAGGAGGGAGAGGCCATAGACTAATGCCAATTCTTATTGGTGCAGTGTAATTCAGGAACTTGATTTTTTCAACTCACATCTCCTCATGTACCTCCTTTCTAGCTTGTTATATTCATCTTTTAGTTTCAAACTTTTGGTCAATGAGCTACACTCGAAAAGATGAAATGAAATTTATGCTATTTGCTCCTTATTAGGAGTTACAGAATCCTGGGATGACAGATTTTCTTAGTACAATTCATTTATTTGTTTCTTCTTTGTTAGAAATTAAACCCTGCAGTTTCTAACTTTCTGCCAATATTAAATTCATCTTTTTCTTTTTCCCCATTTTGCAGCCACTGATCTATGGAAGTGGACCAGCCCCTGCTGGCATGGCAATGATGCCAATGCTTCTGCCTGATGGACAGTTCGGATATGTCCTGTAAGCTGATTGTAGATCCTTTACCTCCTTTTGTTTTCTTAGCTCCAAATGGAGGGTCGGGGAGCAATGATGCCAACGTTATGATCCTTTATCAAACTTGTCCTTTATGTGGTATTCAAGGAAGAGATAACAGAAGAAAAAAAAAAAAATTTAACTTATTACCTCGTGGCCCCTTCCCTCAAGCATTCGTGTATTGAAGGAGAAATGAAAGGAAAAAAAGAAGCTGCAGTTAGCATAATCAACATGAGGGTATAGTTGGTGTATTGATTTGTTCATTCTTTCAGCCTTCCCCATGCATAGCCCAAATTCAGGATAGCTCGGAGTCATTCCTGACCTGATCTTTATGTCTTACCCCATTGTTTCTTAGCAAGCCAAAACACCTCCCCAGTTCCATTTTTTTCCTGACACCGTAGGCTTGAGTGCTTTACATGGCTCAAACTAATGCCTACAAGTCCAACTGATCTTTGAGTTTGCCACATAAATGTTGAATATACCTGCAATAGTAAATATTGACTCACAGAGAAAATTAGCTTGCTACTTAATTGCAAATGCCTAAGGATCATAAGTTTCTGTTTCTTCGCAGGCAACAGCCAGGAGTACAGCTACGCTCCCCAACTTCATATCAAAGAAATGATAGCAGGAGTGGAAGCGGGCGTGGCAACAAAGCGGTTGGCAGATCAGATAGGGGTAGACAAAGCAATGATCCCAGCCATGGTCGTAGATTTCGTCCGTACTAATCGCTGGTTGATTTCACAAGTGTCAAACTCTTGGCATTTTCTATTTCCCGTTTTGCTATTGTAGTGTAATTTAACTGATTTTTACACGAAAATCCATATATTGAACATTCGTGTACATTTGTTCTTCGCGAGGTTGATTAGTACACGCAGTCAGGTTTGCGTTACATTTGATTTTGTTAATGTTGTGTGCATCCTTGTGCTTGCAGCTTGTCATAATCACTTTTGCTTCATCAAGTTACAAGCCTTTCTTCTGAGAAAAGCATGGATCTATGTTTTTCATGGGAGAAAATAATGGCCAATGAAACTTCCACCTAGCTAAAAGTTTCTACAACTAGCATAGTATGGCAGATTATTCCATTTTCTTTGTCACAAAAAGAAAAAGAAAGGAAAAGGAAAAGGAGCCTACTGTTGAGTTCTCACAGAGGAAGGAAAGATATAAGAGTTGCTTTCACCTTCTATACTTCCAAGCATATCCACACACAAACTCCAGGTCAAAATGCTATTTTGAAAAACTAAAATGTTTACTTGTATTCCAATGGTAATAAAAGCCGTGTCAAATATATTTTAACATATATTATGTTGGTGATTGTTTTTTAAAGTATTTATTTATTCAAAAATATATTAAAATAATTTTTTTTATTTTTTAAAATTTATATTGACATCGTCACATGAAAATGATCTAAAAACATAAAAAAAATATAAAGTCAAAAATAAAAAATATTTTTTAAATTTTTTTTCTCAAAAATATTTTTAAAACAGTAATACTAAACACTTAAATCCAAGAGAATATTTCATTTCCAATATAGACAAAAAAGAGCAAACAATATATAACATTTTCTACTTTTGGCTTTTCTATATAAATTTGTAGAAAATAGCTTCTCAATAGACAAAAAAGTTAATTCTATTTATTGTTAGAGCATTTCAAAGTGAAAAAAATATTTAGAGAAGTCAAATTAATAATACGATTTTTTAAATAGTGTAACTATAATATTTTTATATTTGCACTCAAAAGGAAAAAAAAATCATTTAGAGAAGTCAATTCTATTTTAATATATATATATAATATTAATATAATTATTTATTAATAATAAATAACTAATATAAGTAAAATCAAAACCAATTTTTTTAATTAAAATATATTAAACAATTTTGTATGGGCTTTATATTTACTGGAAAGGCCCTGGCCATGAGCTCACCATATGATGATGATACGATTGTCATGGGGAACAGGTCAAAAACCATGTGTGTGTCATGATTATTAGACATGGTTCGAGGATTGTTCTGAGAAATTATTGAGCTATTGGGTTATCTTGTTGGATTGGCCTACTCGTAAAGGCTAGCTCCCCTTTGCCTAGCTCCGAATATTCAATCTTCAAGAACATGGTTTCATGCACGAAATCGAATTTAATCAAGTTTGTTTTATTTAGTATAAAGGGAGTTAATTTAATAAGATATAGAAGAGAAAAATCATTAATTTTTCTTAAAGAACCTTCAAAAATTGATTAACCCCGAATGAATTATCCATCTGCGAAGACCCAGCAGGACATAAAAACGCCGACTTTAGGAACATGATCGGCTTCTCCTCCGCGCTTACGTTAAAGTTTGAACTATATTTTACCATTTTCAAACCTCAACTATAACTTGAGCGAGCAAGTAAGCAAAGCCAATAAGCAAAAGCAAACATCTTTACCCTATAAGAACTCGTCTTTGCAACTCTCTCTCTCAAATCCATAATTTCTTGTATACGAAAATATATACTTGTTTTCTGGTTTCCTTTTCGAGCGTTTCTTGTATCAAGAACCATATATGTCTTTTCTGTCTAAAATATTTCGCTCATCATCTTCTGCACCTTCTGCTCCATCTTTACGTGAGTCCTATGATCAGCGAGGCCAAACGCACAGGGCTTCTTGCCCAAGTAACTACAGCCGTCAGCAACAGCAGCAGTCTTATTATGGGCAGGGCATAAGTGGTGATGGTTATTCATATGTGTACTCAGGGTTTCCTCCAGGAACTTCTCCAGATATTATTAGGAGCTTTGAGATGGTTGATCGAGACAGGAGTGGGTTTATTGATGAAAATGAGTTGCAAAAAGCTCTTTCTTCTGGTTATCAAAGGTTTCATATTAGGACTGTCAGGTTGCTCATGTTTCTCTTCAGGAATCCTCATGATCCTCGACGAATTGGTTAGTCTTTTTTTCCTTTTCTTTTGTTGGGGTTTGGTTTTCATTGATTTTCTTGATTTTGTAGAACAGTTTACAAGCTTATACCTACGTACATGGGCCCATTGGATGTCATCATGTTAATTTCTTAATGTAGCTTCAAATTCCATTCCATGCATTGGGTTATGGCTTAATCCATGACTCTTGACTAAATTTGATGAGATATTCTACTAGAAAAAAATGGTTCTTCAACTATTGTTTGCTTCAATTTTGAAGAATTATTTAAGCTTAATTTTGTATGTGAATGGTTGAGTTTTGACTTCAAAACAAAATTGGATTTTGGCTATCTCTTTGATTGATTATTTTTAACCAGTTCAAATGGGGTAGCGATTCTCTGTACTGATTTCGATGTGCTTCTCTAATACAGGGCCCAAAGAGTTTGCTGCTTTATGGACTTGTCTTGGTCAATGGAGGGTGAGCAGTCTCTTCTTGTTTCTCTTGAATCTTATTTTCTTCATCTACATTGCCTCTGAGAATGCTAGGCATTTTAAACCATTTCATGCTCTTCATTCTTTTTAACTTACAACAACGAGGAAAGGTAAAACATGGAGGAGGAAAGCTAAATTTGGGTTTTGTAGGAAAATTGACAGTGAAACTTGGTTGAATTAGCTTGAAAGATTATTTGACGGTGGTTCTCAAGTGGCGTGTCATGACAGCAAAGAATTTGTGATTTGTACCGCAGGTCATGAATTCGAGTCAGGATGTGCAAGAATTTGGGACAGCCGAGGTTTAATCTCTCACCTATAAAATACGCTTTGTGGGTTCTTCACATAAAAAATAAAAAAGGATTATTTGACGGTGGCCTACGTTCACACAGCTCTTCTGGTTCTCACTTATCTCATTAGCATACGCACTTCTTAACTATTATTACCAGATACTGCAGAAGTAAATCACACAGTTTGAAACTCTTGTAGCAACATCTACTATTGAAGCTTTTTGCTACTGATATGGCAAACACACTTGAATGTCAGCTTTCCGTAGAATCTACCATTACCATTAATGCAGGATGATGGGAGAAATGGGGGAAACTGAAGATAAAAGTGTTCTTGAGAATTCTAAATAAAAAATTAATGGAAAGATGTAATCTTTTTCGTTTAGCTGATGAACCATTGGCTCAAAGTTATTAAGGCCTGTCCTCCTAGGAGAGGAGTATATTTTATCTCGCTGGAGGATCACATTAGTCTGTCAATGCAACCTAATTGTAGGTTCTTGCATACGTTGTTGGCACTTTTTTTCTTATGCTATCATACTATCAGCCATTAAAAAGGAGAATTTAACTTTTATTTTTTCTTGCAGGGCATATACGAGAGATATGACAAAGACAAGAGTGGTAAAATTGATTTGTTTGAACTGAGGGATGCTCTTTACAGCATTGGGCTTGCTACACCATCTTCAGTTCTTCAAGTTCTAATTTCCAAGTACGATGATGGAAGTGGCAGAATGATTGAGCTCGATTTCGACAGTTTTGTCGAGTGAGTTTCTCATGTCGATGCTCTTCTTGCATGCATTTTTTTTCTTCGGTACTGGGACTTCTGATTTGACTAAACCTGTTGCTTTGCTGTATTTTACTTGCAGGTGCGGGGTGATTTTGAAGGTGACATCTTAATCCTTAAACTTGTTACCTTTTATTCTGTTCTTGTTTTTACTGACATGAGCTTGTGAATCTGCTGTGATTACAGGGATTGACTGAAAAATTCAAGGAGAAGGATGAGAGTTATACCGGCACAGCTTCATTTAATTACGACGAATTCATGGCCATGGCCATTCCATTTCTTGTATCATACAACTGATCAACAAAATTCTCATTGTATACTATTAGATTGTGGTAGTTCTTGCAATCACTCATTCATTTGTTTTTTTGTTTTTTTGTTTTTTCGTGGCATTTCATTTGCAAAAATTCTTGTATTCAAATATTTTTTAACCTTAGGTAAGATCTTGTACATTGACGAGTGACAAGTGTGCAGTAATTCTTCTGTAAATTGAGCCAGGTTTGAGAAATGAGATCCAAAGTTTGATTTTGTCTCTGCCTGTTCTATATTCCGATCATTGCCTGTTGTAAATATACCTGCTATCTGATCAATCTGTGCCACTATCAGCTTTGACAACAATTCAAATTTGAACATCAGAACAATGATTCAATCGTTTTCTCAGAATGGGAAACTTGAATTTCGGATGAATATCCTGAAATTGACACTCCACCTTCATCTGGCAGGCTGCAGATTGTTAAGTAACCATCGGTGAGGTTTTAGAATATGATTTATATTATTCTTTAATATATCTCCTCAAGTGAAAGTTTTTTGGACTTGAAACTTGTACACGGTCTCACATTATATCAATAAGACTTTGATACCATGTTAAGAATTCATCCCATCTAAAAGCTTAAACTAATTTATATTATTCTTGAGCACAGATGAGCTAAACCTGTCCTGTAAAGACATCCTCTTTTCATCCATATGGTGACCTCATCTGATTCGATCTTGAATTGACTAGAAACGAGGAAATAGAACTGTGACCTGATAAGAAACTATGATTGGTTGGAAGACGGTTGACTTTTGAGATCTTTTCTTTTGATAACTTGAATTCTGAAATCTTACAACCATTAGTAAATAGAGGGATTTCAGTAGGTTTTTTCTCTCTCTAGCCACCCTGTCAGCAATTGGTACACTTGGATTGGTTTTGCTTTGTGGCTTGTATTTATTGTGTTTTCTCGGGAGCATGTTCTCGTTTTATTTTTAGTTTCAGGGTCCATTTTCCCTCTTTTAGGTTTGCTGCTTTTGTGGCCTGTTTTTTCTGATCTTAATATATTCTTATTTTTGATCAAAAAAAAATTGGTACATTTGGAGAATCATCTCTACTGGTTATCATTACATCAGTGATCTTCTTCAGAATGAATCGAAGATGCTGTTCTCTCCCCTATTTTAAGGTCCAACAATTTTCTTCAGAATTCACACTTTAAGATGAAGAACAAGAAGTTCAGAGGCGTAGCTTGGAATAGTTTTCGGTGTAATTGTAATATTTGGTTGTCGATACAGTTTCTGGTGTTTTGTTTTTTCAATTAGAACATGATATTTTGATTTTGAAGCGTTTCGGCGCGTCGTTTCAGGGTTATACTGTTTATATGTGTGTATGTGTATTAATTAAAAAATAGCTCAAATCTAAAAATAAAATTATTTAAAATTGAGAAATTTAATCTAAAAAAAGACACAATAAAATGATTTTTCTGAACAAAATTATGAACATATATAATATTACGAGAATGTCATCATCAATCTCGCAATGTTATTACATTCTTTTTTCTCTGAAATTTTAACATAATATATATATATATAAATATATCAAGAGACTTCTCGTAAAATTTCATCTCAATCTAACAGTCGGATTAAGAGATACGATTTATATTGAAAAATTATTTATTATTTAAAAAAAACACTATTTGGTCGAAAAATCCAGAACATGTCAGAATTTAAACCGGGGTAAAAACAATATCGTTTTGTCTTGTTTTTTTAACTGGTATACGAAATGTTTTGGCCCAAATAGAACAAAACAAATAACTATGATCTTTCTTACACAAACTGGGATCATTGATAGTTTCAGGCTTTAGTGAGCACTCAGGGTTTAATATGAATTTATAAATAAATTTTGATTTTTAAATTCAATGATTTGAGATGGACAGGACAAAAACTTTAGTTCAGCTCTTTACAAAAAAAAACCCCACAAAACGGATGCTCAATGCCATAAAAAATCTAAGACAACAAGAATATTACTCATAGTTAATTCTAAAACCCTATAAAACAAAACTAGTTGAACCCTGAAAATCTCCACCAAGTTCTTTCTTTTTATTAAAAAAATTGATAACAATTTGAATTTCAGAACCCCACATGACTTCTTTTTTTTAAGGAAGAAGACCTATCTTAATTTCATCTTATTGCCTCATATTTTTCTATAATTAATATCTATAAATTGAACTATCAATCCAGAAGACAAAATCCTGATATGTTAGTGATTAATGTAATTTCTTCAATATTAGTACACATGAAACTTGTATAGATGCTTTGCTAGACCACTGAAGTAAAGAGAGATTGAGCAACAACATCTTTAGTCATATGGATGCGATAGAAACAAGACCACCTTCGCTGCCATTCTCCCCCCCTGCAGAAAGATGCTGTGGCAGTATATTAGTCATTTGTTTGAGCAATATATTAAATAACACCAAGAGTTAGTAAATAAAAACTGTGAGCATCATAATTAATTAATTGTTGTCAGCCAGCTGGTGGGGTGACGTGTTATGGTTGTGACTGCCTTTATAAGCCAACTGCTAACACAACTCTATCCTCGGAAATGTCTTTTATAGGTCTAGATGATTGGGTAAACCCCAGTTGTCCCGGTCTTTTACAAGGGATGCATGTCCTGACTCGAACTCAAAACCTATTATGCAGATCGTAAACTTTTTGTCAACTCTTTGTCATCACGCCACGCTCCTCGAGAGCGCTAACACAACTTGCTCTATGTTTCCTCAACATGACATGGTCTCTGAGTACCACCCAAGATCAAACCATTCTGTATTTGGATTTCTTAGTACCCTGGCATTTGGGACCATAGAAAGAGAGCTCTGATAGGTTTTGCAATAGCAGCTCATTAAATATTTGTTATGTAGCCCCTGGGAATCAAACGTTATGGTAGCTAGCTAGGTAGTTACTCTATCGAATGATCTGTCGATCTTATCCTTGTCGGGGCCATTGCTGATGCGAGAAGGTATCCAATGTGAAGGTAGGTTGTCCATGACGTGGAAAGCCACCTGACCACTTCATGCTCAAGCATCAGTTGCCGAATCAAAATTTGCACTCACTAAAAGGACAAGTCTTAGGGTTAATCTTCTGTTTGAAGCCAGAAGACAGGCTGAGGAATAAAACTACAAAAAACCTTTAAAAACCAAAGAGTCGTTTTCTCGGCTTTCATAGATAAAAATATCAACCAGAGAAAGTAACTTGGACTCGAATTCTTGAAGACCTGGAGGTGATAGGGCATGTTGGAAGGAGGAGGCTGTTATGATGCTAGAAAAACTCTACAGAATTTTGATCTGATCAAAGAACAGGCCACCCTTTGCTATTCATGGAGTCTGAAAGGCTCTCACTAGAGACAGCAATGTTTGGCCAGCTGATTTGAGCTTGAAATAGACCTGGGATTGCTCCAACTATTGCTGATGCAATAAATTCTCTTTTGAGATGGAGATAATAAAGGTGTGGACAGAAAGGTACCCCGTCTTCGGAGATAGAGTTCATAGTCAAAGACAAAATGGTGAGGTGTCAAATTTGGAGCATTCAGAAAAAAAAACCAATGAAAAGATTGTGAAAAACAGATGCTGAGATCCGGACCTAGCAGGTTCTTTTCCTGATAGAAGCAGGTTTGGACTTTTGTCTAGTTGAAGATAACAAGAATTTTCCTTAGAAAGATTCACATGCATGATCGCAAGTGGAGGAAGATGGCCCATTGCCATAAAAAAAATATCAGTAGCAAAATTAGAAGGAAGCATCATCCACTTGATGCAAGCCCGATGTAAGAAACATCAGATGCAGGCGGGTTCTACCTTGTAGACACTAGATGTTCATCACATGATTCCAAAACTCAACCTTATTATCTGTAGATTACTCTAACCAATACTAATTATTGGTTCTAATTATCTCACAAATCAATCTCATCAGAGCCTAACTAAGGGAGGTAATGTGCAGGCCAAGTACAGTCGAGTTAAGAAATTTGGAATGAACATTTCAGAATTTAACATGGTCACTCCTTCATTCAACATGAACTGTATCTCACCTAGAAAATTTTTGCATCCGGGCGATTTGTGGGGTGATGCTTTTGTTGTTTTTCTCCCTCCCTCCTCTAACATAAATCTGGTGATCTTAAGCACGGATTAAATATGACATAACAAGGATCACCAAGCTGAAGATAGAACATGCCTGCAGAATCATTTGAAATGCAAATATATGAGATTAAATCCATTGTTGATTATCTTTAAACCATACAGTAGTAATTATGGGAGAAAATATGACTTACATTTATAGTGGATGCTGAAGAATAATAAACTATTCCGGGAAGATAGCCCTGCAATCCACTGCTGTAAACTGGAGTACCATCAGGATAGAAGAGTCCATAGTTCCTCTCAGATGTTGGACCGGGCTTTAAATTCTCGTTAAAAAGCGCAAAAACATATATGTTTATCGGCACAGATGGTTTGGCTGGTGTACCTTGCTTCGCTTGAATTCTATTTAACAGATTACTATGATATAGAGCTGCATTTTCCGGTGTCGATCCGACCTCATCAGGATCCCCCTTAGATGGCCAACCTGTCTCCGAAATCATTACTTCAATATCTGTATGCCCCATTGCTTTAATTGCTGAATAAACCGCATCTACTTGAGCATACAGCATGTTATCATAATGCAAGTTAGTGTTTGGATCTATCATCCCCGGGTTGGGCTGGAAAAGGACATATTCTAGAGATATGTGGTCTGGATTATCCTTGTATGCGAAAAAAGGATATGCGTTGATAAGGAATGGCGAGTTGATTTGAGAGTGAAAGTTCAGGATCGCCTGGATGTATTCGGCAAGATCTTGCCGGAAAGTCCCGGATGAAGGAGGGTAGGAATTTCCTATGATATTAAAAGAATGCGCACTGGTGACCATCACTTGTTTATCTAATCCAAGATTAACGAGTGTGCTATACACCATTTTCATTGCCGGGAGGAGATTTGACCATAACTGGGTGTCATTGCTCATGAACACCTCGTTTCCGACAGTGATGCAGGTGATTTTGGTTTGAGTTATATGGGGTTGAAGATGTTGCTGAACCCAGTTTTGAGCTTTGATGGGATCGGTCATGTCTTGGAGATACTCATTCCCGAGTCCAATGATGAACTCAACATTTGAGTTGGAAAACGCGAGTAGGACATTCGGATCGGCATCGTAGAGTTTTAACCTGCTGACATTGAGGGATTGAAGCATCACAGAAACACGAGAGGGAGATGGAAGGTTGTTGGCAATCTGGCCATAGTTAATTCCAAGCCCAGCAGAAAGCACCCTGACAGCTGAGGCTGAGAAACAGAGTGAAGAACAAGAGTAGGAAACAGAGTCAGAGTTGAATAAACTAAATCATGAAAGATTAAGCAAGGAATTAAGAAACAAGAGCAAGAATCATCAATTATCATAACACAAAATTGAAGAATGCACGAAAATCTGAGGATTAAAAACTATCAAGGATTAAAAAATAAATTATATTGCAGAAAATATAATCAAGATGCCCACCAACAAAAAAAAAACTTTTGCTTCAGAAAATAACAAATTAAATAACTCAAAGTGACATAAAAAGGAAAGCTTTTTCAGTCTAAAAATCGAATAAGAATAAGTTTCACTACCTTTGCATGCCACTATGAATGTTCAACAAGTAATAGAATCTTTGCATTTCCAAACCATAATTATTCCCATTAAGCTTCAGTTAGATTAAGATTTCAATCCCAAATTCATAAAAAGGAAAGCCATCAAGAAAAGAAATACAAAATCAAGTAAAATCCCTCTGAATTCATCATGGACTTGCCAAAAACAAAGAAACAAGTTTAAGAAACTTGTTTTCATGCTTGAATATGCACTACATATAAAGCAATAAAAAAGCCAGGCAACCCAACTAAGAAGCCAAGGGGCAACAGCTTAAGCTTGTGTTTTCATTTCTTGAAGTTTCCCGGGAAACAAACAGAACAATGCATGCAAGGGGTAGTTTAAACAAGAAAGAACTAACCTGAAAGAATGACGAGCAAGAAAAGAAGACGAAAAATAACAGAGCAGGCAGCCATAACTAACTGATCTGATCTTGGTCTAACCAGGCCAACCAAGAGACACCACCACCTCTCTCTTTGCCCCCTCACAAAGCAGTAGCACAAAATATATAGATGTTTGTATATATTTATAGTGTGTTTTGCATTGGAGTATGGACAGTGATAACGGTGACTCTTTCTTGTTTGCTTTCACCTTTGTACGAGAGTTTGGAAAATTTTATATAGCCGAGGGCCTAACTACTGTTATTAGTTTAGTTGCTTCATGGAGAAAGAAATAGATATAAAAATAAAACTCGTGATTTATAAAAAATAATAAAAATATAACCTTTTTCTCTTCTAATTATATTTATTTATTTATTATTTATTTAAATCACATCTAGAAATAACTAACAAATTACCACTTCATCAAAATCACTGTTGTTGTAGAATTTAATGGATCATGAGTCTAAGAGATTAACCTGGTTTATGATTTTTTTCTAAAAATAATAAGGGTTACCTCTGTTTTTTTTCTGTTATATTTATATTTTTTTGAGTGTGTTTGATTTTTTTAAAAAAATTGTTTTGTGATTTCATCCTCCAATATTATTTTTATTCTATTTTTATGAGATTTGTCTCTCTTTTTATAATAACCAGGGTTGTCTTGGTTTTTTTTTTATGTCTTTGTTAAATTTAGCTTTTTAAAAAAGGGATTTTAAATGTTGAGCTTCTTAATTTAGTTCAGATCTATAGTTTAACAAGTTACGTGTTTGAGAGATTAATTCATATTTATAAAGTTTATTCAAGTTTGCTTTTTTTTTTGTTTGTTTTGTTTTTCTTTTTAAAATATATATTTATTGCATGTTTGGAGTGGAATTGCAATTATTTTTAAATGTATTTTTTTATACAAAATAATATGTTTTTATATATATAAATAATATTATGTTTTAAAAAATACTTTTAAATCACAATATCAAATAGTATCGAATAAACACAAAATTTAGATGTAATAATAACACCGGTAGATGGATAATTAAATTTTAAAATATTTTTCGTTTAAAAATACATTAAAATAATATTTTTTATTAATTTTTATCATAAATACTTTCCATTATAATGCCACACAGCACCTTAACTTGCCAACTGTGATATTCATATCGGTCTCGATTTCCATGGCTGGAAAGTTGAAAGTACCGTCAAACCATCGAATCGATGATATGTGATTGATTGGAATTCAATTTGAAAAATGTTTTTTAAAATTTATTTATTTTATTTTAAATTAGATTTTTTAAAAGTTTTTAGATATTTTCATCTGCTATATCAATAATATTTTTTAAAAAATAAAAATTATTATTAAAAAAACAAATTTAACTATATTAAGTTTTGTTTGTGTCCATGTCAGCTGAGCTTTGACCTTAAAACCTCACATGTACCTTCACGAGCTACAAGGATATGTACATGGGGTGGGGGTTGGCCATTGAAACAAGACAGGGAGCATCACCTTTTCTCAAGTTTAATAATAATATTAATAAATCATTTTATTGATTAAAAGATGCGTATATAAACTCTAGTTTTGACTTTTGAGTCTAATGATCCATAAAAACTTATATATTTATTAATTTTAATTTTTGTGAGAATAATTAAGATATAGGTAAGTTGATCGGATATCCACATTAATAAAATAAAAAATTCTTTTTTTAAAAGAAAAGAAGAGGAAAAATATTAATTAAAATGTTTGTAATTTATAATGATGTGCGTTGATTAACAATAATCAAAGGTTCTACCTAATTAACCCTACCATATTCCCTGTGCCTAATCAATCACGAGAATATTTCTTAGCAAACAGCAGGTGAGGGCAGCATGATGTGGACACGCGGCACCACCATGATGTGGACACGCGGCACCACCACCAAGTGTCGGTCACAGAATCTTGTTGTTTTATGGAAAAAGAAAATAAGATAAAGTGGCTTTTTCTCAAAGGTCCAAAACAAGAAGATACGCCCACCAAGAAGGGAAGATAAGAAACCTGAGCGAAATTAATGAATGTTTATTTTTTAAAATTATAATGTTAAAAAATAATTATTATTTTTATAAAATATTATTTCAATAAATATTTAAGGTAAAAGGAAAAGGACTTCAATAAGCAACAACTACAATAATGGTCTTAATTGATTAAACTTTGTTTTAGTCCTCGTGATGTTTTGAAATGTTACAATGCTAGCCCTTGTCAGTAAATTATAGTTTATCATTAATTATTAAATAATATAAGAGCTGACGCGGATCTTAGTAGAGTGCACGTGTTAACCACCGTCCATAACGCGGCTTCCTCGCTGTCGATGATCGGCTCGCCCTGCACGTGTCATGCTATTATTATTTTCAATTAATAAAATCACAGGTCATTGAAATGATCTGTAAAAAAAAAAAATCCCTTCAATCTAACTCCAAAAGGCAAAAACGAATTGTTTTTTTTAAGGAACAAAGAAACAAACAAAGCTGTTTATAATTTTATATAGTTATACATTAAAAGAATGAAATTAAAGCTTTTGTTTTTTTTAAAAAAAAAAACTATTTTTTTCCGGTTGCCAACAATTTTGAACCGGCACAAATTTTATTTTCTCTCTCGTATTTCATATTAATCGAAATTAAATATTTTTAATCAATTTTTGTTGCTAATATATATATTTAATTCCATTGGTAAGAAAAAAAAAAAAAGGGCGAAGCCGACCTGAGAATTGAATTTATGCACGTGTGGGTATTCATGGATATATAATGCTCCAGCTGTACAAGAAGCACACGGCAAAGGTGGGAACGCCATGCTCCCCCGTCTTCGGAGGCCATCATGCATTGCCTTGTCAACCCAGATTTGCCCCACCAAGGTGCTTCGTTGCCGTTTCGGATGAATTTTTCGTTTGGAAATGTAATTAAAATTTTTTTATTTAAAAAACTTTAATATAAAATAATTTTTTTTAAAATATAATATTAAACAGAAACAAAATATAGGTCGGCTGGTGTCTTGAAAACCCAAAATGATTCAGCAGAGATCACACGTCTTGTAACTGGATCCATCTGCCATCAACGCACATGAAGTGTACAATAGCCCAAACTTTAATGAATGATTGAATCCATAAAAGTACTCTCACTGTGTTCCCACGTTACTACAACATGGTAGAGTCTAACTTTATTGGCGTGAGCAATGATGAGATGGTTTTGACATTCCACACAACAGAGCTAATATATAGCTAAACTCCCCTCACGCTGAATTATTCTATTTAAAAGGCTATATTTTAATTTTTATTTTTATTTTTATTTTAATTTTAATTTTAATTTTAATTTTAATTTTAATTTTAATTTTAATTTTAATTTTTATTTTTATTTTTATTTTTATTTTTATTTTAATTTTTATTTTTATTTTTATTTTAATAAGTTCTTACTTGATTTAATTTAAGTTGGTAGTAAATTTAATAACCATATGGCAAAGTAAAGTGATGGTTAAAATATATGTAACAATGAATTTAATAATACTAATAATAAGTAAATTAATAAAAAGACATGAGATGAAATGAAAAAAAGAGGTTTTGGCGTGGCCCGAAATCATGTTTTAACACTAAATTAATGAGATTACGTTCATAGATTAAGTCGTAAGCTTGAATCATTACCACTTTAATCATGATTATTTACCTTAAAAATAGAGTAACAATAAGTACAACACTCGTAAAAGTACCAACCACCCAAAGCCAGATTCTTAAGACATCATCTTAGGTCTAATGGTGTCCATTAACAGCATGCCGTTGTTGGAAAAAAAACATCTTTTTATATGATGATTAAAAAACATAGTGTGAAACAAAGTTTGGATCGTGAGAGAGGAGTTGGCTAAAAAATTATTTTTAAATTATTAATTAGCCATTTAATGACAGCTTACCCAGAAACCATGAGAACAAAAAGGCCACGGTGCCACCCTCGCCGTATGCATCCCTGAAAATGCTGGGGAAAGTAAAAAACTCCGGTGACCGGAATGCAAAGGGTCGTTGTCCAAAATTGGTACCCTGAGCACGTGCTTTTGGTACTTTTTCAAGCCCATAAAGGTAAACTTTCCTTCCTTGGATAAAAAAAATAAAAAAATAACTTCTTTTAACGTCTTCTGTATTTGTCTTCTTGTCAGAGAAGTTTGATGAAGATTCTTGTTTATCTTCGTCCTTTTGACCACGATTGTTCTCACCAGCCATCTCCACAGAATTGCTGGCTGATGATCTATAAAAAATATCTAGGTGTTGAATAATTTGATATATATGTTTTTTAGTTAGGTGATAGAACTATTATCTACAAAATATCTTACGCAGGAGATATGAAAAATTCCAAAATACTTAAATAATGTTTTTTAGAGAGAATATAATAAGAAAATCTTAAATAAATAAAAATATATGCACACCAAGTAAAAACAATTATGAATCCTTTGCATGAATAGTTGGAAGGCGTATTTATAGCTTTTGATTTTTTTTTATTTTGATGGAGTGGAGTGGGGAGGACAAGATGTCGATTTCTTATGGTAGGATTAAATAAAATATAAATATTTCTTACATAATATTAATGGTGACAAAAATCATAAGAATAAACAAACAAATCCTTAAAAAAATCTAATCACAGATCTATAATGACTGTCAATTTCACACACACTTGGGCTTAGAATGAAGCTAAGCGTACACACAATGGACTGCCAACTCGTCAAACTCAAGTTTGCTTGAACTCACAATATTGTTGAATCTAAAGATATTGGATCTAACATATCATCAAAACTATGTTTTTATTTGAGATTAGCACATACCTGGATTAAAGATGTTAAGTATAACAACTCATTAGACTCATGTGTCAATGAGTTTATTTGCAAATAGCACGCATTTGAACAAAAAATTATCAAGTTTAGCTAGACCATGTTTGTTTGGACATAGCTCGTCAATCCTATGTTTGCTAGACTCATATCCATTCAGGCTCGATATTATGTTTGACAACTCGTTAAATTTATATGTATTTGAACTTGACATATAATTAAACTAAGTGTCTGTTTGACATTACGATCCCACCGACTTTTGGCCAAAAATTGATTTTTTTTTATTTTAAATGAATATATTTTTGTGTGTTTTATATCATTTTGATGTGCTGATTTTAAAAATAATTTTTAAAAAATAAAAAAATATTATTTTGATGTATTTCGGCACGATAAATATTTTGAAAAGCTACCGCAACTACACTCTCAAACATTAAATATAGCAGATTTATGTTCATTCCAACTTAGCGCATAAGTTATAAGATACGCGAGCCACTAGAACTATGCCTACTGGAACTATAAAATATTAGATATGCTGCCTGAATTTGTGCATATAAAAAAATAATTAACCCGGATATGTATTTAAGATTAAAATCTACGAGGTTAAAGAGAAGAGAAAACTTCTTAACCAATTAGAAAAATGAATTTATTGTCAAGAATTTAATTTGAAAATGGAAGTTGAAAAGAAATGCTCGAAGATTGCTGGAAAAAAAAACTTGAATAATAAGTAAAAGATAGATAATTTTATTTAAATTTCATTGTTAATTTATTTTCAAGAACACAAATGTTAATTCTCAAAAACACAACTCAAATTGAAGGGGGTGTTTTACATTGCATTTCATAAAATTTTTATTTTTATTTTTTAATTTAAATTATTTTTTTGATGTTTTTAGATCATTGATGTGCTATGAAAAATAATTTTTATTTTATTTTAATATGTTTTTAAAGATTTTAAAAAATATATAATTTCAACTATATTTCGAAATATTCACGAAAAAAAGTTATTTATGAGAAGCTCAATGGATATCTGCGCTTCCTCCTCCAGTATCTTTTGTAAGTTGTAACTGCAACCCTCTAATTCTTGCTTTTGATCTGAGAAAACCGTGCGTGCTAGCGGTAGGCAGGGTGACTGCTGCTGCTATCCTTTTGATATCCCACATCGTTAAGAAGAGAATATATCCGTGTGGACAGAGGCTATAAAAAGCGAAGCGCGACGATAAAACACTCATACCTTTCTCGGCCTTTTGGCTAAGATCAAGTGTAGTATCTGTTCTTATCAGTTTAATATCTGATACGTGGGCCAATGGTCCACACGATATTAAATTTATTTTTTTAGGGGGAAAATCCATTACAGTAGCTTGCTACTGGGCTTTTCACGCGTCGCCTTTGCGTTGCACTACTGCACTGGCCTGGCGCACCCCACCAATCCTAGTCTAACATTTTTACTTGTTTTCATTTATTGGTCTGTATATGTGGGAAAGTTCTCAACGGGCCCAATTCAGTGTTCGTGTGAAGAGATACTAGCAAGGCAGGTATTCCTTTCATGATGGGCTGTATTATTGTGCTCCAATTCAGTAAGGCCCGGCCCACGGAAAAATCAGAACGAGGCACAAACCAGGTGCAAATCCTCAAGAAATTTCAACATTGATTTCTGAACCACCATGATGTCTTAACAGAGAAATAATGGAACTGGGAACATTTCAGAATCTATCCTTGGTGTTAAGAAACAAGCATGAAATCATTGGATTCTCAATGATCCGTAACAATTTCAGGAATCCTTGCGTGCTTGATCAATTCTGACAGCTAAAGATCTCAGCAAAGGTCACCCTCCTTGTGAGTGTGAATCACACAATCTGAGAGTGGGTAGGAGGTGCAGGTCAGAAGATAACCTTCCTTCATTTGATTCTCATCAAGGAAAGAACCGTCTGACTGGTCGACAAAACCTGAAGCCACCTTCCCAGCACAGCTACAGCAAGCCCCAGCCCTGCAAGAGTATGGCAGCTCAATTCCTGCATTCTCGGCTGCATCTAGGATGTATGTGTCATCTGGAGCTTCAAATTCATGCTCTTCGCCTTCTGGTGTAATCACTTTAACCTTGTATACTGCCATCGATGCTTTGTAGTTGGCAGAGCAATTCAAGCCAAATGACTTGGAGACGTTCTTTACTGATCCCAGTGCGGATGTTCTCCTGACAATGGTGCTCGTGGACTGATTTTGGGGCGCCGCAGCTTTGAGCAGGCTTTGGGAAGAAACGGCAACTGTTGTCATCTGTAATCCAGTATGCAGAATAGCAGCAACTGTCGCCTGGTTAGCAAGGTGTTTCAATACTTGTTATAATTGAATGGTTTCATCAAGCAACTTGAAGAAAAAAAGTGCAGGAAGGGGAGAAAAAAAGTGTTTAATCTTCGTTGGAAGTGTTTAACAGCAGCCATTTCATACAGGGTTTTATATTAACCAAGTCGTCCATTCCTACAACAAGAAGGCCATTGATGTTTGGAGCACTATGATATGAGCAAGGTAATGGCTCTCTCCAGCACTATGATATGAGCAAGGTAATGGCTCTCTGCTCTTTACTCGAGTCCCCATCGCTATTCCAGAACTTCTCATTTTTGGAAATAAAATTAATGAAGAAATAATTTTTTATTTTTGGAGGTTTAGAAAGCAAAAGCGAGTAAACATAAACCAGAGGATGATGAAAGATGCAAACTTGTTTTGTTCTTGTCGACCAAAACAAGATAATAGCCAGACAAGTCCCTGCTTCGTAGAAGATACACGGGTTTCATGTTTTATCTACCCCTCAAGATAAAGAACGAATCAAGAACTACATCACATCAAAGAAAATGAACCGAACAAAACAACAAAAACTACAAGAGAAAATAGAGCTTACTTTGGCGGGGTGGTGGTGGTGGTACGAGAGAATAGGCGCCGGGTTGGTGGCCGAGGAAAAGGGGGGTGGTGATATTTATATTAGCAAAGGAGGCGCTGATGGTGGCTTTTGGGGTCTCTGAAAGGAAGAGCGACTCCAGACTCAAGAGACAGGTGCCCCAAGCGCTTCCACGACGGCCAAATACTAGCAACCTAGGCAAGCTGGATCCTTCCTTAGCTTGGTTGGAGCGAGCTAGGAAGCCATCACTTATGATCATGCTTCTTTTACCTTATGGTTTTTGTTTTTCAAGGAATCCCTTTCTCTTTCAATGACAGACAGTGTCTTTGAATCAAATCCAACATTTTATAATTTAGAAATATCCCTTGTTTTTTTAGTACTAGTAGATTCATCCTGCATCATTTTTTTTAATAATTTAATACAACTGTTTACTTTTCATGAAGTCACCTTAAGAAAGTACCACACACATCTACAACCTCACCAGTTCATCTCAAGATACAAAGAGTGATTTACGCTCACTTTATTCAATACATAACCGAGTCTTTTAAAAACATGATGTCCAATTAAAAAAAAATGAGAATTGAAATTAAAATACAAAATAAGATTTTATATTTAACTAAAGGGTGAGTTGAAAACAAAAATCAATTTAGTAAAAGGATATAACAAATAAAAAGAATGAAGATCAAAATTGAGATAAAAAAAATAAAAACAATGTTGTGGTTGAAGGGTGAAATTAAAAGGAAAAAAAATTACAAGCCAGAGCATCAAGGATTAAAATAAAAAAAGAACATAATATCATCAAGCTTGATTTTTTTGTGCTTTGAAATTTATTTATTCTTTTCTGGACAGTAAGAACATGGTATCCCAACGGTTAAAAAACAACTTGCTTAAAATAATGTTAAGATGGAAAACATTACAAAATGGAGAGTATCTTACGAGATGCTGGCAAGTGATGATAGCTTAAAAAATGCAATTATGTTGATGTTCCATAACAATGATATAAGAAAATACGATCATGGCAGAATAATGACGATAGTGGATGGCGGCTGAGCAGACCATATTGATAATAAAACAGTGGTAATAATGGAGCGAGGGCAAGGGATGGCGGCTGAGCAGACCATAATAACAATTAACATCGTTTGAGCTTGACCAACTGGAAGAGCACCAGATCGAAGAGCAGACCTGAAAAGAATGCTCCGACAGAGACTTGTTCTCATGAAGCAAGAAAATCCAACAAATTCGAGGAAGAACCCCCCAAACCTTTCTGAAAACTCATCCTTCACTCCCTCAATGATACGTGGTTTCCAAATTCCAAATTTATCTTCCAATTTTCAACCATTGTCCTAGTTTGAATTTCCAATTATCCTTTTCAGGCGTGGCAAATTCAACACAAAAATGATGCAAGGAATCCTTCCCTTAAATTTCCGCTATGTAGAGAAATTTCCGAGCAAGAACATACAATAGCGGCCAACTGACTGGCAAAACATTGATTCATTGCAAGGAAAACAAAGTTCACATCTATTCAGCAAAAAATCATATAATTCTAGAAATCATAAATTTAAGGCGGTTTCAAAACAAAAAAAAAATCCAGAAACATAAAATTCTAATGTTCAAAGATAACATTTCTCGGTTCAGAACATTGTAGACTCTTACAAAATTATGGTGCTCAGAACTCCTTAGTAAAGGCGGACGGGAGTACCCATGGTACTCTTAAGGTGCAGGGACTTGACCTGATTTCCAACAAAAAAACATTACATGAGTACAAACCAGTTGATCAGTTGCAGGTTTTTGCAACAACACAGGAGGATAGTAGGCAATGTGATGACTAATTGTGAAGAAAGCTACATGAAGCAAGTTATAGCTGAATCAAAAGATTGATTAGGTGACAGAGAATGATCATCAACTTTCCTGAGTAGCTCAAAATAAAAAATATAGCAAGCATGACAAATCAATAGGAAAAACGATTTTTTTTGCAAAACCAAGGTGAGGGTCGGTTCAAAACTCACATTTTGCCAATTCTTCTTCAAAAGTGAGACAAGGAAATTGACACTCATCTGCACGTTCTGGAAGATCTGCTTGTCCTCCATATCACAGTTCCCGACAGCAACTCCCATGCACAGCACTTTTTTCAACTGAAACTTCACAGTTGCCTTGATTTCATTAACCTTTGACTCTAGCGACTCTTGGTGATTCACAAGGGTTGGAAACTTTCCTGCATTCATGCATAAAATGAGAAACTACAACATGCCTTAATGGTAGTGAGGTTGAGGTTAATTTTAAAATTACTTTTCGTTTAAAAATATATCAAAATGATGTTTTTTTTTATAAAAAAATCATTTATGACATAAACACATCAAAATGATCTAAAACACCAATTTTTTATTTTATTTTAAAGTAAAATAAAATATTTTCAATTGTTTTCAAAAACGCTTTCCAAATGCACTCTCAAACATCCACAAGCAATTCAACATTCACAGTTTGAAATGCAATATAAAAACATTGAGTATACTAATATTAGACTTGCTTGCCTGCCTTGTTGAGGCCAGGGCCCAAGAGACGGGGAATCTGCTTGATGACAGACTCTGAGGCCAAAAAAGCATGATACTGCTTTGAAAGCTTCTTGACCAATTTCTTGTTTTTGTTGAGTTTCTTCAAAGCTTCAACGTCCATCCATTGAAGGCCAATTGAAACTGCCTGCCGCCAGAAATCAATAGACACAACAATCACATCATAAAATCTCACACACAAAACAACTCCACAAATCTTACAGCCATCATCAAACAATGCTTCCCCAAAAGAACACAAGCAATCGTTTCACGTTCTCTAAAACTTGCAACATTACAATCATTCCATCATCGAACATGTTTTACCACCAATTCCGAGATTTTGAACTCGAAAGGGGAGTATAAAAAACATTGAAAATCCCCCCAAATGAATCAAATACTTCTTTTGCTCGATCTATTTTGACAGAATGGAACAAACATTTACCTCTTCCACATGCTGGGCATCTCCAAGCATGCAAACCTTCATTTTGGGACGAGGAATGTGGGGCAACTTAACAGAGCCGCTAAACCGCTTATCCTTTTGTGGGTCATAATTTTTCAAACCAATCTGCAGCTCAATGGTCTGGGTGAACTTGCGTGGCTTCTCATTCACACCATTCTTTATGGTTGTCACAGCTTCTCTGATTGTATCCCCCGAAAGTTTACTGCATACAAAGGAAACATCCAAAACCCAAAAAAATCAGTTCTGGGTTTGAAAGATCAAGGAACTCAAAAAACAAGAGCTGGAAAAAAAACCCGGTGATCTTTGCAACCCATACCTCATGTTTCAAGATCTCAAGAGGGGCTCTGAAGATTTCTTTATTCCTTTCTTTCCTGTAAGAGAAACGAGGGGATGAATCAGAGATCAAAGAGTTGAAGGTAAGGCAAGAGAAACAGATCATAGTACGTAAAAGAGAGAGGGTGTGTACGTGCTCACAGAAAGACGAAGAAACCCTAGCCAGAGAGCAGTCGGCTTATGGGAGGTATATAAATAAGTCAGTGCCTGTTTGCTAAACCCTAGCTGAAACATTGTTTGGTGGGTCGGGCTTGGGTTTATCGTGTGTTGTTTGGGCTAGGTTTTATATTCTGAACACCCTCTATGGGCCAACCCCAGCCCACGATTATGTTTGCACAGATTAATCAATTCTTGAAAGAAAACAAATTGTTTACTCTTATTGAATTTATTAAAAGATTGAATATCCATGGTGGGAAATACCATAAACGCTTGCTATTATATTTATTTGATGAGATTTTCAGTGAATTTACTTTAATTTTCTTAGAGTTGTCAAGGAAAAACGAAGAAGCACATTTAATCTATATACATGAAGAATAAATAATATTAATACCTTAATTTATAATGTTTTAGTGGATTTCTAACCTTTGATGTGTTGTATACTAGCTATTCATTATTTTAATATTTTTTTCATAACCTTGTTTTATTAATTATTATAGGGAATAAATATGGTACGAGGTGGCATTATATTTTGCCCCCATTTTAATTTTTGGCATTGCATTTTAAAAATGCTTTTGAAAAAATTAAAAATTTTCATTTTTTTAGTGTTTTTAAATCATTTTCATGTTTTTAATATTTTAACATTAAATTTTGCTAGATCTTCTAAAATTCCTGGAGCGATGATCAAGTCTCGTTTCAAGTCTTTGGTCATGTTTAACATTGCGTTTTAAAATGTTTTTAAAAAAATTAAAGATTTTTATTTTTATATTATTTTTTTATATTTTTATGTGCTGATATCCAAAATAATTTTTAAAACATAAAAAAAAATTATCATTTTGATATATTTTTTTAATGAAAAACATATTCAAAAACTTCAGCTATATTTCCAAACAAGTATTTTAAAAGGCTGCAAATACTCGTCTGTTTAATACCTCTCTTCCTCTTCCTCTTCCTCTTCAAACCATATATATATACATTTTTTTTTTGTGACATTTCTGGTCTAGGGTTTTGTATTGTTTGCCTGGCCTTCGTCACTAACTCTCTTCTGGGGTTCTCATCAAAAGGTTTAGTGAATGATTCTTGCCCCTCATGTGTTATGGTTTCATATCTCAAAAGGTTTAGCTAGCTATCTCTAGCCAGTAGTTTCATCAATTTCCCTGGAGATTACATTGTCGGGGTTGCTGTCTCATCATACATCAAATGGTGACGAGTACAAGAACAATCATGATGGAATTGATTTTGAGTTCTTGGAAAACAATGGAGGCAAACCTTGGTTGGTTAACCATGGATTAAGAGTTACACCTTTTGGTTTGATCCTGCTGAAGATTTCCGTACTTGTATCATTCTTTTTGGAGGTGAGAACTATTTTTTTAGAAAATATATTTTATGAGTTTAAATGAACGAGAAAAGCTTTGATTATCCTAACTTTTTAAAAAAAATTTAAAAAATATGTATATCTTTACTCGAATTCAAGATCTATTATACAGATGTAGTCTTTATCGCTTCTAACACTTGAATACAATTTTTCATGCTAAATACACAAGACTAATTAACATTATATTAACTGAAAAATTTTGCATTCTTCAACTCCAATATTTAAACACCTAAAGAAGAAGAAGAAGAAAAACACATCAAAACAAGACCATGGGTTTCAATTGTTAATTATTATTTTCCGGCTAATTACACAAATTCCGTGAAATACATAGAAATATAGTACATATTATGCATTAAAAACTAATAATCAATAAACCCAACATGCTAGTTTACATGATCTAGCCTGGCTAGGCTCATTATTACAATTAATGAAAGAAAATTAATTATTTAAAGATATCATGGATCAATATCAACACCTGCTCGCGATGCTCAATCTTGGAGAACTTTTTCTACGTTCCTCTGCAACAAGTGCTTCACGAGCTGATGAGATCTCCTTGGGGGCTAACAGCTTATCGAAGGCTGAAGGATCAATCCACTCCTTGAGGAAATTCTCTTGTCCCCATGTATCTGGTATCGTAACCCTACCAGCCACCTCCTCTCTATGCCTCTTTAATCTTTCACGTACACAATCTTTATGCACCGCCTCAAAATCACCACCACCACCACCAACTCCGCCATGACGCGCCGCTTCTTGAGGAGACACTGAGCTGGTTGCTTGATCAGCACCGGAAAGTGAAAGGATTTGGCTTGTGGATCCACCAGAAACAATGTCGGCGTGGTTACCATGAACTATATCAGTGGCGGGTTCTTCTTCTTTCTTGGATGAGAAATGGGAACCGGCATCCATCTCTCTAGCCATGCTTCTTGAAGATTTGGTGGTGATTATATGAAATGGGGTTTGATTATGGGAGAAGAATGAAAATAAAAGCTAAGAGGGGAGAGAGACCTATAGAGAAGAATGAATGGGGGAGCAAGACTACACGTCACAAAGGTTTGCTCGCTTTGTATGGTGGACGACATCTCTACGTCTCGAACTTTATGTTAGAGTCAAGTTTGTGTGGCTTTAATCATCATAGAGAGACATCATGAAATAGTATTTGATTTTTATTTTTATTTTATTTTATTGTCTAGGGTTGGTTGAGGGGGTGTTTGGGAATGTGATTGTAAAATATTTTTGAAAAAAATTAATTTTTTTATTTTAAATTAATTTTTTTATGTTTTAAATTTTTTGATGTGTTGATGCCAATAATTTTTAATATATAATATTTTTAAAAATAACATTAATTACAAATAAGAACGTAGTCGATGGTGAGCTTGAGGTGGACAAGGGCGAGGAGAGAGGGAATTGTTCTATGGAACCAAAGGTATTTTTTTGTCACGTAAGTGACAAGGAGGGGAAGCTATCGTAAATTTCTGAAAATAAGAATAATTATTTTTTAATTATTATTTCGAGGAAGCTTCAAATGCTTGTTGGCTAATTTTATATTTTGTGGGCTAATCGAGTGACTCCACAAATTATTTTTTTTCTAGATGGGAGTTTATTTATCAGATTAATTAAAATAATATCATTTTATTTTTGAAAAATAATAATTTAATATTATATAAAGTTATTAGATTAACTAGCCAATGTATCTCTTTGACAAACCTTTATGGGTCTTTAATCAAATTAAAAAATATTTAAAACCCTAGCAAGTTTTTTTCTCTCCTCTTTCTCCAATGATTTTCAAGCTAAACCCATTAGAAAAAAAAGGGAATAATAGCACGGGGAAGAGTTTCTATAAGATTGCAGACAAATAATTGAGAGCATCCCTCAACCTCACTTCAGATTTTTTTTATCTCGTCATCACAACACCCACATCACAATTTTGATATCCCATATATTACATCATGGAATATGAAAAAATAAAACAAAACATAAATAGGACCTAGTTTATGAACCTCGCTCGCAATAAAGAATTTTAAGAAAAATAATTCAAAATTAAATTTATAAATTTAGAGGCATCCAATTTTGTATACTAAAATATAAATTTATTGAATCTGATATCTTACCTATTTATAAATTTAGAGGCAACCATTCTCTAATTTTAGCTAATACTGATTGTAATTTATGGTTATAATTTAAATTGATTTTGATATTGACAAATTAAGAGCCCGCAAACCGCCGTGCCCCGGAAATTTAAATTTTTATTTGTTTTTTTTTTCATTTCAAATGTACATGTTTTGGTGTTTTTAGATCATTTCGATGTGCTGATGTCAAAAATGATTTTTAAAAATTAAAAAAAATATCATTTTGATATATTTTAGCACGAAAAGCACTTTGAAAAGCTACCGCAACCGCCCTCCCAAACAGGCCCTAAATTTGAATAATCTGGTAGATTGAACCATAATATCGTAGTTCCAAATAGTGACAATTTAACATGTCATGCTTTTGAAGCTTGACATGTCATGAAATCTAACCCTTTGTTCGTATCAAAAAACACAAACACACGATAGTCCCCTCTTTCTAAAATAAATGACAACAACCCCCTTCTCCAAAAATCACCCTCATGAATCACCCTTAAAATACTCAAAACCTAAACCCACTATCCTCTTTAAAAACTACCAAAAATCATTATTGTTATCATTGTCATCGTCACCCTAACACTTTTTAGTCCTACAAATAATGTAAACACACTACATTACTATTAGTTATATGGTTTCTATATTTAATTATCTCTAGTTTAGTTGAAATTAAATTATTGTTTAGGATTTAGGTTGAATTTAGAGTTTTTTTATGGTAAATTAATTATGAATGTCATCTATTAGGATTAATTTGGTATAGTTGAACATGAAAATAACATCAATTATTTTGAATTTTAATGAATTATGTGTTGCATTGAATTTTATATAAGTTATTGAACTAGAGGTTTTATATGAATAGGTTGGAATCAGTTATGAATGTTGTCATTAAGCTTGATGATTTCATGCAATAATACATAAATGAGGTGGAATTTTGATAAATTATGTGTTATGTTTAATTGTAGATGAGATAATGAATTTAATTTTTTTTGAATTATTTTGAATTTACTATGAGTTTGAGTTTGGTTTCAAGTAATTGAGCATAAAGATATCAATTAGGTTTGATATCAAGAATTATGTTGAATCTTGGTGAATTATATATGGCATTAAATTTTATAAAATTGTTTGAAATTGCTATGAATTTTGGAAATTAAGGTTGATAGTTTAAATTATACCTAATTGATCGAAAACAAACCTGTTTCTTTTTTTTTTAATAAAAAATCTTATAGTATATTTATATCATTTTATTGTGGTGGTATTATTATTCCTTATATGAATAGTAATATCATATAGAATGATGAATGTAGTGTATTGTTAAATGATAATTTAGGCATGTTATATATAAGATTAATAAACTAAATAACCGTTGAAATTGGAGTTGTTATGCAATCCAATAGTAAATCTTATAAGCACCCTTCAAAATATGTAAAATCTAATAATTGACAATGTAAACATGACAATAAAATTGCATGATAAAACAAATATTTGTGAAGATATATTATGATATTTATTTAAAACATATTAAACTTATCCAAATTTATATTAAACATTTCTTGAAGGTGCATTTCCTCTTTCTTTTCTTTCTCGTCGTTTTACCAGCAAGTGATGTAGCCCAGCGGGAAGAGGCGCCCCCTCCTTCACATCGGACCCAGGTTCGAATACCAGTGAGAGTGGGAGCTGGAGGGGTCCTCCTCTCTTGTTTCCTGGGTCCATCCTTGCACGGTATTCCTGTCACCCCCACGGTGTCTTACATGCTCATTTGGGCTTGCAGGGTGTTCAATTGAGACCAAGGGATAGTCGAGGTGCGCGTAAGCTGACCCAGACACCCCGGTCATAAAAAAAATAAACACATATACTCTTTTACATAGGATGTCACGAGGTGGCATATATATGCATTTATATTATATAATCATTACTTTAAAAATTAAATGAACTACATTACTCAAGTAAAGTGATGCGACAATATAACAACAAATAACACATTCCACTTGATATCAATATGAGTTATGCATTGCATGCCATAAATTATCAGGGTAAGAATGATGGTTATGACTAGTTAAGCCACTATGGAGCTTATGTATCACAATGGACTGCACAGAAAATGAAATATTTATAGAGATGCATCTGGTTACAAAAGAGTTTGTGATTTGGTACATATATATCACATATCGTTTCATTACACTGGATCCCAAGTAGGTTCCTTCATCTATATACATGCAGTACGAACAACATGCCTAAATGATTCAATATATCATAAGCAATCAAATATTTTTAGAATTAATATATGCTTAAACATTGAATTTTATTTATTGATATTTTAATTTAACATTTTTTTTAATGTTAGGTTGACTTGTTGTTATAGAAGGGTCATCGTATTTGTGATTCATAATATTGACAAAGAAAATAAATGATACATTTATGCATCCTGGTAGTTCAATGTTTATCGATTGTGTTGTTGATAAGCCCAAATTTCTAGTAAACGATGTAGACACAGATAAATAGATGAGTTATTTTGATAAATTTTGGAAATTTAATTACTAAAATGTTGTATTATTCAAGTATTTGAAATTCCTTTTGCATGTATATATGTTTATTTATTTGCATTTCTAATGTTACGTGTGATTATAAAATATAAGAATTTGATATGTTTGGTTATTGTGGTTCTTTGTGGGTATTTTTTAAATGGGATAAATTTTTAGGAATAGTAGAAACGCCTAATTTTTTTTAAAATTAGAAAAATTCATACTCTTTAAAAACATTAATTAATTAGATTGAATATGAGATTAATAAACTACCTAATAAATATTATGAGAACTGTTTTTTTGTCAAATGTAGAGAAAAATTGTTGTTGGAATTTGTATGATATGAACGTGATGGTTAGTGAAGTTTAATCGATGTCGGGTTCAAAACCACAACATCAATTATTTATCACAATTTTGAACCATATTATTTAAAATAATTATATTTTGTTAAAATCGTTTGTTGCTATCTTAATTAACTATTTATTTTTTAACTTGTATTTTAACTTTACAATTTGTCCCCTATTTTGTTTCTACACTTACTTTATGTACCTTCATTGTCTTTAGCTTCTAGTATCATATATATTTCTTGACAACTTGATACACTTAAATCCCACTCCCGCATACATTTGTGATGAACAAGAACAATTTCTATGTGATAAAATAAATGTAAAATCCATAATCTCAGCAAATCCCAATAAAGAAAATTAAGAGCAATCAAAGTGGTGTGTAATTAATTAGAGAATCACATCCAATTCTAAAATCTACAAAAACAATCATGACCCATCAAAGAAAGTAATCGAGGATTTCATGTGATCATGTACACAGCGAGGTTCTCTTGCCAGATCAAGTCTAGTTAACTAAGCAAGGAGAAAGATTATTATAGAAATTGATCATCTAATTGATCAACAGCTGCTTTCTACTCTCAAACGTTGATGAGGAGAAGTGCAGGCTCTACGTCCCTCGGCGATTAGGGCTTCACGAGCTGATGTGATTCCTTTCGGGGCTAACAACTTGTCAAATGAAGAGTAATCAATCCAATCCGTAAGCAGATTTTCTTGACCCCATGAATCCGGAATCATCACCTTGCCACTCACCTCTTCTATATGCCTCTTTAGCCTCTCACGTCCTGAGCTCGAAGTAAGAGTGCCACTTTCTTGACCCCATGTTTGTGTTTTGTTAGTGATTTGCGAGGTTTCTGCCCTAGAGGGTGACGATGGTTGCCGAGAAAATGCGAGATTCCCAGTGGAGGAGGGTTCTTGTTTCATAGATGAGGAATGCGTGCCTTCCATTTTGAAGCAAAATACAGGGAGTGCTGGCTAGATTTTGCAGAGGCTTATAAAATCTTGATTGTGCGCGCAAGAAAGAGTAGATGGGAGGGAAGAGGTAATAAAGATCACAAGTGTAAATTATTTTTGTATGGTATGTGAGAACCCTACGTCTCATCATCCAAGCTTCTTGTTGGGGTCAGATTTGTGTGGCTTAAGTTGGTATAGAAAGGTAGATTTGAATAATATAAAGCTGGACTCCACATTTGTAGTTCTATTTTTTTGGATGGCTGAAAAGTGGCCAACATGTGTGCTCGGGCCATGTTTGGTCCTACACCATGGATTGATTGGTATGGCTAGAGCACACAGGAATTGATTTTCTAGGGAGCAAACATGTGGATGAGTATAAGAACAGAACAAGATCACAGATATTGATTTCCAGAGGCAGAAATTTTATAATATGTACATGAAGAAAAGGAGATATTTTTATGAGTGACATAATTTAAACAAGGATGATGACTAGTAACCTATTTTGATCCCAAAAAAAAAACTCTGAAAAACAGGCAACTAGGCACAAGTGATAAGAAAGCTTCAAGGGGCCAAAACAAGAAATAATAAGTCACTTGGATTTCTATTATATCACCTAAGTGGTGTATTGATGGTCTACAAAATTCTTTATTTTAAAAATCTAAACTTAAACAACATATTTAAAACTTGTTTTTGCATTTCAATTATTTTTTTTCAATATTTTCAGAGTGAATCTCTAGCATTCCAGTCAACTCTAAATGGTGTGAGGAGGAGAACTCAGAGAGGAAAAGGAAAACAAAGAGGAGAAGAATATACATTTCAATTTAATGAAATAACGAGCAAAACAGGTCACATTCGCGGAAAGAGAGTGCGGCCCTTTTTCCTCAAGAACTCAGGAATCTCCACGGAGCCACCATCGTCAGCGTATGACAGACGTCTATTTGTTCCAAGAGAAACATCACCATGAGCACGCTGCGTCCCCTGCATTTTGGCCGATCAAAAGGATATAAACAGATAAAATTTATCATGAGAAGATGGACATCAAAAACATACCTGTCCTTCACCTTCATCCCGACGATTGAATCCGGTGGCGATCAGGGTTATGCTAACCTAAATGACAAAAGGACACAACGATAACTAAATAAAGAGAAAGAGATGATTATCAATTGATCAGACTTGAGGCTCATGCAGCAAGAAATGATATTTATAATATCCTCAAACATCAGAACTCAACAACATAGAGCTTCGGCTTCCAGGCTCTTGGGACAGAAGAAAGATCCCAAGCTAAATATGCAATTTCAGATGTCGTGTTTGTTAATTACAGTTATAACAACTCAATTTTGATTTATTGTTTGCTCATCCCCAATGCATTTCTTAAGGGAAAAACATTATGTAATCTGATGTACAAAGGAAAGGAAATGGAATTGCGGAACATAATGGTTCACTAGTAACCTGAAAGTTCATCCACACCACTAACTTGAATAAAATTTAATTGCTCATGCAATGAGATTAAAGCTTGAAGTTCAAAAGACAAATAAATAAATAAATTATAATAAGATTAGAAAAGGTTGCATAAATTCACATTCTTGAAAAAAAAAAATAGACGCTGTATATCTGGGTTTTCTCAGTTCTTTATTGTTTCAACTCTTCTGCTTTACGCTTCAGAAATCAATTAGTAAATTCACCAAAAGGGTTATCCAGAAATTCATGTGGAATTGCTTAGCATTTCAATTAATTTTTCATGATAAACATTGGTATGTAGGACATCTGGACATATACAGTTCTGGAAGTTTTGACGTAGAATAATCTTTGACAAAGAGAAATTGACTCTTGATGGCCACTTGAATGAGAAAAGCTTTGCTAAGGTCAAATTTTGTGATATGCAACAGTAATCATTTATCTATGTTTTCCATTTCTTCCTCAAAACCTCAATTTTCCTTGTATTCAAATTGTTTAATTTTTTTTCTTTAAAGAAAATACTCTCTAGATTACCTGCTACCAGAATAATAAAAAACATAATGTGTTACTGTTATTTCTCTGTTGCCAACTTACTTGACCACTTAGTGATGGATCGATCACTGCTCCAAATATTAGGTTTGCAGTTGGATCCACAAGGTCATATATAACCTCCGCTGCAGCATTCACCTTTAAGAAATATGACACAAGAAATGAAGTCAAAATATCTTCTCACAGCATAGAAAACCATGGCAGGATGTTAAGAGTAAATGATGGGTGTGGAGAGCCATATGTAGCTACATATTAACCCAATTCATTAAAACAAGTTATAGCCCAAATACACCCAACATTGGCTAATGTTTGGATAAACAAGACAGATTTTTGCATCGCTACAATCCCAAAAGCGTACAAGTAAACTACTCATTTCATTTGCTTTTCCCCTTCAAGCAACAAAGTTTGTATTGGTATGCAGAACATGCACATTAATAAATATACGTCAAAAAGATATTCTAACTTACAAAAGATTGGCTATTAGGCTGTGGCCAGTAGAGAGGAGAATGCAAATGTATAGGCCATAGTTTTCTCATCATTCTCAGACAAGCTGGTGACATATGTTAGTTAATTTTTTTTAAAAAAAAAATAGAAAAAAGGATGCAAGCACCTATCTAACTGATCAAAGACAAGATACAAGGGGTGCTTGTCTAGACTCAATTTCTTTATCCAATAACAAAAAATTAGAACATCCAATAAAGATTGACAATTTATTATCATGCTAATATACCGAGAGCATGACCATGATACTATTTCACAAGGAATTTTAAAATTATCTCAAAGACTTCATTCTGTGAGAGCAGGACATGGCATGCATTACAAGTAGCTTAGCAAATCTACGTGTTCTTGTTTTGCTTGGAAAACAAGTACATACAAATTAGCACGCCGACTGTCCAAATCCTTAACTTTTGGATTACAAAAACACAACAGTTACACTCATTACAGGAAAAAAGAAGAAGTTTGCACTCATTTGGCATAAAAAATGATGATCGTGATCTTGACACTTTCCCCTGGGGATTCGAAACACAATCAGTGAATGTGCTCGCCTATATGTTTATATAGTTAACATTCCACAAAGACCATGACAATCTAAAATCTGATCCCTGGCTTGTAAAATCATGCATCCTTGTAAACTGAGCAGCAGGCATAGTAATGATGCTTGCATTCAGCAGGATTGATACTATCCATTCCCTAGTACTCCCAAAAAATCTATTGTGCAGGATATAAAATAGCAATAAAATCAGGTTCAACCATGACACTCAGAGAAGGAGGCCCACCTCAAACAATGTTAAATCAGTTCCGCCAGTTATACTCCACACAATCCCAGTAGCTCTTTCAATGCCAATATCTAACAAAGGTGATTGGATAGCATTCAATGCAGCATCTCTAGCCCTGGTCTTCCCTGCTAATCAATAAAGCAAAAACATTATTCCTGGTCAACAATTAAAACTTTGATCACGATGCATCAAACAGTTTTGTGCAGAAAATTTTTGATGGGAAAACATAAATTGAGAATGACACCATGAAAGAGGCAGGCATTAAAAAAAGAAGAGATGTACCACAACAACCCAGGAAATTAATAATAGAAATGCATGTAGTGACATAACAAAGTTATTCTTTTCTTTCTTCTTTTACATACCAGTTGCAGTTCCTATTCCCAAAAGAGAAGAACCTGCATCTTTCATAATAGCTCGAACATCAGCAAAATCAACATTAACCAGACCTGGCACCTGTAGAAGAAAATTTCCCACCATTAAGAGACGAATAACTGAATAAGGAAGAACATTCCTAAATATGGTTGACAAAGGAAAGGAATGGAAGACAGAGGCCTAGAGACATGGGATAAGTCCAAAAACCCCAGTCAGATGACTGTAGGAACCTGGAAATTGGCCTTCTCCTCTTTTGCAGGATTTGATGAATAAGAAGTGTCTGGTTGCAAATTCAGCAGAAAAATTGAAGTAGAGAGAAATAAGTGTAAATGTTAGTTGAAAAAAATGTTTTTTTTTTATATATTTATAAAATCAAGTGCTTAGACATTGACAGAGCTGATTGAATGGTCAAACATTAAACGGATAGTGAAGTTGTGCATAATTATAAGCTCATGGTGTCATGGAATACGAGGGTTAGCACATGAACATCACACATGATTACCAGAAAATAAATCATATGAAGTCAAAGACACAAATTAAATTATCATTTGTCTTTACTCATTCCATACCATAATGATGTCAGAGATTCCACGAACACCTTGCCGAAGTATGCCATCAGCCAAGTTAAATGCCTCTGTCACCGGGGTTGATTGAGAAACTGCAGTCAGCAACTTGTCATTAGGAATAACAATTAATGTGTCAACATTGTTTCTCAGAGCCGCGATTCCTTCCTGAGCTTGAACAGCACGTCTTCGGCCCTCAAAAGAGAATGGTGTCGTAACAATACCAACAGTCAATATTCCCATAGACTTTGCAATGCCAGCAATAACTGGAGCCCCACCAGTGCCAGTTCCTCCACCCATTCCAGCCTACAAATTCAACGCATCGACATATCATAACAGAATGAGAAAAGCAGCAACAATCAGGAATTACAGCACTGTGACCTACTTCTAGGACTTGTGAAGAACTACATGGAGACAAAACACACACACATAAAGGGAACCCTCAACAGAATGAAGTAGATCTATAACAATTGATCTGGCCTGATTTTACATCAAATATAACATGAATCATATCTATGATCAATTTATATCAACTTGTAATTCTGTACTTCCTTCAACAACTATAATTCCCCATTGTTTTTCAGTTCAGGAGGGGGAAGCATTCGATTGACGACAGCTGACTACAGTTGAACTCCCATATCTATTGGAATTACTACTTAACTAGATATCGGCAAGGATCGATGGGAAGCCTAATATGCAGTTCTGCAAAACACAAAAAAGTATGCCTCTGATCTCGATATTCTACTGAATTGTTCAAAACTAATGCATTGTTCTTTTCAGAAAGATGATAGAAAAGGAGTTATAAATCTCAGGATCTACTTTCATCTTACTATTTTTTGAAACAAATAACATATAGGAAAGGAACTAGGGCATACCGTTATGAAAACCATGTCTGCACCATAAAGTGCCTCCTCTATCGCCGCTTTGCTTTCATTTGCAGCATTCATGCCTATATCCGGGTTTCCACCAGCACCCAGACCTCTAGTCAGCTCTTTGCCAACTTGCAAACGATTATCTGGGAGCACTGGTGACATTTTCATTGCCTGAATATCTGTGTTCACAATCCAAAACTCCACCCCTGTCAGAGAACCCTCGATCATTCTATTAACAGCATTAGACCCACCACCTCCAACACCAACAACCTTGATCTTGGCTTCATTGTAGTTGCTCATAAAAGAGGTATCCCCTGAGCTCTCGGTGACATTTCTTCCAGGCGTCTCCTTTCTCAGACTAGAATATGTGTCATTTGCATCACTTCTGAGCATTGAAACCTCGGGGTGTAGATCCAGAAAAGAGTCTTTTTGATTTGGAATAATATTGTTAGAGTTAACCGAACACCTGATTTGCGAGATACTGAAGACATTTCTTCCACATACGCCCCATGAACCTTTCTTCTTGTCAAACCTTTGGAGCGTAACTATTCTACCAAATCGGTTTTCTGTTGAAATCCTTCGTCCTACTGAAATTTGAGAGCGAGATGGCGTGAAAGACGGAGATGCACAAGTCGCCATCCTAGAAGGGCAAAAGCAAAATTCTTAAAATTACGATTCAGTAGTCAAGTAGTTTAGAACCAAATCTCCCCAGGTCGAACTATTCTGCTAGCTTCCATTCTTCCTTAACCTGGGCACAGGTAATAACAAGTTAACAAGTCGAGAAACACACAGAAAACAATAGCATTACAGGAAAAAAAGACTTCAAACTCTAAAAAATCCATCTTGGGTAAAAAAAACAAAGCAACATTGAAAAACAAATCAAGATCCCAAATAACAACCCCACCCGATATTTCACAGACAGAAACAAACACTTTCAAGACAATTTCTCTATTTGAAACTATACGCACCAGAAACTGGCAATGAACACTAAATATTCACCAATTTAGCTACAACACATGCGAATAACCAAGAAAGAAGTCAATAAAGGAAAAAGAAACTGCATTCAGAACCCTAAACCTTCTATCACAGCTTCAAACAGGAACAAAAATGGAGAAAATGACAACTGTGCACAAGTGAAACAACATTTAAGAGAAAAAAACCCACCAATTGAATGGTAAAAGGTCACCAACCCCAGCGTGGAAAATTAAAAAACAAGAAGAGGAAGAGGAAAAAAACGAGGGAAGCAAGGTGAAGCTAGTTGCTTGACTGCAAATGTAGAAAATTTAGGTTACGAGCGACACTTGTGATAAGACTTTATTTTTATTTTTTTACAAGATTTTTTGAAAAAGAAGTAAAATTAAAAACTTTTAAATATTTTTTACATTATTTTAATATATTATGTCAAAAATATTTTTTTTAAAAAAAACTTAAATATATTTTTTTAAATTGTTTTTTTCAGATTTCTACATTTCTAAACATTTGGTAAGATGGTATAGTAAATACGAGTTGATTTGCTCGTATGTTCACTGAATTTTTTTTACATAGAAAACTAATTAATTTTGTTTACTGTAATTAGTTATTTTAATATTTAATTAATAAAATTATAATAAATTAAATCTATTCAAAATGAGTTTTTTTCCCGCTTAAAAAGAACAGTGTAATCGAAACGCAAGAGAAGTGATTCATATATGTTTTTAATAATAGATAACTTGGGTAAATTTGTCTACCTATTTTGTTTGTAAGAGCATCTCCAGCGCGGGTGGCAAATGGAGTGCCAAAATTAAAATACTATTTTTTTTGGCATTTTCCCTCTTCTGTTCATGCTCCAGCGGGAGTGTTATATGTGGTGCCATTTTTGGCACCACCTCCGTGAGCTGCTATTGATAGCAGCTCACGAGAGCATGCTAAAAAGGTGACCCCACCTTGGGGCCACCTTTTTTATATATTATAATATATATATATATATATATATATATATATATATATATATATATATATATAAAATGTAATATATATATTAGAAAATAATATAATTATATCAAAAATATTTATTTTTATTTATAAATACCTTAACAAGAGAGTAAAAATTTATATATAAAATTAATAATCATATAACTTACTCCTATTAATTATATAATCAATGTTGGAGGGTTTTTTAAAAGCATTTATTTAATTATATAACTTACTCTTATTAATTGTATAATTAATTGCATAATTAAACTACATACAAAATAATTATACTATATTTAAAATAATAAAAAATTAAATGGCTCTCCAAAATGGCTTTTACCGCTGGAGCACACATCAACAAAAATGTCATTTTTATACTATTTAAAGTGCCATTTTAGAGATTTGGCACTCCAAAATGACACTCCCCACTGGAGATGCTCTAAGTTGCCTCTTTTTCTAGTAATATCATATTTAAAATATTATACATAAAAATATTCATTTATTTTTTTTACAAAAACAAACTAAAATCCAAGAATCAATTTTTTCTAAGAAATAAGCTTAAACAAAAGAGGAAAAAAAATAAGAGTTAAAGGCCAAAATCATTTGTTTATTTTATGAGATTTATTCTTCATGTTATTATATTAAAATTATATTTAAGAACACTAAATTAAAACTTGTATACTAAAATAATAAAAGGAGCCAGGAGCAAACAAAAATCAAAAGAATAAGGACTACATTGAAAACCAACATATATAATAATTTTTAATTGAAGGACACAATTGCAATAAATCAAAATTTCCATTGAAAAAATTAGAACATTGAGATTAAATTAATTTGAGATTTAAAAGAAAACTTACTTCATTGTTTTATATATATTTTAAGGTATTAATAGTAAATAAATATCAAAACATATAATTGGTCTCATATATTTTAAAGAGTAAATACCTTTAAAATAATCGTTATCATTATTTTTTTTAAAATGTTTTATCCATAATAAATTCAATATATAAAAATAATAAATAATTAAAAGGTTTATAGGTTGATTATTTCTCTCTGATGTATAATATCATATAAAAATCTAGGATCATAAAAAAAAATTACATGTTAAAATTTTTGATTATGAATATAGAGAAGTGCAGGGCAAGTTACATGTATATTTTTTTTACTGTAGATAATTTGATATAATTTTTAAAAATATTTGAACTTAAAATAAAATATTGACAAACAACCCATCAAAATCAAATAATTACCTTGATTAGTCTACCCACAATGAAGCCACCATGACTCGAGCAATACATAGAAAAAACATTGTGGATTGCTATAGTGTTTTTCGTCAATATATATTTAATGGTTTTAAATTGTTTCTATGAGTGTTGTTAAAAATATATTTTTAAAATAACAAAAAAAATTGAAAATAAAAAATAAATTAAATAAAACACTAACAAACATCACTGTTGCAGCTAGGGATAGAGGCTAGAGCCAGGGGTGTCGGTGATAAATTACAGGCTCAGCTTCTGAAAGCTGTTTGGGGCTCAATGACTCAATTCGTTCGTTATTGTTTGAAAGTTTGATTTAGCTTATTTTTGATTTTTTTTAATTTAGAAATACGTTAAAAAATAATTTAAAATACCATTTTTTTGATTTTTAAATAAAAAATAAATTCATTCCCCCCCCCCAAAAAAAAAACACTTTAAAACAGTGAAAAACACTATTTTTCATGGCTTACCGCATGTTTGCTAACACAGGACAAGGTGACCTCCTCAGGTGTCATTTTTTATTTATTACTGCTGCTAAAATTTAAAATATTTTTATTTAAAGTTTTAGTAACGAGTATTTCACTAGCTTTAAGTTAATAATAGGAAATATAAATTTAATAATAAGAAATGTTTTTAATAAATATAAATTCAAAGATATTGACGAAATAACTATAAATATGATAAGAAGATGTCAAAACTATAAAAAAATATTATTTAATAAAATTTTAAATAAATCTTTTAACTCCATTATTAATTACATAATATGAAAGGATGTAGTAGTAACGAGTATTTCACTAGTTTTGTTAGTACATGCAGTTTTAAAATGTAACTGATGTTGTTTTTAAAAATAATTTTTTATTTAAAAATATATCAAAATAATATTTTTTATTTTTTTTAAAATCAAATTAAATTAGCATAAAATAATTTAAAATCATCAAAATAATTAATTTAAAGTTAAAAAAATAAAAAAAATCAATTTATTTCAAAAACACTTTTAAAACACAATGATAAACAAAGCTATAGAGTTTACATTTTGATATCTTAACTCCAAATACAAGTTCAAAGTCTTGGTTAACATGCTAGATTGTGCCTTTAGGATCAAACAAACTGTGGAACTGTAATTGTTTTACCTCCTAGAATTTGCTGTCGATAAGACTTTCGCGAGCTACCCCCCTTTTGTCATCATAAAATCTCTAATAATGCTAGCCCAAATGATAGAAAAGGTGCTCCTACACCAGTAGAAGCTCCAATTATCATCATTTTGGATCTCACTTTTCCGGGAGAAGCAATATTTTTTTTTTTGAATATCCTTTCAGAACGGGAACTACATGACCCGGAAAGCAGGAGAAGCAATATGCCAAGACTAACAAATAACTTCATAAACAAGAAAGTATAGAGATGGAGCCAGTATGTAAAATTCAAACACCTCTATCACATGAAATGCCTGCAAACACATCCATGCACACATCTTGGTGTAAGGAGGTTGCGTTTACTTCTTACTCACAAGAAACTAGCACATGTTTTTGAATGTGTAGACTGTAAATAAGCATGCTTCATGATCATCGATGATGATAACAAATCACAGGTTCCCCAAAAAGTAAAAAGTTAGCCACCTTCCAGATATACAAAAACATGGTTTTCTCTTTGCTTTCTGTACAGTGCTTTCTAATTGCTCAGTCACAGGGAAAATTCACCATCTTCTACATGAGAATTGACTATATTTTGCCCAGTCACTCCTCCCAACCCCCACCTCTCCATTACAACAGCTAATGAACTAGTGGTTTTTGTTGAAAGAAGCCGGATTATAAAAAAAGGGCCGACAAACAGACGCATATTCATTCACTCTTAACAGCGTGATAAATGTGGCAAACAAATGTGAAGGAAGCACGGAAACTGATTGCACCGATTATCAAGAAAAATGCATAGCACATGCATGCATTATAGCCAAAAAAGAAGGATAGCTGCATAAAACCACTCATGCTTGACCTGGAAAAGAAGTAGATGCCATAGCTAAACATAAAAATAGCCACTGAGCCCCCACACAACAGAGATCTGCATATAAACCAAACAATAATTGATGAAAAATACTGCGTCTACATGTTAAAAAAGAAAAGAAAAGAGAAAGAGACTTCTTTCCATTAATAAAGTGAAGCAGCTAAAATTAAGAAAATAAACCAAAAACCTGCCCGCTTTGAAACCAAAAAGAGAACGCGAACAAAATAAAAATATCAAAAAACGCATTCAAGGGAAAGAGACTAAATAACAGGTATAAATAAAAACTCATACCTCCACCACCATTCATGGTCTTCCATTGATAGCTGAATGTATGTCATCCCAATACTCAAGATTGCAGTCAGCATGACAAGTATGATGAATGTGACAAACAAAATGCTAGGAAAGGTGCATATTTTGTAGCCCCACAAGCTTGCATATAAGTGATGTGACTCAATGGCAATTGCACTATAAGGCAAGAGTCCCCCAATAAACATTTGACAAGGTGTTCTTCTATACCATGATAATGGTGGAATTTCCCTTGGATGACTTTTTGTAGCAGAAGGCGCTTGAAATTCAGACCGAAAAAGATGCCCAATAAACCCTCCAAAGGCAAGTAAAGGAATGGCTAACAACATGTATATGAGAAGAATCACTAGAATGGTGCCAAAAGGAAGTGATGCCGTGGCCCCATAAGATACAGAAATTGTATTAAGAATGGACAATATCACAAATGATGGACCTGGGTAGAGAATCCCACTAAGAAGTACACTCCTCTCCTGAAATTAACAATATGCCACAAAAATCAGGAAAAAAACAAGCAGAAGGAGCACACACTAAAAAATAAAAACAGAGACAAAACAATAAATCCAAACAATTCTCTTACCCATCCAGTTTCACAAAACTGATTATGGAAAGAAGCAGTGGTATAGCCCCCAACCACAGATGAAAGTGCATAAAGCAGGACAAAAGAAGTGAATAGTGCTCCACGGTTGTAGGGGCAGAGCATGCCAACAAATGCCAAAACAAATAAAAAGAATACCCTGGAAAAAAAAATCACAGTTTGGAAAGAACATAAATCTTTGAAATCTGGTACTTGTAAGGTTAGCATATGAATAATGTAAATGGCTTCAAAGGCACAATTCGAATCAATAAGCTTCAAATTCTAACCTAGTTGAGGTCGGTGGACCATTTCCACCTTTCAGTTCCATTTTGTTCTAAAAAGTCCATGATATAAAATGCTTGGGAAGTAATAGATACAAGAGCATCGTATATCAACACCAGAAACAAAATATATTTCATGATGCTAGATTTGTCAAGCACAAATACAAAGAAATTTGATGACATGTACAGAAAAGGAGGTTTTGTTGTTACTCAGCAGTGAGGAGGAATTCAAGCCTGCTTTTGAAATATGGCAGCAACCAGGCAAGCAAACACTGAGGCAAAATTTGATATGATGCCCCTTCCCTATAAAAGCTTTATGATGATGCAACCTAAAGAAAGCTCTAAAATTGATATGGAGGGCAGAAAAGGATGCTCCAAGATCACTTACACTGTCAGCAGTTGAGTTCCTACCCCCAAGACAGCACAGAACAAGGACATGTTTTGAGGGTATCTGAAAACATCACCATGTATGTATTTCCAACCAACTTCCCTGTCTTCTTCTTCATCTCCACTGGCAAATCTGCAACATACAAGAAAAAAGCTGAGGCCAAGAATACCAAATGACCAGCTCATAATATCATCTTCCTCGTAAAACCCAATATGAATAGAGTATTAAAGGGCACATTACTTTCCCAGATCCTTCTTGAGAAGTCGTTTAAGAAACACCATAAGCAATCCTGTAAAAAGCACAATGTTGGCAATTGAGATATAGAATGAGAACCAGCGAATCTGACTGCGTACAGGAAGCAATGAAGCCCTTGCATACTTGTCCATCCTGGTCTCAAACTTTGATGGTGTTGCTTTCCAAGAAACCGAATAAGTGAACTTCAAATCCAAATCAACATCATCAGTTATATCGACAGCATGGTCAGGGTCACTAAAAGCACTTATTTCTATTACTTGGTTGTCATTGTAAAGAACATCAAACTGCACATGTTTGAACAGATAATACTTGAACTTCTTCTCTCCAAGGATCCAACTTTGCTCTTCAATTTTCCCAACAAAACCCCACAACGGAAGATCATCATAGTACATCTGGAAGTAAAAATCATCAATGACAGCATACCTAAACCTAGCAACTTCATGTCCTTTAAGCCTCTGTTCACAAAGGGTCACCCCAGTTTTGTCCTCCCTGAATTTCAACTCGTACAAACTACTACTCAAACGATCACCATTCAAAACTTCCCCGAGTGTTTCCTTCTTTAGGATTATATTATCTGCAGACTCAAAAAATTAAAAACAAACTTTAACCACTTCAAACTCCAATATTTTCACCAAAACATCAACTGAACAAAACCCAGTAACAATTTACCAAAAAAGAGAGAACCCATAAAATATTTTCCTTCATTTTCACTGCACTGCATAAAATTTCCATTTTCTCACAAAATCATATAAGGCACTTTTTCTTAAGCATGAAAAACAAAATGTCTCATCTAAATTCTAACCTGGATGGCAGAATGGCAAGTCATAGTACCAGTAAGTCTCACTGCAATATAGAACAAAAATTGCAAAAATATATCATAAAAACAAAAATTTTATTGTCCACGCCATATCCAACAAGGAAAAATTTAGAACTTTAGCATTTGAATGAAAGATTTGAGCTGATATAGAGCAGTACCTGGGATTGTGCAATGGACCCACTTTGTTAGCAAACAAAGGGACGTGATCTCCAGCATTGTAGCGGTGATTGGATGGTGAAGAGGCAGAGAATCCAAAAGAGAAGGCTAGAATAAAAAAGAGGACTAAAAGTGAGCTCATTTTTCAAGTGGGTTTCGAGTCAGGGCATGAGATGCAGATCAATGCATTGCAGGGCAGACTTTGGTGAGACAGAGCTGCCTGACTTCTCAATGACATACATGTCGTTTGGCCCATTTAGATGCTCTCTAGATAAATTATTTATAATTCAGACAGAAAATTAATTTTTAAGTTAAACCAATTTGACCCGATCAAATTTACAACGGCTTGATCTGATATCACCAAACCTAATTCAGACTTGATAGAGTTAACATTAAAAAATAAAAACCCAAACAATAATCAAAATAATTAATTTATAAATATTTCTTACAAGTACATGGATAATATTGACAACGCTGACATTGGCAAAGCAAAGTAAATAATTTGATAATGTAATTGAATTTGTTTTTTAAAATATTTTTTTTACTTTTTTTATATCAGAATTATTTAAAAATATTTAATTTAAAATAAAAAATAAGAATTTAAAATTTATTTCAAAAACGTTTTTGAAGTTAGAAATGAGAGCAGTCACCTGGTCAGGGATGGTCTTGAAATTAACCCAAAACTACAGGGGCTTTCTTGTAACAAACAGAACTTTTGATTCCATGACCCCGTACCAGGAGCCCGCCTGCAAAAGAAGTGTTGTCGGTGGACCTTGTGCCCTGAGTGTTCATAAGTCCCCAATCTATAGGATAAAGATCAATCAAGTCCCCAATATACTTTTCGTTTAGATTAGACCCCTATTAAATCAATGAATTCCCAATCAAACCCTCAATACAGTTTCAAGAGTTGTTAATTGATCACATGAAACTTGCTTGATATATTGTTTCTCATACAAACCATTAAGTTCCTTATAATCTCCACTGTTATAGTTAGAAACTCATTTGATAGACTACATTTCGCGCAAAAATATAAAAAATAATATAAAACCTTATGTATTTTTACATGTTCTGTTGTTGGGGAAATCTTAGAAAATCCATGGGTTTTTAATTAAAAAAAATATGATTTTTAATTGAAACTAACGAAAAGATTTAATTAATTTAATCAGGATTAAAAATAGATTGGGATCTAGTCGAGACTTTTCGTATAGATGGAGTACTTTTCCTATGTTTGTCTTTATTTTTATTTTAAAAAAACATCGGCAAATAATTGCAAATAAAGAACCTATTTTTCACTCATCATGGATTCTTTCAAGTTTCAACTTATAATCTCTCTCTCTCTCTCTTCTCAGGTTGGCGGATCTTCATCAAAGTCACGCCTGGAATCATCCCCACCCCCCATTTTGATTCTCTTTCTTATCATCATTAATTTCTTGCTCTTTTTTGTTGGTAAGATCTTAGATGACACTCTTTTTTCTGCGTTTTTGAATTCTGGGTATGATTCATTGAATCTCAATGCTCTCAACATCTTGTCTGTGTTAATTAACGCTGTAGTGTGAACTTTTGTCTTGGTTTGTTAATACCCAGATGCCATATTTTATATTTCTGATGGGTTTTGTTTGTGGATTTCCTTATTGCCAGATTGCTTGATGTTTTGTTGGGATTCTATATATTAATAGGTTAAAAGATTTTATCCTTTTGCTGAAATCAATGTTATTGGCTAGCCCTGATTTTGAATTTTGAGTTTTTTTTTTGGGGTTGGTTTTTTGATGTGTTTTTGGATTTCTGTTTCAATAATTTGAAACTTCTTTGCATGCTTTGTGAATTAGTGATTGAGATGATTATTAAAGTCTTATCTTTTATTTTTTGAACTTCTAATAGGTTGGTTTTACTGTGTTGAGTAGCTTTTATGTTTGTGTACTAGATCAAACTTTGGGATTATTGAGGAAGGATCGATGCACAAGATCCAAATCTAGTGGAAGATCATTAGTTTTTGTCTTATAAACTGAGCTGCGTCAACTTTTCTGATAAGTTACCGGGGGAAGCCCTAGTTGAGGATTTGAAACTATAGGGATTTGTTTTCGGGCAATGGAACACCTTCCTGTTGAAGTTATTGGGAACATTTTGTCACGGCTAGGAGGTGCTCGGGATGTGGTGATAGCTTCTGCAACATGTCGGAAGTGGCGAGAAGCTTGTAGTAAACACCTTCACACCCTTTCATTCAATTCGAATGATTGGCATGCTTATCATGATCTCACGCCTAGTCGGCTAGAGATTCTGATAACTCAAACAATATTCCAAACCACTGGATTACAAGGCTTGTCAATTTTTATGGATGATGTTGATGAGTTTTCTGCTTCTACAGTCATTGCTTGGCTCATGTACACCAGGGAAACCTTGCACCGATTGATTTATAATGTCCGGACCAATCCAAATGTTAATATTCTTGAGATTTGTGGCAGGCAGAAGCTGGAAACTTTGGAACTGTCCCATAACTCGATAACAGGAGTTGAACCCAATTTTCAGCGATTCCCTTGTTTAAAATCCCTTTCTTTGAGTCATGTCAGCATCTCAGCATTGGATCTCAATCTTTTACTCACTGCTTGCCCAAAGATTGAGACCTTGGGGCTTGTTAATCCAGAGATTGCTATGTCTGATGCACAGGTGACTGTTGAACTAAGCAGCCCAACATTAAAGAGTGTTTATGTCGAAGCAATTAGTTTGGACAAGTTTATTTTGGAGGCTGATAGCATTGAAAGCTTGCACTTGAAAGATTGTGCTCTTGAGTTATTTGAACTCATTGGAAAGGGTACTTTGAAGCATTTCAAAATCGATGATGTGAGTGTTATTCATCTTGATATTGGCGAGACTGTTGATAATCTTGAGATCATAGATGTCAGCAACTTCACTATTATGTGGCCAAAGTTCTACCAAATGATCTCAAAATCATCAAACATAAGGAAACTTCGTCTTTGGGATGTGGTCTTTGACGACGAGGATGAGATTGTGGATTTAGAAAATATTGCTGTTTGCTTCCCGCGTCTCAGCCATCTTGCATTAAGTTATGACTTGAGAGATGGCGTGGTTAACTATGATCTACAAGGTACTTCCCACTTGGAAAATGTCATTATCTTGGAGCTTGGATGGACTATAATTAATGATCTGTTCTCTAACTGGGTAGAGGGGATGCTAAAAATTTGTCCAAATCTCAAGAGGTTGGTGATTCATGGCGTTGTTTCAGAGGCCAAAAGTCACGAAGAATGCCAAATCTTGGCCAATTTTACCTCATCCATAGTTCAGCTTATGAGAAAATACATGCATATAGATGTGCAGTTCGATTATGACTAGAAATCTTCGTCCTTATTCAACTTTTTGACTTCAAAACGAGTTAATATACAGACATATGCCAGGTGGTAAGATTTACAGCATTTATAACCTGAGCATAAGCATCCCTTTCCATGTACTGTAAATGATAACTGAATTCTTATTTATCATTTCAAATCACTTGCTTTTGCAACAGAAACATATTTTCTTTTTCACTCTGTTTTCATTTTACTTAATTGCTGCAGACAAGCTTTTCTTTTCATGACGGAGCACTAGTGCTGACTTTTCTATATTTGGAAATTATGGAAATGATAGTAATATCATTGGTGTAACAAGGATATCAGTTTTATTGTCAATAAAATTTGCAAGGCGTCTGACTCCGACATAACTACAAATCTTATGTACCAGATTTTATTACATGTTGCTGTTGCTTTTTTGCTCCGAAGAAAGTTGACAAATGTAAATTTTTGAAGGAGACCTCGTACAAGTGTTCTATTTCAAGTGGAATTATCTTTGTCAGGAGGAAATAGATCGTTGTGTAACATTTGGTTGCTATTGGAAGATAGAAGAGGCGAAGAATCATTTTGCTTTAAAAGAACATTTTAAAAAAAATATCCAAAAACTGTTCTAAGATAAAATTATTTTATATATTTATCTGTTTCTTCTTGTGCAAAATTAAAATAGCCAGCAGCCCAGCACCTACTTCTTGTACTGGCTGGCTCTGGCAGATATTTTACCGATTCTAACAACCAAATGAGTGTTCAAGTTTCAATAGTGTATCCCCTGCAGATTAGTTGCTGAGATGAGATCTGGAGCAACTCATCATCTGATAAATTACTGGCAGCTAAACTGGAATTTTGGCACCAAGATTGCCAGAATTTGAGAGGATAGACCAAGTGAAAAGTTAATTCTTTCATAACAACAGAGCATACCTTAAGTTTCATATTTGAGAGAAGGCATCTAGAAACTGAGAATCTATAGCAATGATCTTGATAATTCAGGAAATTTCTCAGCATGTTGTAAAACGACTTGAAGAACTCTCTCCTTTCATTCTACGGTAAAATACATGGAACTATATCATTTGAATGATTTTATGAGTGCATTCTCTTCATATACTTTACTCAGAGGAATAAATGTTTTTAGCAGAACTAAAATTAATAATGTTTTCTACTATAATTGGATCTGTTCATTCATTCTTAATATTTTTAAACAAGTTTTTATGAGTCGATTAACTATCGAGAATTATAGAGATAATCTTATAAATCCAGTGAGATGATATTCTAAGAGGGTGTTTGGAAAGCACATAAGAAGTGTTTTTCGAAGAAATTTGAATGTATTTTCTTACTCTAAATGAAAAAAATAAATAGTGTTTTTAAATTATTTTAATGTATTAATGATAAAAATAATTTTTAAAAAATAAAAAATATATTTTTAAATGAAAAATATTCTAAAAACTAATCACAATGCTTCAGAACTAGCTACCAAACACCCTTCACACAACTCAACTCTCTGTAATGATAGAAAACTTGAATAAGATGCAGTTGGGACAATTCAACTCAATTCTTTATATATATATTTGCCTCTAGGCTTTTGGAAAGGTGATTGGTCCAGATCAAATCCAAGTATTAATTAAGATATTGGTTTACTAATTTAAGGCATTGCTTGTCACTCAAACATGAAATATATATACTTCATGTTTGAGTGACAAGCAATGCCTTAAATTAGTAAACCAATATCTTAATTAATACTTGGATTTGATCTGGACCAATCACCTTTCCAAAAGCCTAGAGGCAAAGGACCTTATAAAAGATTTACAGTTAGGGTAAACGCAAGATTCATGGAATCTATAATCTAAAAGGCTCAGAAAATCTTCCATGAGAAGAACAAGTTGTAAGGTTTATTGGGAACAAAGTTATGCTTGGCTTGAAATACATATTTTTACCTAATCTATGAATCCTCCAACCTCTATGCATGAGCCAAATCCCATTTTAGGCCAATCATTGGGATCATAAGGGAATAATTGGTGCAAAGGCATATTACCTAAAAAGTAGCAGATGAGCACAACATAAAATATTTGTTTCTACCTATTTTTATGACACATCAAAGGATTCCAGCACAGATCATCAATAATGCTTGTCATGGCTATTCTTCAGGCCATTTAGTATTGTTTAAGCAGCCTTTTGATCTGTTATCTGACTCTCTAACCTTTTCATTTGTGTTTCTTCTTTTGGTCAGGCCTTGATAAAAGGGTGGCTGTAAAGGATGGATCATCCCTGCTCTAAAGAAAAAAAATGGAGATAATCTTACCTGATGAAATGAATTTTGCAATGACCCTTTAAATCTATGGCCTCAAAGAATTATAAATTTCTATTAAAGGAAAGGAATCTTAATGTGGGATGGTTTTAGGTGATGACAGGGAATGGATGCTGACCTGTCAACAAAGGAGATAATACCAAACAAAACCATTTCAAGAGCTTGGATTAGTGTATATTACAAGTGGGTTTTGTTTTGGGGTTATTATTCTGGCTGAAATAATTCACATTAATTCTTGAAAAATAATTAAAAAGCACAATCAAATCTCCCTCCCTCTGGCAATTCTGCCCCCCCAAGTTGTCAAAAGCAAACTCAATTCCCTTTTAGGCCATCAAAAAGATTTCTTTTTTATCAACCATATTTTGTGAAAGAAAAACTTGTCACATCTCCAATGATATTAAATGTTGAGTTTACTGCTTAATAATTAAATTTCGATTTTTTCCTGCTGCAAAGTACTTGAATCCCTGAAGAGCTGCAAAAAAAAGGACCAATGAGAAAGCACAGGCGGTTAGAAGAGAGACAAGAGTGGAGTAGGAGTCATTCAGTAATTCTAGTGGGTTACCCCACCTCCTCTTCTGTTCTTGCTTGATTATTTTTTTTTATGTGTTTTAAGCTCTGGCAAGAACACCTCCTAACACAATCCAGAGGCTCGAGACAGCTCTAGCTTGCAAGGGCAAGGTTTTTGGTTTGCTACCTCGGGGGGTGAGTTTCAGCTGACAAAACTAAAGCAGACTCCAAAAAGAAAACGAAAAAGGAAAGAAAGAGATAAAAGCAAAACAGACTAATCAAATCAGGTTAGTTTTCTTCACATTGAAGGAGAGACAGAAGGCTAAGGAAAGGAAGAGATAGGGACAGCCATGAAAGGGCCAAAAGTTGGAGAGAGATATCTGAAGATAAAGACCTGTCCCTTCTTGTAGAGCAGAAACTAGATGAACTTTTACAAGAAAGCTAGCTTTGATTTCCCTCCCCCCCTTCTTTCCTCTCATTTGTGTTCTTCTCTGAGGACAGCTTCCTTTCCTTTCCTGCCTCTAGGATTCAATCCTAAACTGAGGTAAACATACATAGAATTAGAAGCTATAGTGCTCGTGAATTTGAATTTGTTTCGAAAGTAGTTAGTTTACTTACTGTCCAATTTCTCAGTTTCTTATTCACAACATGTTTTTGTTTTTGATCAGTTACTCCTTTGTTGGAGAAAGATATGATGAGTAGGTTTGTCTGAAAAGGAGTCTTGCATGGCTAGCCACAGAGTTGGAGAGACAGGTTTATCAAACTCCCTTCCCTCAAATCACCATCTCCCCTGTGCTCTTGTTCATGGAATCAACACCCCATCAGCCAGTTACATGTATGCCAAGAACTAGTCAACTTTCAAATTTCTCATATTTTAATAGTTTTCTGGTTATGACTACTGACATGGGATTATTATGTTTCTGTCTCTAGTAATCAAGGAGGATCCGCTTTTGATTTTGGAGGGCTGGAAGATGCTATTGTGCTGCAAGGAGTTCAGATTAGGAATGATGAAGCTAAAGCACGTAAGCTACCACCACCCTTTTCCCATATCTTTCTCTGCTATCATTTCTCCATTTTTGACGTCTGATAAGTATAACCAACTCTGCAACAAGAGAGAGAGATATATAGAGAGAGGTTTGAATTTGTCTAATCTATGGAAGAGTACGGGGTGGGGGGGTGGGGTGCGGTTTCCATTTCCGATACAGTAATCATTCTGAGGAGCCTAGAGAAATCAATGGTGTCAGGCTACAAACATAGTAACCTGACCACCTCGGCGTGATTCACTTGACTTTAACTGCACAAAACAGGGGATTAGGTGGCAAAGAAAAGAGTACTAAAATCTTGTTGTCTTTATTTTGAGGTGATTTGATCTTCTGAGATTTCGCTTTTGTTGATCCTTGCAGCTTTATTTACAGTAGCAGGCAGACGTGCAGCTGCACTGGAAATGTCCCCTTCATGGCCAATTAGATTCCAGCAAACCCCAAGAGTAGTTGTTTCTTGTCTTCCTTTCTTTCTCTTTGACCGTGTCTTTTGTCTTTTGATACCTGGACTGGATAGAAACAATAGGCTGTGAAAGTCCTCCAACCACATCTCTCCAACTTGTTTTCTCCATTTCGAAATTTTCCTGAATGTCATTCAAGGACTCAAATTGAAAAGTTCTAAACTTTCAACATGGCTCTTGAGTGCTTCCCATTTTCAAAAATTTAGCCCATTTTTTTTAATGAATCTTTATTCTTGACTGACCTTTTGAATATTTCTTGTGGGGTTACCCTTTATTTTATTTTCGTTTAATTTAAAAAAATTCAGGGAAGTTCAAGGTCAGGAGGGGAGAGTACTGACTCGGGCTCTGCAACAAACACTCTTTCAAGCAAAGCTGATGCCCATCTGAAACCGGAATCTCCCATCAGTAAAAGGGCATCTTTCTCGGATTACAATCAGGCTTTTGATCAGAAGCATCTACAGTTTCAAGAACAGCAGCAGGTAAATATGGCTAATGATACGTCAAGAACAGGAGGAGGACCCTCTCAGCAGAATCAATCACCTGCCAAAACTCCCCATGAAAAGGTTCTTAACGCCACTTCTTTGCTTAATAATTAATCTCTCAGTTTTCTTTCTCCCCCAAAAATCCTATAACAGTTTTCTCTGCCCCATAATCCCAAAACTCAGGAAAAAGTTGGTATGTTTATTGCTTCCTCTCTCCACATCTTCAATCTTCAAAAGCACAGATCCCAACCACCCACATAAAATCAAAGAGGCCAAACCCTTCCCCTATTCCTGAAGGATTTTCCGTGCAAACGTCCGACATGAAATCAGAGGGAGAGAGGATGAATGAGAGAGAGCTGTAAATAAATATGTCAGGCCACTTATTTCCTTCTTGTACAGCCACAATGACCCACTTTACTCCATCCCTGCAACTACCGCTTAAAAATCAGTTTTGGAACTAGGAATTTATCCAAAATGGCAGAAAATGATGATTTTTGCTATCCAGGCCTTGTTCTTGATTTCCAATTTCTACAACAAGACTCTCATATTGAGAATCAGCTACCACAATTTCTTCCTGGGAATTCTGTGAGATGCCCCTTTTACCTGTCCGTTACAATTCTTAACTTAACCATCTATCTCTCCATAAACATGCAACATTCTAGACCAAGCATACTTTCATTTTTTTACCTGGGATCATTTCAAAGTAATTGTTTTTGGGTACTGGGACGGTAGTTCACCTGTGTTTTATGTTCATGTTGCAGAGAAAAGTTTCAACATCAGAGAACCCACTTGATTCTAAGGTTTTTTCTTCCTTTTCTTTCCTTTACCACCTTAACAATGTTCGTTCAAAATTTGTTGCCTTTTTTGACTAAGAAAATTTCTTATTTTGCTTTTGGTTCCAGACATTGAGACGATTAGCTCAAAACAGAGAAGCTGCAAGGAAGAGTCGACTGAGGAAAAAGGTAAGGGTCATTTTCTCTTACAGCAACCAGGACACCTTAATTAATGCTAAAAAAATCATTAATTCTGCCTTTATGTCGTGTCCCAAAACAGGCATATGTCCAACAGCTAGAGACTAGCAGAATAAAGCTTAGTCAGTTAGAGCAAGATCTTCAAAGAGCAAGACAGCAGGTCTTTAATAATGTACAAAATTAATGCATTCTTTTTCAGAAAAAAAGAAAAGAAATCATTTTTAATTTTGATTTGAATTCTGGGTTGCTTTTCAGGGGTTATTCTTGGGTGGTGCTGGTGGCAATATCAGCTCAGGTGATTTCTCTTAAATTTTTAATAGTGAATTGATGAATTTACAGCAAAAAAAATTAATGAGAAGACTGCAACTTTTATACACGTGTGTCGCAGTTGATGGATAAATTTCACATTATTTATTATTATTAATTTTCAACTATTTTATTATTATTGGTGTGATTACAGGACCTGCAATATTTGATATGGAGTATGCAAGATGGCTAGAAGAAGACCACCAGCTCATGTCGGAGCTCCGGACCGCATTGCATGCTCATTTATCTGATGGTGAACTAAGAGCTATAGTAGATGGATACATTTCACATTATGATGAAATTTTCCGGCTCAAGGTAGAGGCAGCTAAATCTGACGTGTTTCATCTCATTACCGGAATGTGGTCGACTCCGGCTGAGCGTTGCTTCCTCTGGATTGGTGGTTTTAGGCCCTCGGAACTCATCAAGGTCTGATTTTTCTACTCCATTTTCATTAGCTCATTACATTCCGCTCGATATTAGTCTGCCATTTTGGTGGACGCCGTAGGAAATTACTGTGCTCAGGATTGTAGTGTAGTGCACAGGGGTAGAAAACTAATTATGAGCAGCCCCGTTAAAGAACGAAACAGGGAAGCTATTTTAGTCATTTAACAAGAAAAAAGAAAAAAGGCACAACAAGAACAGTTCGGCCGGGTCAGTGAAAAAACCCGATTCAGGAGATGAAATATTCCCTAATAAAGGAGTGATTAGGACATTTAATTAAAGTGTCCTAAAGGAGGGTACTTTTCTTGGCATAAAAAGGAGGAAAAGTTTTTTGGCAATAACCATTTTACGTCGCAGTGCCCTAAAAGAGTAGGAACACACACATGCAGATAGAGTTAAATACTAAAATAATTATTGTTTTTTTTCTTGTTCTGTTAAGCAGATGTTAATATCCCAGCTAGACCCTTTAACAGAACAGCAAGTCATGGGGATTTACAGCCTTCAACATTCTTCACAGCAGGCAGAAGAGGCTCTCTCCCAGGGCCTGGAGCAGCTCCAACAGTCTCTGGTTGACACCATTGCCGGTGGACCGGTCACTGGTGGAATGCAGCAGATGGTAGTGGCCTTGGTCAAGCTTTCCAATCTTGAAGGGTTCCTTCGCCAGGTACACATATCATTAACCTTGATTACATCGATCAAGTAGCAGACGATAAGATAATAATTTTATCAGTACCTTGACGCGAACCATTAATGAATAGTTACAGAAGGGCTTGCGAGTAGAGTCCAAAAATAGCACTTTCAGTTCTTGTCAGAATTGTAAAGCAGCTGTGTTCTTCATTTCAAAGTTAAGTTTAGTGCCTTTTGAAAATGATATTGAAAAGCTGCTAGCTCTCAGGTCTGGAGGTTGAAACAAGAAACTTAGGTGACACAGTAGGATCTATCTCACTTAATTTTCGTGAAAGCTCCTACATATCATGCTTCTGATCGGCAACTAGCTAGGTGATCCATCAACTTTGATGTTCATGTCGAGGTAATAACAAGAGCTGAGATTCTAGCAGAAGTTATTTAATACAGGGATAAGAAAACATTTCATCGGGGGAGGCAACAGATATACGTTAAGCAACACTCATCTCATTTGATTAAGTTCTGATAGAAGATTAGATGTTGATTTGTTCTAACACCATGATTAGAGACGTGTTTGGTGAAATCATACGAAAGTGAACAAAAACCTTAAGAAGTAGAACTAGTTCAACTATCAATACAGAGAAAAGTCGCAGCAGCAGCTCAAATGTTTTATTTTAGTCCATTCTACTGTATCCAACTTGACAAAGCTTGTTTTGAGCCGCCATTTCTACCTGACACCTGAGGAGTAAGAGTCCCAAAGCTAACATTTCCTTGAAGATAAGCTTGATTTAACATTTTTTTATTGAATTTCTATCCAAAATATTAAGGTTGTGTGTTTAGTTTAATTTAACTTAAGTCAGCAGGATATGCTACAGTCATGCCCAGTGCAATTAGCATGGATCCGTCCAGCATATAAATATCCAGCTTGGAAGAATAATTACAAAATTAATTGACCTTAAAAGATTATTGATGGTTTTGTCACTATCAAGTTTATGGTCAACTTGTAAATTGATCAATCCCATACTTGCTTGACACGTTTAAGGAGGATGGATGGTCCCTTGACTTGCACTATAGCTTATTTTAATTTTATATAGCCAATCATTTTGGGAAGAATAGATGTATACTTTTCTGCTAACACGTCCATTTCCATAATGGTGACTGCTAGGGTTTTGATGTGAGTATTCCATCTAATAAAATGTTGCCATCAAAAGGGTTGTTGAAAATGCAAACCCTAGCTAAACCTGTCAACAACATTAAACTAATCTAGAAACTCACTAATTGAGAATTAATTAAGCACCTTGTGTATTTATTTTATCATGATTTCTCTTATCTCTATCTTTTTTTAATTAATTACTTGAGGAAATATGTCTCTTTTATTATTAATAATAATAATAATACAGGCTGATAATTTGAGGCAACAAACCCTTCACCAACTCCGCCGGATTTTGACGGTAAGACAGGTGGCGCGTAGTTTTTTGGTGATCGGAGAGTATTATGGGAGGCTACGGGCACTTAGCAGCCTCTGGTCATCTCGTTCTCGAGAGTACGTATTTCCTTGAACGTTTAAGGTGTCCAAAATTGACTTGAAAATGGAGTCTTGCAATGACAAAATTATATCCCACGACTTCTTTTCCATTATCATTTTTCTTCTGTCGACAAGTCGCTCACAACATACACACACACACATATATACACACACTCAACTGTGATTACTCTTCAGATGATCTATATATAGCTACCGAAAGTGGTAGAAGCGTATTAAACTCATTTAGGGTTTTGTTTTGGCAGGACGATGATGAGTGAAGATAACTCATGCCAGACCACCACTGATCTTCAAATGGTGCATCCTGCACAAAATCATCATTTCGCCAACTTTTAATAATAATAATAATAAAATAAAAAACATGGGATAGCGATACTAAAGAGCCAGACATCTGCCCTGCTCGGTGATTGAAAACCAATATGGCGACGAATGTTATGGGCTGTTAGAATTCGGATAAGTAAAACTTCAGTGAAGATAGAATCCTTTTCTTTACATTATAATGACTCTGTTATCTTGTAAATGTAAATCATTTTTATTTGCTTGAGGAGCTTTAAGATAAAACATTTTCGTTTTTATTTCGGTTTAAATTCTGAATATTTTGATTCAACTGAAAAAACAAAATCAATCTAATCGGAATTAACAACCTTATTCTTACCCAACCCTAATGGATTTGACAACCCTATTCCCACCTGCTTGAAGAAAGGTATCAACATGTGTTAGATTTATATTTATAAAACCCGACTCCCATGTCGATTCCAATCAAGGTGACATATATTAACAGGGTGAAGGTAAATTTTGACCAGATCAAACCAAATTATTGAGTTAGTCTACTGAGTTCGTGTCAGGGTTTTCTTATGTTATTTTTTCCAACCCAGACTAATAAATTGGCTGAGTCGCGAATCTAGGCTGCTATAAACCCCTCAGGAAAAACGGTAACCTAAAAATGGTTGAAAAAAGAGAGGAATGCTGCTGTATTTTTTTTTATGACCAGGTGTCAGGCCGACTCTAGCACTCGATTATTTCTGAGCTCAGTTGAACACCTGCAAGCCAAAGAGCATGTAAACACGCGGGGTGACAGAATACATAGATCCAGGATCAGAGAGAATACCTTCTCCACTCTCCTGTCGAATCGAAACTAGGTTCGTGTTGTGGAGAGAGGAACTCTGTCGCTGGGCATGCACTTGTTGGTAACTGCTGTAAATTTATCTGAAGTGGTCGTGGCGGAGAGGCCATGGATTATTATTCTAAACCATAGACGACAAGGGGGAGGGATGTAAGAAACTCTGTCGATTGTCTTTAATTATCATGATAAAGGACGACGAGCAAAGATGGCTAGAGAGAGAGAGAGGGAGAGATTATTGATTTGACCTAACAAGCGCAATATATATTTTAAAGGTGGTCGACTAAGGAGCAACTTTCATCCATGGCGGACAAGGATCACTTCACTTTTTTTTATAATAGCTAGCTAGTGATCAATATAATTTATTAATTCATTCACGACAAGCCTATATTAATTAACCATAATAGTTCATAAACTAACAACTTCAAGATATGATAAATATATATTAGTATTTAATTTAATTTAATTTTTTTTATAACCAGGGTGTCCAGGCCAGCTTGCGCCCACCACAACTAAATCCCCGGGCTCACTAAACATCATGCAAACCCAATGAGCAGGGAAGTCACCGCGGGGGACAGGCGTGCCTGATAAGGCTTGAACCTGGGGTGAAAGGAAGACAAACCCCCTCTCTGACCACCAGGCCAAGACCTTGTTGGCATTATTTTATTTTTATTAATATTAATATGGATGTTCAGTCTAGTTTGCGCGTATCTAAACTTACTTTTATAAGTTTTGAAATTAACGAACATATAACTCTCCAATAACTATTTTATTAAAAATTATATAATTTAAATCTAAGACTACAGTAAACACAAATTTCTTAGTACCAACTCATATATATATATATATATATATAATGTTTGATGATTAATTTCCCAACTGTTTAAATCTCAATTAGCACGCTTTCTAATCGTCGTAAAAGGTATTTTCAAACTGATTTTTATATATATTATTTTCAAATAATTTTTCTTAAATATTACTTTAAAATCCCAAACTATAAAATGAAAACAAATATATATATATATATATATATATATATATATATATATATATATATATATATTTCCCTATCACAAATATATAAGGGGCAGTGGTACAGAAAGCATGCAATAAAAAGACAAATGTCTAAGAACTTCCCAGAGTTGCATGTCTTCACCGAGGGGCATTCGTGTACACGTGGTGAGCGCATGCATCTGCATGTTTTACGTGTATGATAGATAACGAGGGAACGCCCTCATACTTACTTTTTCAAAATTAAATAAATTACGAATTAAATTTTGGATTTATGGTGTTTAATTTATTATTGATAATGGTATGAATTAATTAATTTTTCAAAATTTTAAATTTCGAAATTCAGGATGAAAAAGGAGTTTCATCCCATCATTTTTCAATTTTTTGTACACTTTTTTTCACCTTATGTTTTAATATTTTATTCTGCTTGACAACAATAAAAACAAATTGTAACAATCTCATTTAAAAGTTTAATCTTATAAATAAAGCTCTAAAATATGATTTATATTATTATCTAAATGTAGCAACATGCATTAATATCATCGGGGAGAAATTTATTGGTTTGGTTTAAAAATAGATTGTATCAAATCTTATTTTTATTAATCTACATATAATTATTTATGGATATCAACAAATTTTTCTTTAAAACTGTGTATTTCAGTTTCTATATAAGAAGTATAAGATGGATTAATTGAATTCATTCCTATATTTTGCCAACTTGTCATATCTCTAAGTTAGGATTATAGTTACAGTTGTTTTTTATTATGTTTTCTGTTCAGAAATATATCAAAATAATATTATTTTTTATTTTTTAAAAATTAATTTTGATATTATATGAAAATATCTAAAACTACATTAAAAATTTAATTTAATTTTTTATTTTTTAAAAAAAACACTTTTTACTAAATAAAGTTTAACTTCTCAACATGACCTCTCTCTCTACACACACTAATTTATTTCCACATAGATAAAGTTTAACTTCTCTCTCTCTCTACACACACACACTAGTTTATTTCCACAAAGATAAAGTTTAACTTCTCAACATGAATTCTCTCCCTCTCTCTCTCTCTCTCTCTCCACACTAGTTTATTTCCACAGACAGCCACCACCTGCATGCCGAGGAAGAGATATGGCTGTAATTTATTCCCTCATTGGATCAAGATCAGGCCACTAAATACAAATGACCTAATAATTATTAGCTTAACAGTAAAGAAACAAGAGCTAGGCAAACAACAAGGCAGAGCAGATAACAACATGCTTCTTTTATAATCATCTCTCAAGATTTTGTAGCCTATCTTTGATAGCAACAATCGATGCACGTATAAGATCATCGAATCCCATATCATGCTCCTGTGGTTTAATTTATTAATCACCTTAATTAACCTTAATCATGTCGGATTCGTTAATGTCGCAGCCTCTTGCCTGTCCAGCTTCTGGACCCATAAGGGTCATTTTCAGCGTGCCTTTATAGCCCCACAAGAGCAAAGTGATGACCTATCTTTCTTTAATTTATTTGTCCCATGCACCCTTTTTTAGATTACTTTTTAAAATTTAATTTTATTATCTAAGAGAGTGGCACTGCTTCCATCCCTGCTCTGTGAAAAGGGTCAAAAAGAGATTAGGAGAAGGTGAAGTTATGGATCGTGGTTTTAATAAAATAAGGTTTAGGGTTCTTTATAGGTTATGAATCTTAAATCGGATTAGTAGATTGATATCTTACAGTTTATGAATTCAAATTAAAGAATGATATGATACATGGGATTGGATTAAATAATTAAAAAAATTGTTTGGCATATACTAGCATGATTGCTTCAACTCACCAAATCATCCATAAAGAACTAGGGTGGGATCAATGATGGTTAGCCAAATCCAATTCTTGCCATTGCTTTACATTATCTTTCCTCATCATACATGTTGGGTGGTAGTATTTATTTTTTGTTGCTAATATTGTGATCTATGGTCAACCACTTGTTTATCAGAAGAAAAAAGTACCACTCGTCATTGCCCTTTCATTAGCAAACCAGTGAGGGCTCAAAATTGTTGGCTCTTCGTGGGAAAGGTGTATAGTGATCAACTTTCTACCGACCATCCACGAAGGGCCAGTCATATTACGAGTAGGAAACAAGAATATGGATTTAATCTCTCATAGATAATGGGAGACAATTGAGAGAGACAAGGTTGGAGAGAATAATAAAGAAAGAAAATCCCACTACACAGTAACAGAACATGCATTTCAAAAATAGTTTTTTAAAAAATTATTTAAAAAAAAATTATAAGCGCATTGCAGAAGTCTGACTAATTTTGAAGAGGCTTGAAGGTGACGGGTGAAAAAAAAGGATTAATCCAACTGTGTTTTACTTATGAGGAACAAACTAACAAACATCCAATGTCTATTAAGGAATTCGTGCGTTGATGCTTCTTTCATGTTGAGCAAGGTGAAACAGAAGGTAAAAAGTTGTTCTCGCAGTGGACTCATTTCTTTCCTTCCAGCTCCATTTTCAGGCAATACGTGTCATGCATTATGTGAAATTTAAATATTCTATTACTTTGTGCAAAGCATGCCAAAAGTTCATCTTATCTTGTGATCAGGACGAGAACTATGGCAAGAACATGACTCGGATGCAGATGCACTAAATGTGGGAAGGGATTGACGAAGAAACAAGAAAAAGCAAGTCAGTGGTGTGGAAAAAAGATAGATACATTGGAATCATGAATCTAATGGACTCCAGACAGTATCTCGGTTCACACAATAATGTACTTTAATTACTTGTATACTGAAGAGTCAACCATAATTACAATTGTTGATATGCTTACCTCGACCAGGCAGGTTAGATTGGATCTCGAAAATGGTTTTTGCATTCCCGCTCCAGCAGCATGAAGTGCAAAGTTTTTTACATAAGCATGCTCAACTCTGCAAGGTCATCCATTGGTATTTCAAGACCTATAGAATCATGGTCTTGCAATCCATCCTCGTCAATATTCAACCAGGAACCGAGATCTTGAGGCCCGTCGAGATCAGTAGACACTCCTAGTTCAATTGTATCAATTTCATTTAGTTGCAAGTTTGCAAAATAAATCGGTTCATTTGCTTCTTTGGGGGCATCCTGATGAATGTTGCCAAGAGACATCGACCCCACACGCTCTATTTTATTGCGAGCATTCGCAACTGAATGAGCAGATCCGTGAAGTCCATTTCCTGAATTCAATAAATGAGTACTCTTTTGCTTGGGCTTTGGTTTTGTTTTGCACTCGCCTTTGATGCAATCCAATGATGGGCGACTGGCCCCAGAAACAGAATTGCTTCTTGAATTATCCTTGCTTTGTTCTCTATCTCTATCACTTCTCTTACCCTTTACACCACCAATAACAGCGCTGTCAAGAGTGGACGTTACCCTTGATGAAGCGCTGCCAATAACATCATCTAGAAGCACTTCTCTCTTTTTAATTCTATCAAAGTTGTCGCTATGAGAATCGTATCTCTCGATAGTGCTGGAGACAACACCTGGTGCCAAGGAAAGGGAACAGAATTATATGCTGCTGGTGAAACACAAAAGCAGCCTTTTTTAAATAAATAAATAAAAGCTAAAAAGAGTATACTATCAATATTCTGACATCGCCAGAGAGTCAGAGAATTTTGAGAAATACATAGCACATTGTAAATCCATCCTAAGAGATGGTTAATAAGCATAATCAAGGAGCACCAAAAAGATTGGACCTGATATACCTGATCCTCTGGCTTCAGCATGAATGTTAGAGACTTCATTACAAGTGTTACTCGCAGTTCCTGAGCCAACACAATCCACAGATTTAGTGTCATTGTTGCATGGTGGCGCAGAGAATATGACCTCCTGTAGCTGAGGCTCACCAAAACAGCTGCTGCCAGTATCTTCAAATTTGCGACATCTAGCAAGTGTGCGTTTGACAAAGGCCAGTGCAACTTGCCTTGAAGCCTTGCGGATGGTACTTTTTGAGGTACTATTCCCCCGACAAGCCTGTATTAATTGATAACAGAATTTCAATAGTTGTCTTGATTCTGTAAATTACATGGAATGTTTTGTATGACCAATCTGGAAGGGGCCGGGTTACACCGGTTTTTAAATCCCAAAGGTTATATTGTATGTTTAACCTTTGATCTCCACAGCAAAAAAGATCGTAAAAGTATTGCATTCATTTTCCATGCTTGTCCATTCCCAATTCTAATCCTGCACATTGGATTTATTGGAAAACTACAGGGCAGCATAGACGTCCAAATTTTCCAGTTTTATGCAAGTGCAATTTGATTTTCTCCAGTCGTAAAATTAGAAACATTTCACCACCTGACAGAGTATGTGCAAAAAGGAACAGGTTTCATTTGGGACCCTAAAATAACACTTCATGCATGTGGCTATATCTCAACAGTTCTTTCAAGAAAAGTTCATTGAGGAGTGCAGCAAACAAGTAAACATGTTGTATGAGTAGGAATGCCCAAAAATCTTAATTTTCCTGATCAAACTCACAAGGCTGTGTCCTCAATCTATTTGATAAATGCAAAGGTGGAAAAGAAATTGTTGAGGAATGCAATCCATATATGCCTACCCTTAAGTGCAGTTTTTTTGTCCAAAATATTTCTATCTCAATGCCATCTAAAAAGATGGTGAAGCAAAATTGTAACTCCGTATGGTCTAGGTTTGCATAATATAGTCATCCTTAATTGCTTAGAACTTGACAAAAACGAAACAATGGCTCATAAGAAGAATAAAACAAATACCAGTAGTTTTCTGTAGGCCATCTGAATAAGTTGGTCCATTGCAACCTGTTCAATGTTCCTGCAAATAAACCATGTTACTTTGATCCAAGAAAAAACTCTATTGATTTCATGATAGCAGCACCTCACAACCACCACAAAACCTACCTTCCTTCCATCTCTCTTACTTTTGGAACAACTTTACCAAGTTTCCCTAACTTGTTCTTCATTATTCCAGTCTGTCAGAATTGAAAGTTGTCACAAAAGATAATGAGCCAAGAAAAAAATAAAAAGAGGAATTCAAAAGAAAAAACTTGACCTTAGTCAAAAAAGAAGAAAAAAGAGGAAAGAAACAATGCAGACACTTTCTGCATTAAGAACAAATAAATAGGGAAAAAGAAACTGAGGCACACAACCTGCTGGTGCAGCCCTTCTTTAAGCTCCATTATATCTTGATTAATTAATTCCCCCTCTGATAGATCAGGCTGTCGAAAGGCATAGGAAGCATATAAAACATTGAGGAACACACCATGATATGACTTGAGAAAGACAAATAAATGCACAGGAAAAAATGCTTACCAATGTTTCGGGGCATAAACCAATACTCTGTAGCTCAAGCAAAAGCCGATCATCCAAACACATCAGCTGATATTGACTATCAGAGGAAGAAAAGCCAGGCATATTTATTTCTCTAATCTGCAGGAAACCTGGATCATTAGAACATATTTCACTGGCATGCCCAGCATCTGAATGTGAAAAGTCATCATCTACTGGCCACTGTTCATTGCTAAGCAATGAACTGGACATGCTTGGATTCCCAATCGCATTTGATGCAACACTCCTATCACATGAAATTCTATCCAAGAAACAACTCTTCTGTGTCTGAAAATTCACTTTTGACTCAACTTCAGATTCCATTCTGTCTCTATCTCTAGGTTCAATATCAATCAGATTACATGAACCACAATGAGAATCATCACTAGCATAGTGAAGAGACATATTCTTCCCTTCACTTTGTGTGTAAAATTCTTCACTTTCATCTTCTTCAATTAAAGCAGAAAGAACTCTTTGGTATAATGGCACGACTTTGTCCAAACTTCCCATTTCAACTCTTCCACATAAAGTTGTTTTGACTGATTCTTGATTGAAGTCCTCCCCTTGTCTTCTGCCAGGATGTATTTCTTTGTGCACAAGAACACCCTGAAAGAAAAAGATCATTTTTATCAAACTTCATTTTCATTCTTACATTTTTCTTTCTTTGTTTTTTTTTAGTTTCATTCGAGTTTACTTGGGATTAAAATAAAACTGATTTCTGACAGTTGAAAATCCGTATCAATACTTGAACAAATAGGAGGTAAACCACAATGCAATTTATAGGAATGCATGGGAGAAAAAGAGAGACGGAACAATTAAGGAATAGTACCAAAACATTATATGTTGCGCCAAGCATTTGAGAAAAACTCTCATCTAGCCCTTGTGCAGAAGTTAGCTGAACTAACCAAAAAGAGCAACAAAGCAAGAGAAATTGTAAGTCTCTGATTCATAGATGTTCACAGCATCCCAAATCTATCAAAGCATCCCACTTATTACCTCCTGATTCAAGTAGGACATATCCTCTAAGCTGACAGGAGCAAAAATAGAGTCCATCTTCTTCCAAAAAGGACCAGAGCAGGCAAGGTCTACAGAAGCCACCAGTTTTTAAGACGATATTTATTCCATAGAAAAACATGCCAGGCTTTTCTTAAATGAAAAGGTAAAGATGCATACCACTAGCTTTCCGAGCAGATTTGGCAGCTGAAAATAGTTCTTCACGGTCATCATCAGATTCACCTGTGAATAATATGCCAACTCATATTAGAAGAAATTGCAGCCAATATTTAAATCAAATGAAATCTGTAAGAAGTTAATCTGTTAAATTTCTACTATTTTTAATTGCTTGCATATGCACAGACAAAATCATAAATAAATACAGGCTGAAACTTTTTTAAAAAACAAAGCACAAATTTGTTGTTGATGGCCATTTGATATATATTCAAGCTGAGTATCTTGGTAATGCCAAGAAGAGAGGGTATGTCCATTGGGAATAATATTCTCATATAATTTTGTCCTTGAACACAGCCTTAAGATTCCCAATGTTCATCGTGAACAGCAGTGTTTCTACACCTATCACAAATCTAAAACTGAAAATTCCAAATTCACTGTACTGTTTTTAATTAATAGTACCTGTAAAATCCAAGGAACTGCTGTTGGGCATTGGTCCAACATGCACTAAAGCCTTCCGATCTTTCAATTTTTTGGAAGGTGGACGACCAATTTTGCTGATTCAGAGAAATATATACAAGCTTCAAAATTCATAAGAGGGTCTAAAACAAGTTCACGCTATAATTTGATCAACAAATAGGTTGCTTTGGTGTAGGGGGCAGTTAGGGAGGACACCTTTTATTCTTGTCAGAAGCAGCCCTTGAACTCTGAAGTGGCTTTACAACCGGAAGATTCTGTAACTTCTCCCTTACTGGATGAGTACCTGGCCTTGTTAAAGACGACCCTCGTCCACTCCTTCCTTGTCTCCGCACGCCATCCCCAATTTCATTAGTTGATGATTTATTCTTTCTAGCAGGCAATACAAAAGTTCCAACTTTCTGACTTGCAGACAGAGAAACCTCGCTACCATCTGTTCCTTTGTCTTTTGGCTTATTCTCTCCAGCTCCCGATTCTTCACTTTCAGACAACCCAGACAGAGATGGAACACTCTCAAGTTCCCTCTTTAATTTTGGAGTGTTAGTATCTAGATTGCTGGCAATCAGAGATCCTTTGGTTCCAATGGAAGAAGTTCTAGCACTAAATTCAGAAGTGGGAAAGCCTTGAGATGACGTCTGAGATTCAATATGGTTTGAACCAGGAGCCATTATATTTGCCCTCCGTGTGCGTGAGTTTTTGTGTGGTCTCTGACCAACCCACTGGGCCATAGCATGTGAAGATGAGCCTGCAGACATTTGACCCTTATGGTTATTTACCACTCCTGGCACTTGGACTTTATTTGAACTTGTAGGCTGTTCAGAACCTTGAAGGGATGTGGATGAGTGCTGAACTTTAAGTGACGAATCTAGCAGCATGATGGATCCAGTACGTGGTGCCCGAGAAACCTTTGCCTTTATCACTGTATTAGAATTGCTTGCTGAATTATCCACGTGAATATTTGGCCTGATAAACAGCACCACATACCAATTAATAGCCTCACAAGTCAATAGCAAACATCTTATGTAACCTATTGACGCATTTCTACAAAAGAGTTAGTTATTAAAGATGAAAATGCATACTTATTTGTTCCTTTTGTCACAACCTTATGCTCTGAAAGAGCAATACGATCTCTTGGAAGACCACTTTCCATTTCATTCTTGAGGATTGTACTGGTATCTGAACTAGTAGGTTCAAAAGAACCTTCCAATTTGTTCAATCCACCGACTCCAGCTGATGACTTTGATCTGTAATATATTAGAAACCCATTTATATAACAAAATCTCTTTCTTTTTCTTCATTTATCATGAATGTGGGAAAAAGCATGAACACAGCTTAATCGGTAGCATAAAAACTGGATCGCTACATACAAATAAAGGAAGAATAACTGAAAAATAAAAATAAAGCAGTGATTAAACATTTGACATACAGCCATAGACACACGGTACCCTTAAATAATTAGGAAACAATTTAGACAAACATTAAACAAAGCAGCCACTATATACGTCATAACAGAAAATACCAAACTTTCCTTCCTGAGCAGCCAAACAGTTAGAGCATAATCAATTAATTTGATTAAATCAATTTGGTAAATTAGAAAAAAGATACCAAACATGAATGGAACTACATTCACAAACACATGTAAAGGCATCAGGCCTGAACTAAGTTTTCCCTCTTTCACCATTTACAGAATGTCTGGTGGGATGATCACAGGAAGGGAATTGAAGGCAAAGAGGGTATCTAAAATAAGGAAATAAAGAAGAATGTGAGGATGGATTCTTAATGTTCACATAATTGGTTCTGTGGTAGAGGAATAAGCCTAACATAATTGGTTAAAGATGTAGTGTCAACATTAAAGAACCACCATAAAATTCCTTAGAGAATGACGCAATATAATAGTAAACCTAAAGTTAAGACACTATACAACTATTTCACCCCTCATTGACAACCCTGAGTTAGGATTTAATAAATTTATTTTTCAATGCTTAAAGGGAACTGGAGATTGTGGTGTTTCCTCTTCCTAGAAGGTTATCATGAGGAGCTAGAAGGATTTGTTCTCTTCCCTTCCCTTTTCTTGGAAAAATCTATATCAGAACATAGTTCCCCTCCCTATTTTCACTCTAATACCCCATAAAAACTCTTGCAGGCAACTCACCAGCCAAGCTAAGATAAACCAAGCTTTGCGGAACATATGCAGATCAAACTGGAAAAGCAGTCAAGTTCTTCGACTGTTCATGTCAGCATCATTCTTAAAACATGTTACAAATATAATTACAGTGCCTGAAGAAATGTTTTTGCACCCGCAAGTTTGAAGAAAATGTGAAAGTTATCAAAACACTAAAGCCCTTGCATTTAGATAGATGGCCAATGTAATATAAGATAGATGTTACATCAATCTTGGTCGTATTAATAATCAATTTTTCAATGATGGCCAAGTTTTGTGAACAATTAACAAAATTTAGAGAGTTTAATTCCTCAGGAACAATTTCAACCAACAGTTAAATCAGCAAAAGTGTAAGATGGTATTGTTCTTTGAAAATCATCAAGTACTGAATTAAGAGCAGCACCAATTTACTAGCATGTCAATTATAGATCACTGCTTTGGAAAGGAGAACCCAAACAAACGATAAAGATACAAATAAGATACAAGCATTTTAAACATGATGTCTAATTCTTACACTCAAAAAAACACTGTAGCAGATCCCGGCTATTAAACCACAATGATAACATTACCAAAAAAACAGTAATCAAAGGTCAATGTACAAAAAGAATTACCTGAAACCCTGAGCATCACATGATCGCAACTTAGAATCAGCACTCATCTTGGAAAGCATAGCTCGTTTTTGTTCTCGATCACCATTTATAACTCTATTTCCCATCACTCCAACAGAACGTTTCTTTTTATTTTTTGTATCCCACCCTTCACCTCCAGCAGGCAATCTGCGGATCTTTTCTTCATACCGAACAGCGCCGCCACCAAGATCCTGGACCGTATCTCCACTCTTATCCATTACCGTATGTTGCCTTGAGGGCACCGTGGACCTGCCATCTGCCTGGTAGCACAAGAAAAATCCTATCAAACTTTGAAGAAAATATAAACAGAGGTAAAGCTAGAGTATACTACAGGGAGAACATAAATACTATTGATGATCAAAGGGGGAGCTGATTCAACAATGCATCTAAGAAACTAACAGCCTACTCTCTAATCAAATACCTGGAAAAGAACCCATGCTGTAAACATTTTGAAGATGCACAAAAGAAGAAAAGATATCAAAATCAATATTCAAGTACAAACCCGCACATCAGCCACTGAAATACGAGCACGCTTACTAAGCCCAATACTCTTGGTCCTGTCCTCCAATCTTTGAGTCATAATATCATGAGGATTTCTATGAATCTGACCCGCCGCCTTTGCCACATTCGCTAAATTTGACCTCTCATTCAACGAAAGCTCACTCCTTTGCCGCTTCTTTGAGCTTAAGGCTAGCCTGTACCTTTCCAATTTAGATAAGGATTCACGCAACAGTTTTGCTCTGTCCCTGTTTGAAATACAGGGCATCTTTAATAACTACTCTATAGGTTTGCGCATTCCAGCAACATATAAATAAATTGAACTGCATCTTCAACACCATAATCTAAAGCAAAGCATGGATATTCTACATTAATAAAGACAGAAATAGCATCAAAGAAAGAATTTTGAATCGCAATAATATATGGTTGTCAATTCAGGTTTCCCAAAATATAAAAGCTAAGAAAAAATGTCATGGGACAGAGGACCTGTTAAGCACAACACAGTTTTTTTCATAATCTTGTCTATATCATGAAAAACATGCAATGACTTTTTCCATAACTACATTATCCATGGAATTTCCATGTCAATCATGACACGCAACCATTACCCTTAGGACAATCTTATCATGAGTCATACCAGTAAAATCCCGAACCATAACATAAACTAAGAAGTAGCAATGAGGTGAACAAAATACTTGGCCTTTCTAGAAGTATCTTGCACACTTTCTTTAAAGTGCTTTAGCTCCTCTGTTGCCACTGGAGGCATCGGCTTGGGATGCACAGCTCCAAACGAATGATCCTCTGATACACTACCAAGAGGAACTCCCAAAACCCTCCTCACCTCTAAAGACCGCGCATATTTAGGATTGCCTAACGTAATAGGCTCCAAAGACACACATTGCGTAACTGGTGGCATATCCGGAGACATTGCGGAACTTCCTTGTCCTTGGTTTAAATTATTCCCGGAACTTAACATCCCGTCTTAACCTGCTAGGAACAGGAAACTGAATTAATAACACAAAGACAAACGCTCAATTTATTTTCCTTCCCGTCCATTTTCTGAGTAACCAAACAGATAATCCACAGCAGAAAAAAAAACAATTTCAAGAAGAAAAAACTGCATGAAAATCGAGATTTCCACGTTAATCCCTAGCAATCAGATGCCAATTTCAAGCACAACGAAATTTCTTGTCTTAATTACATGAAATAATAAAAAAAACTATAAATTTCAAAATAGATGAAGAAAAACCCTAGCTACTAGTTACAGTCAAACTTAGGAGAAGTTAAATGAGAAAATAGAAGATTACCTTAGAATCGATGGAGTTAAGCTTCGATCATAAGATTACTACTATTTTTCTAGAGAGAGAAAATTTGGGTATAAATTTTAGAGAGAGAAACGAAAGAAAACTTTATGGTAATCTAGAAAGCAATAGGGAGGGAAGTTTCTGTGCCGGGAGATCATAATAAAGATTATCTTTAGTCCCCAATGTTTTAATAGTTTGTCGCGTTGATTTAACTACTTTACTTTCAGTCGAATCAGGTCCTATTCTATTTAAATTACTAATGATTCAAAACCAGTAAAAATAGCACTCACCTGTGATACTCTTATTTCAAGTTCGTTTAATATTATTGTGATAACAATTATTTAAAAATATATATTTTAATTTTATTTTTAATATTAAAACATCAAAAAAATAATTGAAAATAAAAAAAAATCAATTTGTTTTCAAAATCTTTTTTAAAACATAATAAAAGCAAATATAAAAAATAAACTTGGCAATATTCAACAAATAGAGATGTATATAAACTTAGAAATATATTAAAACGATATTAAAACACTACAAATAATTAATTTATTTAAAAAATAATCAATAATTTTTTCATAATTGTTTTTAGAACAAAATAAAAGCAAATATAACAAATATATTTAGCAGCTATTTTTCTAGATAACTATGCCTTTATTTGTAATAAAAGGAGATGGTCAGTGATAGAATTATTATAAATAAAAATAATTATTTTTTTTAGTTTAAACAAACTATGAGTGATTTAGAAGAATCCATTTTCTCTTCTAATGTGTAATTAGAATGAAGAAATTAAATTAATTGTTTTCCATCAACAAGTCAGCATCGTGGCACATGGAGATAATGACACGTTGCTTGGTAATGGATCGCCGTGGCAGTAGTCGTCAACACCATTATGCAAGTTGACAGAGGAAGAAGATGTGAGTGGATGTTTATTTCTGTGTTCTATTTTGTTTTTTAAAATTAATTTTTATTTGAAAATATATTAATTAATATTTTTATAAATTTGATATTTATAAATTTTACGTCAATCAAAGAAAGCTTATTTTTGAGGTTTGCTTAGGAGACCAAAGCTATAATAATACTCTGCACTAATTTTTTCTTAAACACGGTTATTCTGATCAGTTTTCACGCATCTTAACTAATCCCGGGAACTTTAAAATTAACAACCAATTAAAATTTTCAATGATCTGACTAATGTGAGACTTGAATTGGTAACCTCTAGGTAGCATATCCAGGACCTGACCAGTTGAGCACATCCTCAAGGTTAGACTTTACACTATTAGTTTTGGAATAGGGTGTCTGAGCAACTTGACTAGTTCCACAAACCCTAAAGTTAACAAGCAGTTATAATTTTTAGTGACTCTCACTAATATGAGACTCGAACTATTGACCTCCAAAGAGCAAACTCATGACCTGACTAGTTGAGCCACACTACTCAAGGTTAGACTTTACACTATTTTTTTCTAAACATCGTATGTCCAGGTTAGTTTACGTGCATCTCAATGTCCTTCGACTTAATGTGAAACTCGAACCGGTGATTTCTAGAGAACAAGCATAAAATTTGACCGGTTGAGTGACACCCCTCAAAATTATATTTTGCACTATGTTAAAAGCTCAAATCATCCCACTGCTTGCAGTTAATATATATGTTTTGGACACAAATATAACTATCACCATATGGTATATATAAAATATCACTACGGCCATAGCATTTCAACTTCTAAATCTTTATTACTTCACCAGGCCAGGCTTGCTGTCCTCCTTATGATCCTCAGCTTATCAACTTTCTTTGACGATTTTCTTCTCAAGACCTGTAAATTAATCAAGGAAAATTACATTTTTGTGCGTGTGTGTGTACACGTTTATAATTAAAGGTACTGACAGAGTAGGATTTGAAGAACACAGACAAAAACAAATATTATTTGTAAATGATAAACAAGTTTCATACCTCTTCCTTCCGCTTCTCCTCAATTTCCTCCTATTTTAAATTATATTTGAGGAAAAAAATATAGAATCAGGGTGTTGATAATATATGTATAATACGATCTGTAATGAAAGTTGATCGATCATATCTAGTTTTACCACAATTTGCTTTAGCTTAGCATTCTCTTCTTTAAGTTGATTTAGCTCATGTTCCAACTCCACCGTATATGCCTGCAGTGTATATATATAAACTAAAAATAAATAAATAATCAGAATACAAATTAAATGCACAAAAAAAGGATGGTTTTGAGTGATCTAATGAACATGCACGTGCAGGCATGCATAGCTAGGTAGAGAATCTAGCATTGGTTATGATCAGCTAGGATACAAACCTGCTTCCTAGCACGCGATCGTGCGGCTGACTCTCTGTTTTTTATCATCCTGCGTCGCCTCCGCTCCACAACCACCTCACGCGGCCCATCCACCACCCTCTTCTTGTTCGATTGTGCTCCTAATTCCATCATGCCTTGACACATCTCATTCTCATGATCATCAGCATTGTTCGATACAGCTTCTCCCACATTACACCGTTTGATTTGTGGATACATTTGGTGAGCTGTGAAACCATTGACAGCAGATAAATTGTTTCCCACAGTCTGGTATCCTAGCCCCATCACAATATGCCCCGTACCAAAGTTCATATCCAAACATGAATTGTTGCTATCCAGAGTAGTTTTCACCAGTTTTTGTTGCGAGGACCCTGCTGGAGCTTCTTGAACTACACCGGCTTTTATCAAGAAATCTTCTAATGTTATCTCTCCCAATGTTTGATGGCCTCGATCAGGAGGTTCATGATCAGCATCAATGGTGTTGGAAATTTGTTGTGGTGGTGGTTCTTCCCTTTGTATCTCAGGGATGGAGAAAGAGCTCTGTCGGGCTGAATTCGGATGTTGGTTTCTTACTCCACTAGGATCATTAGCAGGCTCAACGTTTTGTTCTGGTTGTGATGGAACTTGATTATCGTGATCAGGACTCCACAAGCTAGTAAGAAATTCATCCATGTTCATAGAGCCGAAGTTCTTTCCTCTCTTGAGCTGAATTTCATCGAGGGTAAGTGACAAGAGAGAGTGTTCTTTCAATGACGTCTGGTCTTGAACCAGCTGTGGTTGTGGTGCTGGGGATTCTTGCATGGCATTGCCGCCATGGGCGATACTTTCAGATACCATTCTTAGCATAAACTGGAGGTTCGTCTAGGAACTCTTGTACAGTCTTGCACGATGGAGATGATTGCTGGAGCAGAAATTTGATCTTGTAAATCAAGGAAAGGTTCAAGTCTCTGAACAAGAAAATTAAACACCCGAAACTAGTATTTAGCTCGTGAAATTCTTAGGATTACAGCAATACTATCAGTCTATTACTTCCACTTTAAATAGAGATTTATGTGACAGCCCAGATTTCTGAAGATCGTATATAAAAGGGTTATATAAGACAATCAAAACGACTAGTTCATCATTTTGTGTAAAAAAAAGAACAGGAGTACACTTTTCTTTTTCGTTTTTGCAGGGTGGGAAATGGGCTCGGATATTTTGGTTATAATTAAGGTCACAAATGAACCGGGTTATGATACTGGGTTGGATTATAGAGTGAAATCCTGAGATGATCCGATCAAAAAATCCAAATCCCAGTTCATCACGAACATTAATTCATCAAATTCAATAGGTCAAACCGATCTATATTTTTATCTAAAATAAATCATTCACTCACACTTGTATAGTTGGGGAACAGTACAGTTCTTAATTTCACCTGCCTGGTGCACATCTAACAGCAAAATATGATGAGCTTTGCAGCACATTTGCATGCAACCATTAATCTATAAGCATTAAGAAAAAATCAGATGAACTTTCAGAATTGAAAGATCACCCGAAACTGACCATGCACATTCAAGAAGATTGAGAGTTAAAAAGCTTACCAGAAGATATTCAAAGCCGGAGAGCACTTCCCTTCATCATTTGCAGTTGCAGTCTTTGCTATGGGGCGCTGGAGGAGGTGGTGGTTGTGGTGGGGGAGGGGCGGTGAAGGTAGGGAGAGGGGAGGGTGCAGGGGGTTAATTTTACAGTAACTGAAATCTGCCGTGGCCAATACCTTGAGGCAAGGCCATTCTCAATACATGGCAGAAGTGGCCTCCACCATTCTGTCCAGCTTTCTTTGACACGTTTGTGCCACTTGCCTCATTTTTTCTGCCAATAAAACGAACTCTTTTTTTTTCCACCTTTTTTTAGAATATATTTGGTATTGTAATAATGATTGTATTTTCAAATATATTTTTTATTTTTTTTAATATTAATATATAAAAATATTTAAAAAATATCATTTTTTTCAGCATCTCTAGCTTTTCATTTTGGGTAGATAGATTTAGTACTTAATAATTAATTTTGCCTATTATTAAAAAAATAACCAATTAATAAGTGAGTTACTCTATTTAGTATAATTGTTTGTATTAAGTTTTTTTGGTTTGTTCTTGTGGTGTGATTCATGGTGCATTTATGATATTGTCTTGTAGCCCTTAATTGTTTCTCCTAACTTTTTTAATTTGTTTCCTTCTATGTTATCTTAGTCAAAAGATTTTAATTTTTTTTTTTGAAATGCATTGAACTCATAGAAGGATATCAAAAACCTTTTTTTCACACAAATAAAAAATAATTATTCAATATTAAATAAATGAATAATAAAACAAAGTATTCATGCTAAAAATCCTCTATGTAGCTCGAATAAATTTTTTTTATATATTTTTGATAGATTTTAGTTATGATTTCAAACACGTCATCGTCTCTTGTCTTGATGAATTACTAGTCCTACAATACATGTTTGAAAAGCTTGGGATGTATGGTTTTCAATTCAACTTTGAATCACAGCAATATTTCACCCATAGATCTAGATATATCCTAATAGAACGCAAGGTCTAATTTGGAAGATTTGTCCAAAAACTTCTATCCTTTAAAATAATATGTACTCCAACTCCACTTGACCTAATGTTTACCAAAATATAGTTTTATATGTCTATTTTTTTTTATCGATATTGCACAAGTCAAGTTTGATTTTAATGGTTTTCAAGTTTTTAGTATTATTTTGCAAATTAGATACAGTCAACTTGCAATTCTGAAAAAAATATAAGAAAATAAAAATTAATATTTATACTTATATTTAACTTTAATTGACTCATTAACCAATTTAAAGATATTTTTTTTCGAATGGGATCTCATAATTCATAGAGATGAATGGATATTTTTCTTTTCTTAATTTGTACTAACAATAAATGCTTATTCATTAAAAATGTTTTTTCATCACTTCTTTATATGTTCAAAATAAAAATAAAAAACTATATTAGATAAAATCATTGTTATTTAAAATAAAAAAAATAAAATTTTTTTTTTTTTTCAAAACCATTTTTGAAAAGTGCAAAATCATTTCAGATGGGGCAAGTTTAAAAAATTCATTTGAAATCAACTCGGTAAGAAAATATAGAATGACTTACAATTAATTAAAATCATTTGATTTTTACTTTACAAAACATATTAATTTAATTTAATTTATTTTTTTAAAAGAATCTTATTAACTCAAATTAACTCTGTCTATGACCCGAATCTTTCATCAGCTCATCTTCTATAATCGATGAAAGCTCTAACTGGGTAGCTGGGTGTCGATGCCGAGAATCACCATGCCATACAATTGCTTCTGTTCAAAAGCAGAAGCGAGACTCTGTTCCCAGCAATGCTTCATTTCTTATCTTCATCATTTTTCTTCGGAATCTTTTCTAATGTCATCATGGACTTGTATCACAACCCATTCTGTCACGATGAGAGGTTCGTTCACATTTGGAAAGGCTGTGAGGATCCATTAATGGCAGTCAAACTTCAGAAATATTCAATTCATTGAAAACAGAATCCTGGTGGCTAAACCCACTGTTATTTAGACCTTGGATGTGCCATGGGGCTGCTGAGAGCACTGTGTAGATTCGAAATTAACTATGTTTTGCTGGCTGAGATTCATGTTCTGCTTTCAGGCACTGTCAATTTACAGAGCATGAAGTCCTTTCATCAGAGGCAGACATTCATGTTTTGAATGTAAGGAAATCTGCCTGCCTGAAGAGCAAGTAGCAAGGGAACTTGGCCAGCTAGCTAAGAACATAAATGGAAATCCTGATAAGCAATTCTATTCACAGCACAGCACAGCTTGGAATAACGCAGCTTTCCTGCATAAACAGGAATGATGCATGCATCTAGTAGGTTTGGTTTACAAACCAGTAAGAATTTAAATTCAATATAAAAGCTTACGATAATGGTTTTCCATATCCATTTAAGAAAAAATGTCACGAAATTGCTGAAAACATTTCATCATAATTTCTTCATTTTGAATCGCATGGGGGCGAAATAGACCCTGTATATCGGAGTGAGCAAGAAAACCGATTATATAAAAATAACCGAGAAAAATTAACTTTGAAAAAAAACCCAAATTAAACCGATTATTTATTTTTTGGTTTGCTTCCATTTTGGTTAAATGGGAAAAGGAGAAACTAGGTTAAACTAAAAAAAAAAAGAGCTAAAAAAACCAAAACTATTTTTCAGTTTTTTAGTTAAAAAACCAAACCCGATCAGTTTAAACCCAGTTTAGTTTTTGTTTTTTTGTTTTGATTTTTTTTAATTTGGTTGTTTTTATTGATAAAAAAACAAACGAAACTGGAAATGCTCACCCTACATGGATGTATTTAATTTTTTTAATATATGTCAAAATTTTGTCATTGAAAACTTAAATATATTGATACTGATGTCATAACTACAACATCAATTTAAAATGCATCCATTTTAAGAATTTTGCACTGGGCAAAGAAAGAAGACAAAAGAGTATACACTTGATATATATATATAAAAAGGATGAAATATCTAATTTTAATGCATCCAAGAAGAATGCTAATGTTTTATTATATAGAATATCGATAGATAACACAGAGTTTATCAAAGCAGTACAAAATAGACGTGGCCTTTATGCTAAGAAAGCGCTTAACCAAGCACAAGTGCCCTTATGATTGCTTCACATAGCTCAACTTTGAACAGCATCAAATGTCCAGTATCAGGAACCTCATGATAATGAATCCACGGAAGCTTCTCAGCAATGTATCGATTTATATCGAATGGAATGATTCTATCTTCATAGCCTTGCCAAAGATGGACTGAACCCTCATTATTAGGGAAAGGATTGGTTAAATCCATGAAATCGAATTCCCATTTGGCATAACCAGCTAGTATGTCTCGATGCAGTGATTCATGGATACCTTGTTGACGAACCATTTCCTGTATGAACACAGCAGTCTTAGACAATTGCTAAGAAGTTTTATTAGTTTGTTTGACAATGAACAAATGCTGCATAGCAAAAACAGCTACCTGACCAACTTTTGGAGTTTCTGACAGCTTCTTGATGATCTCCATATCTGGGGGGCTAAAAAGGTTCATGTTTCCAGCCATAATTGATAATGATGGGAACCCTTTCTGAGTCATCCACCAGTAGAATAGCCAGGGGGTGTGATGGGCAACTTGAAATGTCCTTTGATCAGCTGTGCAAAGCTTTTGGAAACCCTGTTTTGAGATATTAGCAGGGAGAGAAGGCCACCAGTAGTGCACAAATGGAACTACCAAGGAAGCTCCAGACAACCTGAACAAGGAAAATATGAGACAACTCCGAAGTAACTTTCAAGTTTCAGCACAGAACAAGTTCTGCAGTTCAAATATCATGCCTGTGTGGTATATATTTAAGACAGCCATATACAGGATAGGCCCCCATTGACATTCCAATTACATAAAATTTTGACCCAATCTGCAATTGGTCAGCTAGTTCTTGAATATCATAAGCTTCACTCTTTACGGAGCGTGATGGATATGGATCACTCTCTCCGTAACCAGCTCTATCAAAGAAAAGGAAATATATGCTCAGCTCCTCTATAGTTTCCTGAAATCAAAGCACATTGATCAATTAATAAGATTTATCATAAACAGATAAAACATAATTTTTTTAATATCATCACACATGGATGAGAGGGACACACCCACCCTGAAAGATATGGTGCGGACAAGAAAAGCATTGGATAATTGATACATCTCAAAGTAGTGTTAAAGCAAGTAAATGTCAAATGGGCATTCAATAAACAAACCTATTGACTGAGAAATTATTTTAAGAACACGTTTTGTCAACAAAACCCTGAATTTTTCATTTCTTTCGTATCTTGATATGGTTTAACCAATACATGACTTATTTCCATAGAACATGTCTGTTTGGAAATGTGTGGATCTAGGGTGAAGACAATCTGAATCCCAGCTTGATTTCTCCTCTCCTACCCAGCCAATCTCCAATCTAATCGGAGTTGTAACAGAAATGCCACGTGAGTAATACTTGCCTCGGAACTGCTTCATATACTACAAAATAAATATACTTGAAGCATAAAGCGTTAATTGCTGAGGTAAGATCGCAAGAATAATTCTAAAAAATGGTAGTTTCTGAATCTCTCTAACAATGGTAGTTGCTGAATCTCTCTGATCATTGAACTCGTACTATAGGTTAAGTTGTTTATGGTGTTTCGATTCGCCTTATTGAAGGAAACTTTTACCAATGAATTCCTGTAGTTAATCTGAAAAGTTATGTTACCATCAATAGACATTGGTTTCCAGTATTTACCCTAGAAACAGGTGTCAATACTAAAAGTGATCAAGTTTTCACACGTAAAGCAGTGAAGTAAATTGCAAAGACAGAGATTCAATTATATTCTCATGACAAGTTGCAATAATGAATACAGGAAATTGAGTGTCATCTTTTACCTGTGACACAGGTAAACTCAGATTTTTAGAGTCATCAAAGCCATGGATGACAATGATTTTGTGCTTAGCTTCTTCTTTAGGAACTCCCATTTCCCTGTAGGCTAAGTGCCTCCCATCACTGAGTTTTACCCTTGGTGAAGTGATAGGAGGACCACCCGGAGACCCACATATCTTAGGAGGGGGAGGCTTTATTGTCTGGTAAGCCCAACTTAGAAGACCTGCTGCCATCGCCACTGCTATTTCTGCATACATTGCTGGAAATTGGGAAGAGTGCATGGGTTATCATGTTAGCAAAACTTTATTTGAAAATTTGATAAAACATTGGAGTTTAACAGCTATGGAAAATCCATATTGGAATCTCTGTAGAAAATTAACACATTCAAGACGTAGAAAATGCAGAATAGGTTCTCCTTGTAATTAGAGGAGCTTTATAAAGTTGAGGCATTTGTGAAGATGTCTTGTATTTGATTAAGAAGATACTGATAATGATCTTTTCCTGTGTCAGGTTCAAGACAAAAGAGAAAGCCTAGCTCTGTTGACCAAATGCCTATGCCACCATCCCAGCCAAACTTTTCATCCAGTACAACCATCTTAAGGTGACTACTTTGGGATTTGGGGTTGAGAGATAAAAGATTTAAGACTTTCCGATGCTTTGTTTCAGGTTACAGTGTGTTGATGCAAACAGTACTCAATATCTTAAATAGTCCATGTTATTTTCTTATGCTATATCTATACCTGCATTGCGAATCTCAGCAAATAAAGAAAAGCCATGAAGAACAGGTCCTATCTTTGACCCTACTGCAGTTAGTTTCATGTTTAGAATTTGAGGTACTCCATGAAAGTCCCTAATCCTAACTGAATTTGGAAGTGGAATCCTTACAAGATACAATCCCAATTCCCCTGATTCAATTAGAAATAAAATCTAAATGCAATCTCCAGAAGCTAATCTCCTAAATTAAACCAGTAATATACCTTAAATAGATACAGCCTCAACTTCCTAATCTAGATCCTGATAACTCTAAAACAATCAATCACTGCCTCTGGCCCGAGATCTTCGTATCCTTTGAGTTAGAGTGCAATCATGATGGTCTTGATATCAATGAACCTCTATGAATGACCAACCCAATCCTGTCAAGCAAGTATCTGTGCTCGCTAACAGTCAAAAATCTCCAGAAATTCTTCTTCGAGGATAAAAATGTTTGACTACACCAAATCCACAAATGACCATTCTTTGCCACTTAAACATCAGTAATCTTTGGGTTCTCCCACAGACAGAATTTCTTTCTTGTTAGAACCTTTCACTCAATCACTAGGTCATGTGACTGACAGTTTTCCACTTGACATGGACAGCCCCTTCGGCAGTTTGATAATCTTTGAGTGTCAACAGTATCTAATAGCTATAAGAGAAGGTGATGTGGTCTTATCAAAAGAGTTGGAAAGTTCTGAACAATCAGATTCATGCAGATAGCCTAGCATACACATTTATGGACTAGTGGGACACAACTAAACTCAAGTGTTGGCCTGGTCACACCAGACCAAAAGCATGGCAATAAAACACCACAACTTTTGATTTAACTGTTTGATGATTCTAAAAGCCCAGTTCCATGGTGGGGTGTTCATGCTTGCACCAGCCCCCTTCATAAGATCCCCAAATTAGGTACCAAAGATGATGTGTGAGCTAGTTTGTCTTAGGATTCTGATTTTACTACCTTGTAAATGTCACAGTTTATGACCAATTTAAGGAGTTGTAATCTCTAACAGAGACGGAGAAGATATCAAAATTATCTACGGAAAATAGAACTATTAATTTAAGGTCCTTTGTCTGCAACACTATTCAGCTATTAACCCTGTCTTTCTTGCTTATTGTCTTCTTATTCATACTTCCGTCTGCATTAGTATGTGAACAGGAGACATAGCGCATCATGCTCTTAACACAGCCCTTGCTCATCTTTTTCTCTATTGCATATTCTAATTTCTGCTAAACTTCTACAAATATCAACAAAATGTGCAGATATGTGGACAAAGCAATTGAATTCTACAAGAGATGAATCTAAACCTAAACTTCTCTGCTTTAGATCAAGATTATTCATCATTCCTTTTAATTCATATAAAATAAGATGGCCGCGCCGCCACCACTAAGTTAAGACAAAATTTCCAAGATTTTCTTTTTCTAATACCTTAATTTGCTAAAAAAAGGAGGAAAAAAAGTAAATTACTTCATGCAATTCAAACAAACTTCCAATATAATATCAGAACTAAAACAAAAACAAAACCCCATTAACAAGAACTTAAATACAAAGAGTATAAAAGATTAAATATTTACCTGGAGAGAGTGAAAAAATAAGAGGATTTAGCTTCGTTTCTTCGAGTGTGAGCTCTTGCTGATGTAGTTGCTCTATTCTTGCCACATTCTACGTCTACCATTCTGCTTTCAAACAGCCAGTCTTATAGTAACAGACGTTCAGACAATCATACAAGGAAACTGAAAAGGACCCTTGACAATCTTGTCCACTCATACAAACAGGTGGTGGTGATCGGTGACATCAACTTCTTGTTTTTAGCAAGAAACAAAAAATACTCCCACAAAAACATGTTTGTCTTCGAACAGTAGTGTTACGGCCGACCAAGAAAGAAAGAAAGAAAGAAAAAGCTACTACATATGTCTATAAATGAGTATATCATTAAGAAAAGAAAGAAAACACACATTATTATTATTATAACATTACAAAACACAATAGCCGTGCCATTTTTCCTGTAGAGTTCATTGTGCTTCTCTCTTAAATCACTATGATTTCGGCAATGTTTCTACCCTTAATAAGCTGGCGGGCGTGATTGAATTTTTTGTTGGTTTTTTTTTTTTTGGCTTTTTCCTTCTTTTTTTTTTTAATATGCGTAATGTGCACAATGTATAAACGAATCTACCCCATTGATTTTTAATCACATTGATTTTTTTTTAAAGTAATCCACACCATTTGTTACCATGAATCTTTCATATTTCATTGTATTAGGACATGAGTGAATTCAAATAAATAATATGTTAAAAGAACTTCTAATCAACTATGTATCTTAATCTATAATTATATCTACAATCTTTTTTATCTTAATTATTAACCATGTGGAATCCTATGTGCAGTGGCAATTGTCCATTAATGTTTTAATACTGGGCCTCTTGACTGGCCATAACGAAAGCCCAAAAAGCTGAAGGAAAGGGTGAAGAGAGATGGCGAAATAGTGTGTGGATTATTTTTTTGGTGGTGGCGTCTCTCCTCTTTTTCTTTTTTTCTTTTTTAATCCAAAAAAATAAATTTGATCTTGTAGTTTAAGCTTTAAGGTATTTCTGCTCCTCCATTTTTGATCTGCTTACACTTATCAGACCATCATTACTCTTCTTGTAAGTTGATCTTTTCATTTCCAAGCTTCTTAGATCTGTAAGTGGCATTAGGGTTTGTTTTCTTAGGAGGAAATGTTTGTGATCTTAGGTGATGAGATACGGTTGTTTGTATTTTTTTGTGTGAAAATAAAAACAGGTTTTGTGAATTTTGAGGTTGTTATTGGTGGGTTTTTGTTTGAATATCGTTAATGTTGTTGTTGGAGGGTTAGGTCTTGAGTTCTAGTTATTTGTATGATTTGGAGGAAAAAGAAATGATTTGATTTTTATGAATGTTTGTAATTGGAAGGTTTAAGAAGATTCAATATTGTCTTATTTAGAGAAAAGGATACATTTTTTTTTTTAGTTTTTAAGGTAGATTCTGGGAAGCTTGCTCTTGCAGTCGGGTGGATTAGTGTAGGCCTCCTTGTTTATCGGTGTCTCTCAAAAATGGATTCTGAGTTTTTCATGTTTTGTGCTTGTGCAAACGTATCTCATATTTACTTGGGATTTTGTTGCAAAAGTGTCCAGTTTCGAGACATGTAAGTTCTTTAGTGTTGGATAATTTGTTCTGAATGATATGTGGAGAAAGCTATGATTTTCCAATTGTAAGAAATCATCGTAGTTAAAAGACAAGGATTTATTGGCCTGTGATTTACAAGATTAGAACTTGAATTGTTGTTGTAAGGCTTTGCCAGGGCTCTCTACTCTCATCTTTCTTTCACTCATTTTCCTAATATAATTCAGTTCTGATTTAATCCTTATATCTGCAGCGAGTGAGTTCTTTTTTCCCTGTGATTTTGATGAAAAACCAAATAGAGTTGTGAGAAAAAACTTATTCAGCGCATGCTAGTTGTTGTGTGTGTTTATGGTGGTATTGGTTTTCATTTTTTTTATTTCTTTTTTAATAAAAAATCTAATGTGCTGAGGATACCTAGGGTAATTTTAGTGGTTTACGATTTAAAGGTAATGATTTCTGGTGTGGAAACTTAGAGACATCTAATCAGAGTTTTTTGCCTCTACACTTTACTCTTGCATATCTGTCTTTTTGTATTCGTTTGTAATTCTACTTCTTCTTTTCTTAGTGATTTTAATTAACATATATGGCTGGAGGAGGGGTGATCCACCAGCTTCTGAGGAGGAATCTCCAGTCATACTCTGGGGTAAGAATTTCCTTTCCTTATTGAATTTAATGGTCTGCTATTGGTTTATGTATTGTTTAGTCAACCAGTGGTCTCTTTTGCATGCATGTTCATGCTCTGGATTTCCATTCTAATGTGGATATTTAGATGGAAATTTTCCAGGGACAATTTCACCTGTCTTCTACTTGTTCTATCTAAAATAGGAAGAGACATTGGTTTGGACTTTTGAATGCATGTTCATTTTATGCATCTAGGTATTACAATATCAGTTGCTAAGTAGATGGCACAATTTTGCAGGTCCCTCCAGTCTTATCTTCCTTCACTTCAAAGAAATTTCATGATGATGCTGGATCTGTGGGTATGAGGTCCCTAAGAGCATTTGCATTACTCGGAGCTGGACTTTCAGGGTTTCTGAGTTTTGCAGCAGTAGCATCTGCTGACGAGGCTGAACATGGGTTGGAGTGTCCAAGCTATCCTTGGCCTCACAATGGGATTTTAAGTTCATATGACCATGCTTCGTGAGTATATTTCTCCATCCTTTCCTGTAGAAGAAGTGTTTAAGCCCTCAATTTTACTCAGCCTGGAAAAAGCTTAATGATTATTACAATGGTGAGGTTATGTAAACTTATTCCCAAGCTATCCTCGGTCTCACGAAGGGATTCTGAGGTCATATGCCATGCTTCCTGAGTATTATTTTTCACATATAACCTGGCTTGGAAGAAGCTTGATGATGGTTGTTATATAAGTTATGTCATGTACTCGAAGGCTTTCCAATGACCTCAAGCTATATTGCTTAGTATATTCATTTTTGAGTAGCATATGTAATTGCATTTTCATAAGTTTTCAGCAGTAAGATATCCTGCTTTCAAAAATCTTTATTGTTTTATTAGTAGAAGGGGAAAAATGTGAAAACTCTGCTTTTCTAATGCAATTTATGTTTGGGTGGTGGCTCTGTTTGCATAAAAAAATTACCTGGATAACTTTAGGACTTTGCCATATAAGCTTGGTTGAGTTATTGTTTACAAATAAAATGCAGTCTCTGGTGCTGTTAATGAGATGAGTCTTTACTGAGCAGGATTCGTCGTGGTCACCAGGTTTACCAACAAGTATGTGCATCTTGCCACTCCATGTCCTTGATTTCGTACCGTGATTTGGTGGGTGTTGCATATACAGAAGAGGAGACCAAGGCTATGGCAGCAGAAATTGAGGTTGTTGATGGACCTAATGATGAGGGTGAGATGTTTACACGTCCGGGTAAACTTAGTGACCGTTTTCCTCAGCCATATTCAAATGAACAAGCAGCCAGATTTGCTAATGGAGGAGCATATCCTCCAGATTTAAGTCTTATTACAAAAGTACTACCTACCTTCTTGTTTAAATTTTTTGGAAGTTATGGTCTTTTGCAGAAATATCTTACACTCTGTTCTTTCAGGCTCGTCACAATGGTCAAAACTATGTATTTGCTCTCTTAACTGGTTACCGTGATCCTCCTGCTGGTGTTTCGGTAATCTCTGCTCAAGTTTATCTTATAACACAATTTTTACATGGAACATGATGTTGTTCTTTATACAGCATAGAAGAAAGTATGAATCACAATCCTATATAAGATACTTAGAAGTTCTTTGGCTGATAAATTTGTGCACGGATGCTTTGCTGACTGACAACTTTAGTATAGGAAAAAAACAAAAACTTGCCATCTTTGTTCAAGAATCATTTGTGCCAACTTGCCAAGAAAGTATGAACCACAATCTTTTGACGCATGATGCATTTTGTGCTTCTCTTCACTTGTGCAAATCAGTTTTGATTGGTGCAGAAGTCCCTTTTCTTTTCCTGAAGGGGATAGTCATAGCTTGTCTACAAAGCTTGCTACATATATTGTTCTTTTTAAAATTTCTCAGTTAAGATCTTGTGAAATACTTGTAAATCCATCTTCCTCCTCAAAAGGAAGATTTTTTCTTGCGTGTTTCTCTTATTCTTGATTACTCTTATTCTTGATTACATGGACCATGTTCTTTAACATGCATAACTGTCTTCGTATGTATAATCAAGAAGTATATAATTCCCTAGTTTAAATTTACTGATATCTTGTTTTCACTCCTCATCTAACCTCAAATATATATTTTCAAAATGGTACTGTAGATCCGAGAGGGTCTGCACTACAATCCTTACTTTCCTGGGGGAGCTATTGCCATGCCTAAAATGCTCATTGACGGTGCTGTTGAGTATGAAGATAGTACCCCTGCAACAGAAGCTCAGGTTGGTTTCTTCATTATTTTTGTCACAAGGTTTTCAGGAGAGGCATTAGCTGCAAAATGGGAAAGGATTTTTTTATCACGTATTCTAATGGTTTGAACTGTTATTGATTGTGTTTCAGATGGGAAAAGATGTTGTGTCGTTTTTGTCATGGGCTGCGGAACCAGAAATGGAAGAGAGGAAACTGGTAACGTGGCATAAAAACATGTTTACAGCACCTTATATCCTTAAGAATTTACTTTAGCTGACATGCACTCTTTGATGCAGATGGGTTTTAAGTGGATATTTGTCCTCTCCTTGGCGTTGTTTCAAGCTGCTTATTACCGGCGATTGAAGTGGTCGGTGCTTAAGTCTCGCAAGCTGGTCCTTGATGTTGTGAATTAGCTTCTCTCCGGCTGCTCTCATTCTTATCTTTGGGAGGATGTGGATTGGCAATAATTGCTTTGTAAGAAAACTAGTTTCTTCTTCTTCTTTTCCTTTTCCTTTTCTTTTTTTTTTTTGTTGCTATGATTGGTTGTTCTATCACTATGGTGATGGAGTGACTCACAGTATGAAATTGAGGTAGAAAAATAAGCTACTCCATACTTGTAACTCTTTAATGGCGCGACTCGACTCGACTCGGACATTTATTTTTGTTAAATTTCTTTGAGTGATGATATATCATCCTGCTTGGTTTTCTCCAAGCTTTCTAAAGAATCCATGATATCTGTGGGGATGGAAAGTGCAAAATCAACCATTTACATACTCTGGCCCTGTGTAAAAATCCTTGTTGGCCTGACTCTGATGCAGCCAATACTACTTGACTGAAGAGCCTTTAGAGAGATGGATCTATTTTCCTGCTCAAAATTATTTCTATTATTATGCTTAAAGTTAGAGGGGTGCTCTGACATTCTCGTCCAATGAAGGACGAACTTGAACTTGTGATCTTTTTACAGGTGTGATAAGTACAATATCATTAACTTGGAGGACTAGCTGGTAATTTTATAGCATTTATGTGGTGGCCTCATGCTAGCGGAGTCCCCCAGCTCCACCTGGTCTAGCAACCAGGCCTGCTGCTGTTTGCCAGGCTTGTGCTCGAGCCTTGCTGAGATTGTTGGGTGGGCTCGCTTTTTTCTCCCATATAAAGATAATAAAAATAAAAATAAAAATGGATGCAAATTAAAATAATCTCGATAGATAAATTAATAATTTTGATTAAATAATATCTCGATTATAAAAACATGCTCTCTTGCGTCCCCTTTTTTTTTTAAATATAAAAAAATATCTGGAAATAGAGTAGTTATTTTTATTAGAAAATATATGTTGGCATTAAAATAGGTTAAAACATAAGGGGAAAAATCAATATTTTAGTAAATATACTGTTTTAAAGTATTTTTTTTTTGTTAAAAATAATATTTATTTTATTTTTTAAAAACTATTTTTGACATTGAAAATGATACAAAAATATTATTAGTAAAAAATATATGTAGTTTTTTTTCTTTTAAAAAACACATGTCAAACGGATGTGTAGTTTACCGAAACGACCCTAGCCATCAGCCACGTGTCCCGTCTAGCTTTCCTCTACCAAGTAGTTCTTCCAAGCTGGGGCCCACAGGAAAAAGCGAGCTGAAAGGTTTCCACCTCGTTGAGACCGCAAGCTAAACCGTGGGCCAGGGGGGGTTCGTCGAGAACCAGATTCTGAAACCAGGTTTGATTTTCTACTTAGAATTCAATGTCTGTCTGTCTGTCTGTACTCTGTAGGGATGCTTTTCTGTTGTAGACTAGGAAACCGTCCTTCACCCCGCCGAACTGGACTCCATGGCCCTTGCTTCATTCTGAGCCATTGGAGAGTCGTTCCTCAAAAGAAGAGAACAAGAATCTTCCAAGAGCCTCCTCGTGTGGCTGGCTGGCTCCCATCTTTCATTTTCTTTTTTTTCAAATAATAAATAAAATAAAATAGATTCTATGTTCTTACATTATAACTATATATAAAATATATACATTTAAAGAGAATGATTCAACCACACAAAAGATAACAAGAATGCTAATTTTCTTTTTTCTTTTATTTATTTCAAAGGTATATATATATATATATTATAATATTTTTAAAAAGCTATGAATATGTACTTTCCAATGCAAATAAAATCTTCTTAATATTGTAAGTGAGGTCTTGACCTAGTGGTTAAAGGGATTTGTTTATTTTCTTTGTACCAGTGTTCAAGTCCCACCATGTACGCCACCCCCGCGATGCCTTACATGTTCACTGGGCTTGCAGGATATTCAGTGAGCCTGGGGATTAGTTGTGGTGCGCATAAGCTGGCTTGGAAACCCCGATCATCAAAAAAAAAAATTCTTAATATTCTTTTTGTAGATCGACTATGAACAAAACATTAGTGAAAATCGAATTGGACAATTTTGAATTTCTTATTCCAATCTTTTTATGATGTCTAAATGCCCACCTACAAGAATTAAATTAAAAGGGATTGTAATTCATTTTTTAATATATTCTTGAAACCCACCTTTAGTCTATATGACTTGAAAAGGTCGATTGCACCGGTTGAAACATGTAATAAATCGGACCCATTGAAACATCTAGCCAATCTCTTGGTGTTGCTTGGACCGTATCGCCTACCTTGTAGTAGATTAGGCCTTGAAGGTCCTATGGGGGTTATTTTTATTATTTTTCTATATTTTATATTTAATTTTGATTTTTACTATTATTTTCTATTTTTTCTCTAGAGATTCTAATTTTATTAGCTTGTGAATGTTGATTTCCGATCTATTTAAAGAGTTGTATAAACCCTTTAAACAGACATGTTACACTAAACTTTTATTTGAGAATAAAAACTACAAATTTAGGGTTCTTGTTTATGATCCCGCATCATAATGTCTAGGGAATAATGAAAACATAGATTTTCTTCTCTTGCTTTCTTGAATTTCCACTACAATTTATAACTTATTCAAGAAATATATTAAATTAAATATTCTCTTATTGTTTTTAAAAAACATTAAGTATAAAAGGCACTCAAAAAAGAAATTATATTTATTAGGATAAAAAAACCCAGATAATTCTTAATTCAGAAATCTATTATTTTATTCACAAATAAAATAGAGGTATTTATAATTTACTCAAATTAAAAAGACTCGTACTTCCATTATCAAGTCAAGTTCATTGTTTCATCCTGTCTTAATCAAATCAAATATTATCCTAGATCTATTTGTTTTTATGTGGTCGTAGGATAATGTTACTGTTGATACCCCTCTAATTACATAACATTATATATGATACCACTCTCTTATGTCATTAATTTATTTTCTTGGAGTTAGGTTAATGTTTTTTGCTTACAAATGTATGAAGTAATATTTTTTTATTTTTAAAAAATTATTTTTGATATCAAGATATTAAAATATCTAAAAACACATAAAAAAAACTTGTTTAAAATAAAATAAAAAATATTTTTGAAACACAATGTTAAATACCCGTTAATATCTACTTAGAAAAAATATTATTTTTTTAATTTTTTTCAAAAACAATTTTATTTTATTTGATCGACTGACAAACACAGTTGTAGTCCACCACGATTTTCTTCATCAGAGAGATCTTCAGCTCTGAAGTACTGATCGAATTCAGGAACTCATATTGATCTTCTGATCCCCTTGGGATAATCTGCGTCGGGATCGAAAAGATTTATAACATCAATTTCAAGTTTTTTTATTTTTATTTTTCATGTTTGGAGATAATAATATTTAATTGATTAGAAGATAACCAGAAAGTCTAAAATAACTAGTTGCTAATGGTAAATTTATGACCCGTCAAAACCGTCGTTTTTTTTTAAAAAAATATTTCTTATATTGTGTTATTTATTTTAATTTTTTTATTGTCCTATTTTTCTTAAAAATATACACCTTTTGCTCCCACTTCATTATTCCATTGCAATCTCTTGCGACCATGTTTAGAATGTTTGAACTACATGACCAAGCCTAGTGTTCATTAAAGCGTTTGTTCCTTTCCGTTGTTGTTATCTCGGATTCAAGCCCTGTTAGACATGTTTGTTATCGTCACAATATATTACCTGTTTATTAGACTTATATAATGTTTAGCGGATTCGAGATTAGCCATAGTGCATGTACTTATATAATGTTTAGCGGATTCGAGATTAGCAGTAGGCATGTAAACTGATCTGGATATCTGATTATATATATAAAAAGATCTACATGACCACGACATATAATAAAGAGAAAATACCGTTCCATTTTATTTTTTATGCTAACGTGATAAATTATAAAAGTATTTAGCATTGAAATATTCCTTGTGCTTCAAAAACATGCTCATTTAAAACTATTTTGGTCTATATATATATATATATTATTCTCATTCTTATCAGCAGAACAAATTATTTTTTATTAAATTTGAGAAATTCTTTTTCTTATGTGTTTTTGTAAATATCCATGGAGAATAGAGAGCTGATAAAGGGAGCGGCACAAAAGACTGGTTGTGCCACGAGCCCAAGGTCGATAGGCACTTGTAGAGGTTCCTAGCTAGCTACCATCTCAAATATTATCACACAGCAAGCTAGGCCTAAACATAAACAGTATTGCAAAAGATGGAAAGCATTCAAATTGAAATGGTGACGGTTTCTTAACCGGGAAGTATCTGGCAAGATACAGGAATGGCTTCTCAAAGACACAGCTGCTTGCATTGTTTAAGCAAGCATCGATCATGTCTGGAACAAAATCGACAAGATTACGAGGTTGGAGAAAGGGATGATAATGGAGTCAAATGTTCAGGACGAAATTGAGGTTTTCCCATGTACTATTATTACTGGTAGGAGCTAAGAATCCAAAGGTCTCACACAGACTCTTACATTAACATAAAAAGACAGTAGCATTGACAACTGATAGGTCCTTTGTTAGGATATTATCCGACCCAGCCAAAGGGATTGCAATATTCTGGATGTAATGGCTATAGTTCATCCATAAATATCATTTTTTTTTCTTTTTTTTCCTTCTCCGGCATTAAGTTCAAATACAGTGCATGGAGCAGGTGGCAGTACATTAGTAGGGCATGGTGCTGGCACTGGTCATTATTCATTCTGATTCCTGGTATCGTCTTCTCCTCAGCGTCTTCTAGCAGCTGTTTCCCTTTGAGCGTTGAAGAAGACAGCTGCTACAGGCAGGCCAAGCTCGTTTTCCTCTGCAAATTTCCTGGTGTTGAAATTGTCCCTGGAAGCTGGAGACGCCACTGTTTGTCTTCCTTTCTGCTTGAAAAGCAGGAAAACAAACCTGTGGATCCCTATGTTAGGCCTCGGCATCTCATAATTCACCACTTCCCTTCCTGCAGGTAGTCATAATTTAGAGAAAAAAACCCTCGAAAATCAGTATTTCTTCACAGTCCTGTGATAATTTCTCTCTCTAGACTAGATCAGGGTGAAGAATCATACCAAATGTGGCATCTGTTGTTCCTGGGATGTCAGTTACTATCCTGCAATGGTATTGGTCAAATCAAGAGGTAAGAAATGAGTAATTGATTTTAACTGTACTTTTTCTTACTATTTTTGCTACTCTACATGATTACACCTTTTCTACTTGAGCTGTGTGAGAAATCTGGAAATGATAGAAGCAGCTTTTTTAACCATTTCTGGGGTGTTACTTGGGATTCAATTAATACTTCTTCTACACTTTATCATTTATGGAAATAATTCTTTGATAAAGAAATTGTATACCAGTGCAGGTGCTCCCTCAGGTATGGATCGCTAGGACCAGGAACATCAGGATCTGTCATAACCTGCAATCATCAAGATTATATAGCGAGAAAAAAACATCACAGAAAACAGGAAAATGAGTGTTTGGGCATGGAAGAACGAGATTAAACATGGATCGTACCAGGGTGAAAAAGGATCGCATATCACCTCCATGAACCTCAACTTTAGGTTTAAGAGTTACAGCAGATGGGAATAGCTCGTGGCCATTAAAAACCTGCTTCCTGTTGGAGGGATAGGTCACTGTCATTTTCACATTTGCAGTGAAATAATCAATAACATCTCCAATTACTCTCCCAACCACGAGGGGCTCTGACATTTTTGCCATGAAACCTATAAATATTGTATTCTATGGAAGACTGGATGATATTTAGAAAGAGACAGGGAGCTGGAGCTCACAGAAAGAACTGGTGAAGGGACTGGATAAGCTAACGATATTGCTATGTTTTCTTCTCTTTTGGATGAGCTCGTGCTGGGGATTGGGGATGGAAGCCTGGTATTTATAGTGCTGAGATGTAACCTTCAAGCCACTTATGATCCATTGGAGCTCATGTGCCGGTGGGGTCACAGAAAACGATACATCAAGTTAGATGAAGCTCATCGTATATTAGAAAACTTGCATGAACACACACACACACAAAAAGAAGATGATTTCTAATATGAAATTTGCACTGTATAGTCAGATGAAGATCATGTTCTAATGACTTTATAATCATATTATATATATATATATATAAAAAAAAATCAGATTAATTTATAAATTTATCGAGTGTTAATCTCAAGTTAAATTCAAAAAATCATAGAACAGGATATATTTCGAGCTGATATAGAAGTACTGTGTGTGGTAGACCATTGCTCCAAGAAAATTTGACACCTCATGGCGCGATAGGTAACTGTGGGCGTACTTCATTAATTCACAGCAGCGCTGTGTGTGGCTCTATGAAATTTGGAAGCAATGATTCTCATACATGGGGGCTAGGTTAAGAGGTGGGGGGAGGGCAAATCACATCATGCAAGGTTAGATTATGGATTCTCTCTCACAAATTATTTCTAACTTTTTATTGTACATTTAAGAAATCTAAATGGTTATTTCAAATATTTTTTCTTTAACTTGAAAATATTCTCTGATTGTAACCTTGTAATTTGTTTTGATTTTTTTATGGAGTTAGGTTTGATAAGTTAATTCGGAATATTTTTTCAATTTAATCCTTTAACAATGAGTTGAGTGAGAATTATGTTTTATTTATTTACAAAGTTATTATTATCTTATGACCTAGATCGCATGTTAGCTTGCTTGTCTCAATATTTTTTTGTCATTTTTCTTCAAAAATTTGTTTCATCTTTCATCAATATTAAGTTGATTGATTTTTTTTTATCATTGACTCATGATCGAGTCACGAGTTTCATCAGTTGAATTAGGTAAACTCAGGTAGTTCTTTTGTATCCTTTTTTAATTATTTTTTTTTTGTTAACTTCATCCTCCCCATTAGGTTGATTAATATTTGACTTCAAAATTTATTTTGATTTTTTTATATATAATTATCCTGATCTTGAGATTAAGTTTTGATAGGTTAATCTGGAATGACTTAACTTATTTTTCCAATTAAATTTTATTTTAAATTTCACTATTTAGTATTGAATTAATTGAAAATTTAGCTTAATATTTTTTTTACTACTAGAGTATAGCGTGGAGAATTATGTAGTAAATAACTATGATTTTAGCGTGGTTGTAGCAAATTGACAGGCCTAAAAAGGATGAAAAAAGCTAAAGCAAAAACAGTGTTGTCTGTTTGACACTTACATTTCAATAGTATTTTCGAAAACAAATAAAAAAAATTATTTTTATTTTAATTTAAATTTTTATTCTATGTGATCGTATCAAAATATTTTTTTTAAAATAAAAAATATATATTTTAAAAAACAATCAGAAACACTAGAGGGAATCGTGAGACAAACACACACACAGTAAATTTGCTACTGGCCATTAGAGATCTCTAATTATAAACTATACTAAATATATATTTTTCTCAATCAATTATAAACCTGAAATTAATTTTTTAAATTTGAATAGAAAAATATGGATTTTCTCGCACCCTATCATGATGCATTGCTATCAGTTGCCCCGCAGTTGGCAGCAGAGAAATCTCTGCACGGACTGGAAGAATTGATTGCCTTCCCTTCTTTTTACCATTCCTCAATTTACGGCATTTAATTTTTTATTTCTTTGATTACTGATTACAACAAGGGTATAAATGATCAAATTTGCAAAATTCCAAGCTAATTAAATAGTTTAAATTAATTGTGAGTTAGCATAATACATGTTCATTGATTCAGAAACAAATTTAACCATGAGAATTCAATGTAATTAATCCATCAATCCAACATGTGTATTTTTTATTTTATTTTCTCAATCAAATACATTTTCATTTCAATTAATCGAATTTCTTTCCTAAGCCAAGAACCAATACGTAATTTGTAATATTCTTCCAAATTAATTAACAATTTTCAACATGTGATTATTGTACTTCTCCTCTTTTTTTTATTATTTTAGGGAGATCCTGCTAGGACACTCTCAAGCTAGCTAGGAACTTGCACGATCATGGCCTTCTTTTAAATTAAAGGTAAATTCTTCAGATGGGTGTGGCTAGAACCTTTCCAGAATTCGCCATCATCACTTGTGAAGTTACCCTTTCCGGACATATTTTGAGGAATTTAGGGCATAAAGGAGCTCCACCATGAGCCGGTAAAGAAAGTCTGCATGCTAGTGCTCTGGTGTCATTTCATGTAAAGAGATTCATAGTCGGTGTCCCTTTTTTTTTAAACTCTAAACATGGAAGCTGGACTGCCATAAATGGAAGCTCAAGCATTCATCTTTATATATGTGTGTGTGTGTGTGTGTGTGTGTGTACAAACATGGAAGCTGGATTGCCATAAATGGAGCTCGAGCATTCATCTTTTTTCTTGATATTCCACACTGGGTTGCACGTGATAATCTAAACTATACACTCTTCGTACCATCTGTTTCCTCTCCATCTCTTCTTCTGCTATCATGTTCTTTCTCTTTTCCAGTTTTTGCCTCCATTTTTAGGAGGAATCATGGGTTTTTTTGTGGCCTATAAGTGGGTGCTTTCAGTTTTGCCTCCATTTTAGGAGGAATCATGGGTTTTGTGGCCTATAAGTGTTTGAGCCATATATACATACATACATATATATATATATACATACATATATATATATATATATATTGTAAAAAAACATGCAACGGATGAGAGCAAATTAGCAAGCACCGAATCATGCTCTAGCTAGATGACTGCAACGGGAGTTTAGGGTAATCTTTGATTATTAAAAAATAATCTCGGCTAAAAATTTAATCGAGGTTTTATAATATAATTTATATTATTTTTTAATATATATATTTAAATAAAAACTTTTTAGATTTGAAATTTTATAGGTCCATATTAATTTATACTTAACCTTTTGACATTGTATATTTAAGATATTTTCATGTCCTGAAATTAATAATAACTTTTAAAAAATTATAGATGTCACGATAATATATTTTTGAATACAATTATTTTTAAAATAACATCGATCAAACTCTTCAAATAAACATCCAAAAAACAAAGCAAGATTTCATGTCCTGATATTATTAATAATAACTTTTAAAAAATTAAAGATGTCACGGTAATATATTTTTGAACTACAATTATTTTTTAAAATAACCTCAACCAAACTCTTCAGATAAACATCCTGAAAGAGAAGCAAGATTTCTCATAAAATCTAAGAGGGGTGTTTTGGAGTGTGAATGTAAATTGTTTTTGAAAAATTCATTTTATTTTTTATTTTGAATTAAATATTTTTAAATTATTTTGATGTATTTAAAAAAATAAAAAAAATTATTATTTAATATATTCCCGACTAAAAATTATTATAAAAAACAATCTCGATCACACATCCGGGTGGTGTACACAGAAAGAAAGGCAGACTTTTTGAGGTGAAGGCATTATGGGTGGGTGTACTGACTACTGAGTGATCATCATCTTGATCCATGGAAATCTGAAACTAAAAAGGGCTGTCCGACTCTTTAAGTGCAAGGTTGAAAGTTGAAACATCTTCCCTGTAATTTCTTTTCCCATGGCTGTCAGGCCAGGCCTGGTATGAGTCCCGTGAAGAAACAAATTCAGCCGGGGGGAATCCACTGGTTTTAGAAGAATCTCTCTTCCAAAAAGGAGACTGGTAAATTGCAGCTGATGACCTCCTCCGTACATCTGGCCATCCGTCGAGTTTCAGAATCACTGGTGGTGGTGGGGCAGTCTGCGGCGTTTGACACCTGCGTTGCAGTCTATGATTTTTTACTTTTATATATTTTATCCACGTTTTGATTCCTGGAAAATATCAACGAAACAGCCTCGATGCTTATCCTCATTATATATAAATTACACTGTTAGTTATACACAGTTTATTACTAATTTTTTTTATTTAAAATAAATTTAAAAAATAGGGCACCTCACGAGAAAAAAACATGTATTCTCCTGTTAGTCCTGTCATTTCAGAGGGTTTTATTTTGATGCATATGAGTCAAATGACTAATTATTTCAATTATTGTTTTTCCTATTCTTATTCTTATTATTTTTCGTAACCGGGTGTCCGGACCAACTTGCACGCACCACAACTAAATTTTCGGGCTCACTAAACATTCTGCAAGTTCAATGGACATGTAATGCACCGTGGGGGTGGGAGGATGACAAGTCTCCTCTCTAACCACCAGACCAAGACCTTATTGTTGTTGTTGTTATTATTACCAGTGTCATCACCACCACCACCGTTGTCATCACGAGTATAAGCATTATTATGGTCACTGACATCACCATCATTATTAATATCATTGAATTATTACTGGTATATAATTGCTAATCATTATCATAATTGTTTCTTGTATTATTGATACTTTTAATAGTATTTTATGAGTTGTTCTTATTGTTATCATCACATTCATAATTATTAATATCATAAACACTATAATCATTAAAATACATTATTATTGTTATTATCATCAACTTTAGTAATGTCACTATTATATAACTAAAATTATTATTATTGCCCAAACAATGAAAATTAATTAACTATTCTGAAAAATAAAATAAAATGTCTAAAAACATTAACAAAAGAGCTGACAAAAAAATAATAAGAAGAAAAACAAATACTAAAAGTATTATTATTAATATTATTGCCTCAACAATGAAAATCATAAAAATTATCTGGAAAAATAAAACAATCCAAACACTTTAACAAAAGAGCAAACAAAAAATAAAAAAAATAAAATAAAACTAAACTAAATATTATTTGTATTAAAAAACAATTGCTAAAATTATTATTATTGCCTAAACAATGAAAATCATAAGATTATTAGGAAGAATCAAATAAAAAAACCAAAAACTTTAACAACAGAACAAACAAAACAATGATAAAAATAAAATAAATAGTATTAATATTGAAAAAATCATTTGACTTGAATAAAAAAAGAAAAAAAGGGAAAAAAAGAAACATCAATTTAAATTATTAAATGACTTAAACAAAAGAACAAATAAAAAAAACTTTAACAAAAGAGCTATGAATTTTTTTGTTAAGATTATTATTATTATTGACTAAACAATAAAAATCATAAAATTATCTTGAAGAATAAAATAAAAAACCCCAAAACTTAAACAAAAGAACAAATAAAAAAACTATTAAAACTAAAATAAATATTATTTGTATTAAAAATATAATTGCTAAAATTATTATTATTATTATTATTATTGTTGTTGTTATTGCCTAAACAATGACAATCATAAGATTATTCGGAAGAATCAAATAAAAAACCCAAAAACTTTAAAAACAGAACAAACAAAACAATGATAAAACTAAAATAAATATTATTAATATTGAAAAAAATCATTTGACTTGAATAAAAAAAAAGAACAAAGGGAAAAAAAAAGAAATATCAATTTAAATTATTAAATGACTAAAATTATAATGATGATGAACCCAAAAAACTTTAACAAAAGAGCAAGAAATTTTTTTATTAAGATTATTACTATTATTCCCTAAACAATAAAAACCATAAAATTACCATTAAGAATAAAATAAAAAACCCAAACACTTAACCAAAAGAACAAATAAAAAAACTAATAAAACTACAATAAATATTACTAGTATTAAAAAAAATCATTTGATTTAAAGAACTAATAAAAAAAATGGTACTGCTTCAGAAGGACTGGAAAAATTAAAAGAATTAAAATAAAATATAAAATTAAAAGAACAGGGGCCAAAAAAAACAAAAACAAAATATATGACTAATTCCAATGAAGGACAAAACTAAAACAAATCAAAACTTCTATAGAAGAACTCATGAAGGTAAAAAATTGAAAGACCAAGGACTGAAATGTAAAGATAATAAACACATCCGGTGAGATGACAGTTTGATGTTTTTAGCTACCACATGACGGTTCACGCGCCTCCTCCATAGCACGGACGAAACAAAACTATTGGCGTGTCAAGCAGACGCGACAACAATCTTTTCAAAAACATAAGTATTAAAAATATGAAATTACCAGAACACCCCTCAGAGCCCGTCCTAATAATAAAAAACACACGCAAATACCAAAACACCCTCGGGTCAATTATTTCTTTTGTCTTTTCCGATATCAAATTAATATTTGCACCATTCATAAAAAAACAATAAACCATCAATACTCTTGCCCACAACGTTTTTTTTTTTGTCTTATTCAAGAACAAAAAAATATTTTACTATTCACAAAATCCACATTGTCTGTAATAACCTTTCCAGCTAATTGTTGTTTTACTCGCATGCCAAATTCAATATTTGTAGGTTCAACTATATATTAAGCATAGATAATCATGAGTCTAGCTAGCTGTTAGACTCAATATATTGAGATTTAGCTACACAGTTGATCCAAAAAACATAAATCTAGATAGTTGTTAGATCCAATATCTTTGGGTGCAGCTATGTGACAAAGTAAGCTGTCAAATTCATTATTCTTGGACTTTATATTATGCTTAACATGATGGGTTAAAGGCCAAAAGATCATTAAAGGTGTAAACCTTGCAAATGGAAAACCAATGCTAGATATGATATTTTTTGATCGAGAAACAATAATTAAGAATTAGAATTGCTACAGATGGCAATCAAAATTCTTAATAACTTAATTTTGTGAAATGTTCACTAGTAATAAATCATTTAAACTTCCTAACCAAGTGAAATAAACGAGAACAATGGATTTTTTAAAGAAAAGAAAAGGAAAATCATCCTCTCTGCATGCCCGTGACCCAAGGTGTTTTATATGTATTAGTTATGGTAAGCGATCATGATTATAAACAAATTAAAAATAAAAAAGAAAAGAAGAGTTAGAAAACGAAAACCAAATGGGAAATCGGGAACAAAACCGCAAGTGATGATATCTTGTGATCTGTGAGCGAATCCAAGCCCTAAACTGGGTAGAATCTTGAACCCTAAAAAAAGGCTTTAGCCACACTGAGCTGTCAGCGACGACGCAGGATCAACGGATGAGAACAAAACACGTACACCCCTCGCCAGAAGGACACCGGCAGATATTCCGCTGCTGATTGGTGAAGAAGAAGATACATCAAAGATTTCTCGCCCACTTGGTCAACATCATATTATTGTTATTAGAAAGAAGAGACAGACAGGGAAGGTCGAGAAGACCATCCCCCCCCCTACACATCCTGGAGCCGTAAGCTGAAGGCATGCATCGCTTCATCTGAATCGTGGTGACGTCACTTTATTCCAAATGAGAGAGGTGCAAATATAAACGATAAAACATCATCATCATCATTCTTTATTTTTTATTATAAATATATATTTATATTTATATTTAATATTACAGTGTAAATTAGATACTATAAATATTAGCCTGATACTTTACCAAAACTAGGAAGGAATATTCTCCTTGAGAACAGTCTTTATCGCAGCCCAGGCTCTGTTTTTCCTGCTGGGGCTGAAATGTGCCTTTTGTTTCCAAGGGCTGGCGTCACCTTGCTTTTTAAAAAACTTTATCTATTCTCAATTATTTCTTTACATTTTTTATTTTAATATACATTATTTTCATGTATTTACAGGAAAAAGAATCCGTATTTTGCTGGTTTTTGGCAAATTCTAATTTAAGTATCCATACATACAATTTAATATTATCAAATCATAAATTTTGTGTCATCACATCATTTTTGCCAAAGAACATGCTTTTAAGGAACCATCTCACCTAAAAAGTTAAGCTGTTAAGTGAAACCCCATAATATGATTTATATTGTTCTTTAACACGTCCCCTCAAGTGAAAGTTATTTGGGTTTGAAACCTGCACACACGTCCATTCAAATAGAATGAGGGTGGTGAGATTCGAGATCATGACCGCTGCGTCAACAAGGCTCTGATATTATATTAAAGAATCATCTTACCTAAAAACTTAAATTGTTAGATAAAATCCTATAATATAATTTATATTATTCTCTAACCTATTCAGTTTAATACGCTACACAACATATAACTTTTCATTTAAAATCACCACGATTTTATGAGTTTTTTACTTTTACGAATTTGGAAGGACACCGGCCACATTCTTAATTATTGATTTTAATCAGAAGAAAATTATTAGAGCCAATAGGAATTTGTCATGTGTCCCTTCATTTGTTTTTAATGTCATTTTCTTTTTCTTAAATATCTAATCACGACGCAAAGATCATTAATAGAAATTAGTTGTTTTTCAAAATATTATTTTTATAAATGTATCAAAATAATATAATTTTTATTTTATTTTTTAAAAAAATTATTTTTGCCATCAAGTGTATGAAAATAATCTAAAATATCAAAAAAAATATAAAATATAAATTTAATATTTTCAAAAATGTTTTTGAAACAGGGTGCTAAACATAGATTTAGTGTTTGTTTGAAAGTGAGATTGAGACTGTCTTTGAAAGTACTTTTCATTTAGAAATGTATCAAAATAATGATTTTTTTGTTTTTTTAATTATTTTTGACATCAACACATGAAAATGATATAAAAATATCAAGAAAAATTATTTTAAAAAATATAAAATAAAAACATTTTTTAAAAAAAAAAGTGGTTTTAAAACCAAATATCATTTCGAAATCTTAAATGACAAGGCAAGGATGGATGTGCTCCCATTTACCATTTGGATAAGCCTCGAAGAATAGTCAAATACAAGATGTGCCAAAGTACATTAAAGTTCGACAGCATGATATTTTTTTATATTTTCTTTATTGCTATTAAATTTCATCAAAATTCATATGCTAGATTAATTTATTCTATTATTTTGAATAATTTTTTTTAACTCAATGTGATATAATTTTTTTAAATAAAAAAATAGGTTAATTCTTAGTGTTTATTTGAAAGTGTGGTTGATGTTGCTTTTGAATATAATTTTCGTTCAGAAATACAAAATGATATTTTTAATTTTATTTTTAAACATCATTTTTTTAAATCAATATATGAAAATGATTTTTAAACACTATATTTTTTTAGATTTAAAGTAAAAAATTAAAATAATACTTTTTCAAAACACACTTTTAAAATACAGTGTCAAACACTCTTTTAATCCAATTGATTTCGATTGAAGCTCCTTTAGATTTTTTTTAAATATTTATTTTATTATGACATTATTTTTATCTTTTATTTTTTTATCAACCTAGGTTAATTCATTCACATGTGCCTATTAAAAAATATAATCGAGATTGCTTTTGAAAGTGATTTTTGTTCAAAAATACATCAAAACAATATTTTTTGATTTTTTAAAAACTATTTTTGATATCAGCACAAGAAAATAATCTAAATATATATATTTTTTAATTTTAAAAATAAAAAATAGAAACAAATTCAATTTGTTTAATTTGTTTTTGGCACCATGAACACGTTGCGATGATATATGAGGTCAAAGCCATTTATTGTGACCACACTTTGAGTTTAGCCTGTTTTCAACAAATGGCATCTCTATCTGTTCCGCCATCATTTTCCCTTTCTGTCTGGTTCCATCACTGACAGAAAGCTAGGCTTCTCGGGGAAACCTCAGCTTGGCTTCCTATAATATTACTTCATTATCAATCAAGCCCCCAGACATAATATTTTATCAATTTAGTCCCTGATGTGTCAAATAATCCTCACTCGGTCCCTTCTCTTACTCTTTTTTTTTTCATTTTTTTAAAAGTATTAATCATTCTTAACTTAAGCATGAGCGTGGCCAGAATCACATTTCCTGGTATGCTATTCCCGTTTTACAAGCTCTGTCTATTTAATTCCCTGAAACACTACCGAGAGTTGTGTTCCAGAGAAATAAGTTGACTTTTTTCAAAGTGATGAGCTCGATAATGGCATTGTGATACTCATAATATAAAAAAGTTAAATATATTTGCCATTAATTATAGCTAGAACGAGATTTGCTGGAGATATTGTGGTCAAAGTGATGTTCTTGAAGAACGGTAGGATGATCATCTGATTGTGAGTGTGTGAAGACCACCGTTCCTGTGCATTCAATGTGTATACCAATAGTAATAATAATAATAATAATAATATAAAAATACAACACCCCTATTTAACCAGAGATTTTAATTATTTAGCAAAATGCTAAATGATTCTTATTCCATTATTTTATATGGCATGGACACGCCGATGCATGTTCCATGCTTATTTTATCCCATGATTTATTCTTACTATATTTTAATTAATGGGGACCTAGCTAGAAGCTTTGAAACTTCTTCGTGATAATAATAATAATAATAATAATAATAAATAAATAAATAAATAAATAAATAATCATGAAAGTGTTTGGATATACGTGTGTAAACACACGCACCTAGCTAGTTAAATGATGCACTTCTGGTCAAGTTTTTTTTCTTAGTTTTACTAATAAAAACAAAAGTGTGATAGTAGACATGAGTTAGTGTTAAAAATATAAATTCGTATATTTCAGGATATGGGAATTGAGGATGATCAGCATCCCAATTCCCAAACATCTCAATACCAAAATGGACTCATCATGGACAGTTGAGGCCTAAAAATTGTAGCAGTACAAGATGGAGGAGCAATGAATCATGTTCTGTGATTGATACATCATGGTAGATTAGGATTTCAATTTAAATATATCCTATCATACCATTACCTGTTGCCTTGTCTGTCCATAGCAGGTCGGTCAATCAATCTGCATCATGAATTCATAATTGCCTGTAAATTGCATTACCATCAGGTTTCTTAGATTGGCAAACTCCCCCCTCAACAGTTCGTCTTGGAAGGTGATCAGATATTTGAGCATTTTAAAACTACAGCAGTGGTTAGCACATTGATGGAGCTCATTAACCTGTTTCATATAGCAGTTCGGTGTATCATCCTGCATCAGTACTGTAAACTAATCGCATGGAGTATGTAAATTCGGTAGCCCTCCAACTTAAACAGTTGGATTTGGAAGACGATGAAAATGTACAATTATGAAAACCCTAATACTGTCATCAGTGGCTATTTCGTCCAACGTTTCGCAGAAAATGGCAACATCTGTTGCCCAAAGCCTAATTCATATAGAACAAGATCGGATTAACAGAAGGTTGAGTTAAAAGATAAAAATGGCAAAACCATATGGTATTGGTCATGAATAGTTAAGAATATATTTGACGGTGAGGATTGATTTCTGGCTGGTTTATATCGCAAGTTGAAAGACATGCTAGAAGTCACAAGCAATTATCAAGCAATCACTTCATTATCTAACAAATTTGGAACAATATATAATATTCATAAATATTGGTACAGGGATTAAAACTAACAAATAATTCTCTATCGATCAAATTTGACAAAGAAGAAACCACAGATATATTTCTAACCAGAGAAAGATTAATTGCAATGAACATCAGAAAACCTTTTTTGTAATGGCAGATACCGTCTCAATAGAATGAACATAAAAGGGACCCTTTCAGACTGTCAAAGAAAGGTGAAGTTCGATTTGAAACACCCTTCATAAAGCGTACACCAAAGAAATAAGAAGAAAACCTAATTCTCAAGTATTAACCAGCTTCAAAATATATTCTGCCACCAATCCATTTATGTGGAATCAGCATTTGTAAATCCTTTCATGCCTAAACCGTGAAACAACTGGCCTTAAAATGCATATACAAAAATACCTGCACTAGTGGGTTGGAGCAGGAGGAGCAACACTACCACCCAATCCCATCTTCTGTCCCAGCACTGTAAGCTGCTCAACAAACTCCATTCCTGTGAGAATCTCTGTTGTTCCATATATAACATGCTTGACAGGCTGCTGACGCTGTGCAAATTCTTGCAAGCTGCCATACTCCATATAATTACCTCCGCCAATCATAAACACTATAGCTTCTTTAAACGGCCCTTTCAGATGGCTGCTACTGCCAGAACCTGACTTGGGAGCACGAGGATCAAGCACGAGGTAAGAATCAACTTCAGGATTTGGCTTCCCCTCCATCAAAGCTTCCACAGTTCTCGTCAATGCCAGCTGTCTATCACCAGACAATAAATTCTTCACACCAGCCGTCACAGCACTAAGTGACTGCCCATAAAGTTTTTCAGCCCAATCAACAATGTTACTTCGACTGGCAGAATTTGCTGATGCCAATGAAACATTCAAGGACTTCATTTTCTTCACGTACTGGAATGCACAATTATCAACCTCAGACTCCCTAAGAGCAGCTTCAATTGCTTCCACTTCTGATTGGTTAATACTTTCAGAACATATGAGGTAAATGATTGCAAATCTAAGCTTATCCATCTTGGTTCCTTTCCCTCTAAGCACACCCAGAAGTTCATTCCTATCGATCCCTCCTCTGACCATCATGTCATCTTCTTTTTTTGCATAGGAATCAAGAGACCTCTCCTTGATCTCACCCAACAAAACAGTTGCAATGTTCGTATGTTTATCAATCACCTGCTTCCGTTCTGTCAGTTCTGGCAGGGAGTTCACAGCATTCATCAAATGCTTAGTGTTCCCAATCAAATCCGTCCCTTCGAATTCAGCCCCATCAGTTCCTCCAGTCCTCCTATTCACCTCATCAACATCCTTCTTATACTTGTTCAACTGAGTTTCAATTTCCACTGCAACTTCAGGAAACTCTAGAGACCCATTTGCCACCCAAAATGGATCAGAACTGTCCAACTCATATGACCTCATCCCACCCTTTTCCCCTTGCACACTCAACCTATTAAGCCTCAAGCCAAGAACATCGTGAACAAGAGGACGATACCTAAAATCATGCTGAATTCCCACTGACAATTCAAAATTCCGATCAAATAGACACAAAACTGGCCTCTGAAAAGAGCTCGCAAAACCCCCACCTTCTGTAAACAAATTGTTCTTCGACAATAAATGATCCCTCAACTTCTGATCTAGCACCGCTGCCACCATCTCTGCTGGGCCACCACGTGGACACCTAATAACTGGCACAACCGCAAGTGTTGCCAACACACAGAATAACCCACTAGCAACCTTCTCAACGATCTCCTCAATCTCTCTATCACCGGCAGACGGATCATTCAACTGAACATAGCAAGACTTCTGCGCCAACGAAAACAAATTATTCTCCAGAGTCACAAACTCCAAATACTGATCATGCACCTTTGAAATCTTATCTATAGACTCCGAATGCAATGTCCCAGATGCAAGATCCTCAAGAAGTGGACGAGGTATCGATGACGAAAAATTCAGGTGGAAGCTATCATAAAGCGATTGTGACGCATCAGCAACAATTCTCTGAACATTAACTTGACTTGGTTGAACAAAGTACACAGCAGGGACATCATGGACAGGCTTTCGATCCTTATCAATAAGGAAATAGAGAGTGACCCCATGTTTTCTCAGATCCTTGACATGAATCAATGGAGATAGTATATTTTGACAAAACTTATCATAGATCAAGATCTTGTAAGCCTCTTCATTAGCAGTACCAGTTGCATTCAAAGGTTGGTTCAGATTTAGCATCCGGATTATACATTCTGTACCCCCAAAAAAATTCCAAAACTTTTCTCAATAAACACATCAAATTTAGCAAAAGGAAAGAATTCTAATGGTTATTTGGGCTTAAATCTAAGTAGTAACAAATGGGTTATTGCTTGATTCTATAAGAGATCTAGAAATAGAGAGAAAAAGCACTGACCTGTTTGTTTTTGACGCAGATTGAGAGCCATAACAGTAGGGGAGAAGGGAGTTCTGAACACAATGAAATTTTGGAGAGTAAATTTGTTACTCTGAACTCTCTCTCTTCAATTTATCTCTTCATTGCTAGCTTCTCTGTCAAGAATGGAGAGATCAGGGGTTTGATCTGCGAGTTCGGGTTCACTGTAGTGATGTTTTATTATCCAATACAGTTGCACCACGTCATATATTTGAGAACTCAATTTTTTGACGCGGTTGACTCCTACTTGTCTTGATCAATGAGTAACTTCCACGTCATCCAGACGGAGCCATAAAAGTGTGTTATCTTGCTGGTTTTTAGAAACAGGCAAAAATACAGAACCGTCCTCCGATGACTGAGGCTGGTATTATAATCTCAGCACCGGAAATTCGCATTGCTTACCGGAGAAATTAGGCTGGTATTATGACCTGCAGGTCTTGTTGAGTGAATGTAGTTTGAATCTCCAGGGATTTAATATATTTTAGAGCTTGTTCTGTTCCCTGAAGCAGCAATGGCTCTATCGATGAGCAATGGCATCGGCTGCTTGATAATTAAAACTTGTTTCTGTTTCAAAGTGTATCGGATAAAATATACTTCCAGGTAATGGAGTTTCTCATAAATGAAATAGGGTTTGCAGGATATAGCCCAGCTCTAAATTGACGATATATACGATTGGCAAGCATCGATTACAAGGTAATATAATTGTGATTTCTCAAGAACACAGTTCCAAGCAGACACAAGGACCGTAGCCCTACACACTTGTCGCATAGCAGACAGCTATGATTAAGAAAAGGTAAACATAGTTCACTAAATCTCATTAACTAAGCCAATGCAACGGAGGATCAACCATGTAGGTAATGCTTCAAATAAGTCCCGAAAATCAAGAATGTCGTGATGATAAAAGATTTATGATCTACACAGTAAATTTTAAATTCGAGTTAGGATGTATATTTCTTGTAAGAACCTGAGATAACCGAGATTTTACTCACTGACTTGAAGTTTTTTGTATAAAAAAAAAAAGCATACATCCCATGATACATAAGATTCTTGAATACATCGTGCCTTGGGTCATAAGAAACCAGAGCCCAGCATTCATGCTCCAATAAGATCGCACCAGTTTTCAACAGCCATGAAACCGCAACAAATCCTCTATTCAAATAGAACTTGGAAATCTTATAAACAGACATGCTTGACTTAGGCATGATCATACTGGGGTTGATACACAGAGGAAATAATATGGATTTTCATCTCGAAAGAAAACTGTACGCAGAGAACGTTGATCATAAACGATACATTCAATATGAAAGAGACGAGAGATGGAACAAAATTCCACGACGGCGCCTCCTTAGGTTTATGGTGATACTGGACCTTTTCTTGTCTCTATGTTCGGCATCCGCCTTGTTCAATTCACGATTGTTTAAGGTTTTTGTAATAACCTGGTGGTTGGGGTTTCGCTGACCGGCGGACTTGGGAGCATGAGTGGTGGAGGAGTTGCATGCATGCGCCGTAAATAATATCGCTAATAGGTTAAAAAGTATCCTCAACTTTAGGTCAACAAGAAAATAGCCCTAACCTGTAAAGAAAATTAGTTTCCATTTTTAATATTGGAGAAGAGACAACATCAACCTGCATTTTCTACCTTAGGAATGTGCGTTTGATTTTTTAATAGCAATCTTGTCCTGTGCTAAAAGATATTTCTCATCTTTGTATGGCCAAATAAGTGAAACAGATTGTCAGGTGAACATATTGATATGCATTAACACGTTAATTTAACAAGAACCATGCGCGGCAATGCCTCAAACATCCAAGTAGCTCGATTGCTGTACTGGTTTTCACGTTCAACGATGGCTTTCTTTAAGCTTTCATACAAAATTTCAATTTCAAAAACCAAATATGATAACATGTCTAGCAACCCCGTGTGAAGGATCTGGCAGCTGATGAAAAGATTTCCTCAGATGAAAATTTGAGCTCAAACCTTCAGCCTCTTTGTCGAACAGTAAAAATATTCTCATGCATGTCAGCCAACAGCCGTTTCATCGAAGAAAAATAATAGCTCATGTGATTAGGATGCCAGTGCAAGACATCTTTCTGAGTTTGTTTGGTCCAGTAGTTCTTCGATCCCTGATCTGATACCCCAGAATTTGTTTTCATAGACCCTAATCTTTAGTGATCCATCTACGGCCCCTGATCAGATAGCTTTGATCGCTGCTACTTTCTCCCCCACTTTCTCCACTGGTATGTCCTGATGTCCCACGGTGGAGTTTCTTCCCCCTTGCTACCCCAGTGTCACTGATGCTCCCAATTAAAAGAGGGTCATCAATTCCGCGAATGACTCTCCGAGCAGGTGAAGCTGTTGCTATGCAACTATCATCCTTTGTTCTTCTCTTGTCCTTGTGCTTCTTCATATTTTGAGAAATTTTATGCAATTTCTCGTTGAACTTTATAATCCCCTTTTCTACAGGCTCCACTGCTTGGTTTACGGTGAACCTCACATCATTCACAATCTGCATGGGAAGCCAACAGCTGATTCAGCAGTGGATAAATGCGATCTCATGACTCGTGTGCTTCACCAAACTTAATTAACACAGCATGCATTGCCACATTTGAGTTTAATTATCATATTTTCCTGTAGTGACTGCACAGCAATACTTTAATTGCAATGGACAATTCCTAGTCTAAGCTGAATGGAAGAAACTTACAAATCCACCACCACCAACAACAACATCTTGGACACTTTCTTTTATAGTCATTCCACTCCTACCATCGATGTCAGGTTGAGGAAGGCGTAACTTTGTTGGCCGCTCACTGTCTCTAATCTCATCAGGATCTATAGGGCAATCAACAGATGCATAATCTCCAAGGACTGAAACACTTCCAGGAAACCGGTCTCCCATTAGCTCATACGGCTTGGCAGGGAACACATACAGATGAACAATAGAAGCAATGCCCATCTGTGCTGGATGAATACATAGACCTGTTAAACTTCAATATTTTGATTGAGAAAAAGAGCAGTTATAAAATCCATTGAAGAGATCCAGACATCGATGACTATTGCATTCCCCAGGAATATTATAACAGTAGTTACAAGAAAACTTCACCAATCAAATTTAACCATTGACATATATGTAGCAAATTGCAGTAAAAGACATGGGGCCAACAATAGTTAGTGACTTTGTTCAGAAATCCCCAGAACAGAAAAACAAAACAAATTGCCCCATAAAACATTCCATAAGGGAGTTCAAACAGACATATAACAGAAACTAGCAGCCTGACTCCACCAAATAATACAAAGTGATGTAACCAGCATTTTACTAAGTTGAAGTCCTTGAGAAATGAAATCCTAGATATGCTACAAGAGCAACCAAACAGTACATCCACTTGAGCAATCTTCAGAAATGGCATCCTAGATACGCTACTGAAGATTTGAAATGAGTCTATTTTATTCACAACATCCCTCTTCCCTTTACCACTAAAGCTAAATCCTAGGGACATTGCATTCAACACTTCACCACGCACCTTTCAAACTGTGAGATGTACCACCTATTATCTCCTCACTGCATCACCTTAAATCAAAAAAATTGAGCCAGGCTGCACTGGCCCTAAGTTGCAGAATGCTGCCACTTCACTTTTTTACTTGACTCTTGTCCTAAAGCTCATTATATCAGCAACATGCTAAAGTTTCCTCTCTAGAGAATCAAATAGTTGACCATTTCCACTTCCCATATACCCATTCACAAACAATAGAAGACACGCAAAGATGCAGGGACATTTTATTGAAAAAACAAAATCTTGCTTCTCCTCTCTTTTACGAATTCCAACAATCTTGTAGAAATTACACAACTTTCACAATTACCTTGACATAAAATCTTGACTTTCAAAAGGACCTAGTGACATTTGGGTTGTTCAGAAATTTAAATTGTCCAAGACATTAACTTATTTATTTCACGATGGAAAAGACAGCTACTAGAACAGCAAAAGATTATCTGACACTATGAAGAAAAAATTGTGTGTGGAACAGCAGAACAGATGCAATGGTAATGGAAGATACCTACCTCTATACAAATGATGAAGTCTTGAAGACTTGACTTAAATTGCACACCTTGAGCTATAGAAATTTTCAATAAACCAAGAGAACAGAACAGAGCAATTGCCACTCCTTGCCACCAGGTCAAAAATACAATTGATTTAAACGTTAGGAACTTGTATAAAGGTTTTATGTGAGCAAGTTCATCCTTCGTGGCAGTGTAAAATTGCACCAAACAGTACAAAGCCCAAGATTGACTGAAATTTAGAACAACCGCTATGTAAGGATACCTGCAAAAACAGGGAATACTAAGGTAATTAGGAATTTGTATAGGGAATGCTAGGGTAATCAGTATTTTTAACAATAGATATCTTTTAAGAGAAAGTGCACATCAAATGGACCAGTTTAGAAGTAAAGATCATCACACACATACTCGCATATACGACAATGAATCCACATAGAATGACCAATTTAAAGAATATACAATTAAACTATGAAACAAGTAAATCAGCACAAGGAAATTAATTCTTAACCTCTATCATTCCCAAGAAAGCCTTTACAGAAAATAAACAGTTCAGTTTCAACGAAGAAAAAGAAAAGTTGGACCTCAAAAATGTAAGAATCAAGATCAGCTTTACCCGCATCTCAATTTAAAATCTCCTTCACAATATACACCAAAGGCTTCAAGAATTACAGCTAAAACGGCTGTCAAGGACTTTATTAACATCTGTCAGTAAAGATACAAGTTATTAATATTTCCAATCTAAGACTGCTGGATCTGGAAAACATAAAAGAGATGCAAAAAGACAAAACTTCCAAAAACTGAACATACATATTGAACAATACCGAACTTTACGACTTGGTAAAACCACTGACCAAGCTTCCATGGTTTAAGGATATAGTTCATTGGAAAAGGGTGCTTTATGGTTCCTCTTTCATGACTATGCTCTAAAAGGGGTGCCTTAGAACTCGAGCGACCTTCTCTTTTCAAAAACTCAATTGTTCTTTCTTCCCCACCTTTAAAAAGTACATAAAAGAGAGAAACCATCAATAACCAGAAGATAAACAAATTAAATCTGGAAACTAATTAGAGAAAACAATAGAGAAATATCCCATCCCTATTTACGATTACAAATCAATAAAAACAAAGAAGATCTGCATGCTATGTTTATAAACAGTAATTGAAATTATCATGCGGCGACACAATCAAAGTCTTCTAAATAGAATACAAGTTTCACTCATAAACACAAAAACAGTATGCAAATTGATATACATTCAAAATTAGATTGGCAAACAACCAGACATGTGCATTAATTACTACACGTTCATTGTAGACTGTATTTGACTATCTTCACTTCTTTCTCTGAATATTTATGCAGGAAACATGAACATATGAATTGAAAACTTCACAAAAGCCACCATAGATTATCTGTATATCTATGTACATGCTTTAATTTTTGCACATTTCAAAGGAAGCTAGAACAACCTTGAATTTGTCAGAACCAAAACGCGGACATGGGCCATGTTCAACAAGTTCTTTTTGTTTCAAAGGGTAGCTAGTATTCAAGAAAACTCCATCATGACCATCTGGGGTTTTAGGAGCAACAAGTTTAACAACAAACTGGAGACGGAAACTGTACACTGAGTGCTAAAAAATTCTCAAGATTTTGGCTTCCATAACAGGATATATAGACGGAGGTATAGAAATGCTCATTCCATTGAAAGGAAAACATCTAATGATTAGTAAACAACTTCAAAAAACTACCACCACAGAATCTAGAAAAATACAAAATTATACAAGACGAATTAAACTGAATTTCAGGTAAGAACCCTTCATTGCACACAAAATACTCTTAGCAAGAAATATACCTATGCAAGCAACAAGGTATCTTCCAAAGCAATACATAGCAAACGATTCATAGCAATCCCGCAATATCCCAATGTCAACACTAATTGACGGATCCAGCAACGACGCAAACTATTCAAAATAGCCCATGTTAGAGAAAATTCAAAACCCCCCACCACTCCAAATTCGAAAACAGAAACAAGCCATTGTTTCACAAAATAATCATCAATCAAGCTGAAAATATTACTCTCTCACCGATTCTACAGCATAACAAGGAACCATAAGGATAACCCCAATTAAAAACTTCTGCTCCTGTGAGGTAAGAAAGAAGAAGCAGTCAACTAACAAATCTTAAATAACTCATTTAAAATTAAAGACAAGAAAGGGAGACAAGGAGCCGAGCAGTCACCTCGGGATTCTTGTACGCGGAGAGATGCTCGAACAAGAGGTAGAAAGACGAAGACAAGGTTATAAGTACAAAAGCAGCAGAAATCAAAGTACACCACAGGGGAGTTGAGAAGCTTATAAGAAGATATACTATAAGATCCTGTAAATACATCATGGCCTGCCTTTCTTCTCTCAAATGCTCACAATCATGAAGCACAATTTGGATCTCCCATTTCCATAATCAATCTAAAAAACAAAGAGAGAAAGATTTGAGTCAAATTTCGAACCTTTATTCATTCATAAACCATAACAATAACAATAATAAAGAATTCAAATAAAAAAATGAAAATAATTCACGTACCTACAGCTGAGCTTGCTTGTATGCTTGTTTTTTAGACCAGATTGAATTGAAGAAGGGCAGGAAATTGGAGGGGCCAATGGGGATAGGCGAAATAACTCTGTTCAGCGACAAAGAAAGGGTTTTTATTTACTAAAATATCGTGTAGAAAGCAGATTTTCATAAAAAATTTAAAAATCACAGCATATCAGCCACTTCTGGTCCCACCTGGCTCCCACACAAGGCTATGATATGATCATGAAATCAATTTACCAATCCTTTTTTTTTATTCACTTCATCTTGGAGCAGAGAGGAAGGACTTCGATTAATATATCGGTAATGTTTTGGGATCCAGTTGATAACATATACAAGTTGAGATGCAATTGAAAACAGGTGTATAGACACACAGTAGACAAGACAAGCCTACGCCGGTAGGCCCCTTCTTCCCTTCCTAATGAAAGAGTCCACTGCCTGCCTTGGGAAGAAACCAAAATCTTTAGCTGTTTATTGATGATGGAGAAACTCTGTCAGAGTTTTTAAATATATTAAAATGTTCTTTAAAAAAATTAATTTTTTTAATACTTTTTAAATTAAAAAATTTAGCATGATAGATATATTTTGATATGATATCGAAAATATTCTTTTTAAAATAAAAAAGTATTATTCTAATATTTTTTAAATAAAAAATAATTTTAAATTCACTCCTAAACAGTCACATGCGAAGAAGTTGTAGCTAACATTCATCCCTTTTCGTTCGCCAACCAGAGATGTTGTCCGATTCAGATGTGTTAGCAAGTACCACAGGAGTTTCTGTCTTTAAAATTATTTTTTTAAAGTATTTTTTATTTAAAAACATATCAAAATAACTTCTTCTTTTTTTAAATCCGTTCCTAAAAACTCGATTTTAACAACATTGGTGTTGGGGCTGTTTGGATACCAAACACTTCTTCTAGAGCAATTTTTAAACGATCTCCTGCATGATGGGCTGGCGCATGAACCCGTAATCTTTCTTTTTTTTCTTCTATATATATCTTCTGCTTGACTTAACTGATAAAATGTTATGATTTTAGATAAAGATTGAGAAATGTGTGATTTATTGGGGACTTTAACTGATAAAATGATATGATTTTAGATGAAGTAGAGAGTTTGTTAATGAGTGAGGGACCATGCTGAGGTATATCCAAAAGCCGTAACTTGAAAAAATTCGAGCATTTCTTCTTCAGTTCTTCTAGCTACGAAAATGGAGAACAAGACGATACTAAGAGAATGGTTCGAGCGAGTTGACTCGGAGAAAACCGGAAACATCACTGCAACTCAGCTCAAGGTCTCCTCTCTCTTTTCGTCTTGCCTATTTTTTTCTTTTTTTTAAGGCTTATTGTAAATAATCAACTTAATTAATAATCTTATAATTTTTAATTATAATGATGATCAGAGTGCTCTTGCTGTTGGTAATCTTGAATTCCCTCTTTCTGTTGTCCAGCAAATGATCAGGTAATCCACTTCTCAACACTCTTCTTTGATCTCTCGTTTAACACAAATCAATTGGTTTAACAAAATTCATTTATTTTTGCTGTTTAGGATGTATGATTCTGATAGGAATGGAACTATGAGTTTTGATGGTGAATTTCATTTTTTCGTGCTCAAGTTTTAGACTTTTGAAGTGGGTTTTGTTTATTTTTTTTCCTGATTTGATCTTTTTTTTTCTTTTTCTATATGCAGAATTTGTTGGGCTAAATAAATTTCTTGTAAAGGTTTGTGCCTGGATCATGAATTGTTTCAAGAAGTAAAAAGCCATGCTTTTGTGTGCTATGCTCTTATCTAGTTTATGAAAAACTTCTGTGGTGCCTGTATTTGAATTTTGTACTTATTTGTTTTTGTCTCTTTGCAGGTTCAACAGGCATTCTCGGATCTCCAGAGGTAAATTCATCGGCTTGTGTGATATGAAGTAAAATTTGATTGTTTTGTTCCAGTTTTCATGATTTGGTGCAGTGACATACAGGAATTTTAGTGGTGTTTTTTCACTTTAAGTAGCTCTATGACATGTATGTTTCTAGCCACATAAAAGTTTACAAATAAGAATAGATAGGGTTTTTATCTTTGTTTCTACAGTAATGGTGAACTCCTTTGGAGCTGAATCTGAATGTTAATTATTTTTTGGTTCTGTAGCTGTTTTAGAATGGTTGGTCAGCGATTCTGGTCACCATTTGATTGCTATCTGGTCATTGTTTAGTAACAAGATCTTTCGGATTCATGTACTTATGGCAACTTTGAGCTTGTGAAATTTTATGTTTGAGTCAATGCTTTATATCTCTGCAATGATGAGCAAATGCTTGAACACTTCTCATATTTCCTGTTCCTGCCTTCCAAAGTCGGAAATGGTTGGATTTGCTGGAGTAAAAATTTCTAACTAGTCTTTACTTATGTCTTGTTGTTACAGGGGGCGTGGATATCTTGTGCCTGATGATGTATATGAGGTAGTTTGTGAAAGAATATTTTTAGTTGTGACTGTGTAACTGTAGTTTTAAATGCTGCTGCCTGTTGAAAATCAATTTCTATGTTTGATAACAGTTTACCTCATCATGGTTTTCATGCTTCTGTTTAGATTGTTCTTGGTTCAAGAGATCTTTGAAATAGAGAGCATGTGTTTCCTCAGACTCTATCCTCTTCTTTGTTTCTTAACTATCAGGTTTCTCAAGACAGAAATTTGTTTGCAGGGATTGGTGAAAACTGGTTTCTCACTGGACTCTCCTTCTTTTCACACAGTCTGTGAGGTAAGGCTATTTGCACTTATATTTGGGGGTAAGATCATAAATTTCTGACAAAAATATTTACTGCAAACAACCTTTCATTCTTTAAAGATCTGGCTGGATGCTTGTATATAGATTTTATTATTAAATTCAACAAACCACTTGCCTGTTCCTCTGCGATATAACACACACTCTCACAAATGTTTGATTACCCTGTTAATGGCTAAGATAATCCTTGCCAGGCAAGACCCAAACTTTTATGATCTAGTTACTAATACTAAAATGTGAATCCTGCCTGTTGTTGCTCAGAGCTTTGACCGTAAGAAGAACGGAAGAATTCATCTTGATGACTTCATATCTCTCTGCATCTTTGTACAGTCGGCTAGGTGTGTGTCCCCTCAATTGTTGCATGCTTTAGATTGAGTAGTCTGCATTAAGCTCTTAATGGATTTCTCATTTCTTTTGTTGCAGGAACCTTTTCAATTCATTCGATACAACAAAACAAGGCAGAGTTACTCTTGATTTCAATCAGTTTGTGTACTTTAGTAAGTAAAAACTAATTCAGTGTGAACGTAAACTACTTGATACCATGGTGTGATTAGTTAAAGTTGGTTTCTTTGTCCTGCAGCTGCAAATTGTAGAATATGAAATCATCAGCAGTGCTCTAAAGCTCCTAGCGGGCTCGTACGATCAAGTTAATAATGATTTTATAGCAGGATTGCGTGGTCACGGTCTTCAACAACGTAAACAATCGTGGTCTTAGGTACCAAATTTTCCTCCATTGTGTTTATTAGCCACTGTCAACTATATTCTTATGTATGATTGGATATACATTTGCTGCTAATGTAATTGTTTGGAAGATTTTTAAATAGGATGGATTACAACATAGTTCCTTCAGAGGAATCATTTTTCCTGAAAATGATTCAAGAAATGTGTGAAAGTAAGCGCAAAGCAAGTCTTCGGCCACAAATCATGAATGGAAATCAGTTTATTTTTTGTCAGCATGATAATATCTGAAAATAATAATAATCCAATAACCACAAGCATGTTTGGGGAGAAGCTCTCCAGAGCCCAAACACTAAATGGTGCAATTGCCCTTGTGTGTGTCAAGGCCTTTGTTATCATTGGCGAATGTTTGGCTTCTACGGAAAAACCAAGTCTCTAGCTTAAACAGTTGTCGCACATCTACATGAAAGGAAAAAAAAAACACCAGTTGATCATCTAACTATGTAATCTTCCCAAGTGACTAGTCTGAGCATCCATCTTGAATAGCTCTGTTGGTAATTGGGTTAAACCTAATTTGTTCGAGAGATGAATCTGATCTATTTATCTAGAAAAATTACTAAAAAATAACCGTTAGGTAACTGCTTCTCTACTTGTATAAATATGAACATAACCTTCTATGAAAGAATATGATTTTTCATGATTGAAGAAGATAGGTCTTTTTCTTTCATTAAACTTGCTAAGATCTGCAAAGATGTTTGTACTGTAGAACATCACTTTGATTCAAGTAATTGAAATGACCCTGAAGGAATTGATGCACGAATTAAAAAAATGGATCTCACAAGTAAATTTTCCTTATAGAAACTACAACCTCAAAGCCTCTGTGTGTCACTTGACGTAACATCCCGAATTCTGATATGGAAACACATTTGCTCCTTCAAGGTTCCCGAGTTCATATTCATTGTACAAAGACTCATACTTCCCAGGAATTTGATCTTACCTGTCTGTCAAATTCAAATTTAAACTCATTTCATGTTCTTCCAGCTTGCAGGTGAAATTTTTTATCTGCTCAACCCCACGACATATCCAGGCAGACAGGTTTCCTACTTTCCTCTGTAAGAGTTGTCCCAGTACTCTGTTTTCTTTCAATATGATACTGCTCCATTGTTTATCTTCTAGTCTACAGACTTACCAGCACCTGGTGCAGAAACGGTACAGTTTGGGAAGTTCGATCTTGCTAAGGAAAGAAGAGTCGATAATACTTGCTCGACGAGCATCGTTTTGCAGGAACAGGTGTAAGATCAATAGGTGTCGGCTGACGAAGTGCTGACGATTTCCACTCATAACATCTCGTGATGGAAGGAGATCGAGGAGGGATGCTGACCGTCCTAGCATCCTTGACTAGTGAGATTCAATCTCATGAGTTTGCTTTTGTTTTTCAATGGCTAAGATTATACTGCACTTTGCATAAATTTAATATAATTTGTCTAATAATCCTAATTTCCCTTCAAAATGAATGAAAAACTGTACTAAAATACAATTCTTTAATTGCATACCAAGATATTAGTCTCAACATATTCTTTTGTTTCGTACAATAATAGTAATTTGATTTCAAATATATATATATATACACACTAGTCATTTCTTCACGCTTCGCCGCGAAAGAAACTATATTTTTTTCAACGCAAAATAATATGTTAAGGGTATGAGATACTAAGATTGTGGGATTTTTTTATTATATTATAAATTTAAACAAAATAATCAATTTGTGTAGAATTTCTACATAGCACAACTTTCTAATAAAATATAAGAATTTCAAATCGATATAAATTTATCTATTTAACAAGTTTTAATAAAATCACCAACATAAATTATCATCATCATTAAAAAAAACAAGAACATCTAGATACCTGAATCATTGAATTCACTGCATTAGGATTACTTCATTTCATAATCTAATTTAAATTAAATATAGTAATAAAATATAAATTGTGGAAACACCTACGATAACTAAATAACAAAAATAAATCATTGATTTTCTATTTATAAAAAGAAGAAAATATCATTGAAAATCCATTGCAAAGTTATCATCATTATCATGACTATAACATCTAAAATTATTATCATGTCAAAACAATTATTTATGCCGTCAATAGGCGAAGTTTGGACGTTGGTGGTGAAGAAAAATCATACATTTTCCAGCTGTTGTTAGGGTTCTTCTTCTTCTTCAAAGTCTCCTTCCTATCTTCTTCTGGTGTACTATTTTTGCTCTAAACATTAACATTCCCCTCCTCTTCATCTTCTTGTTTACTGAATTTGCAGCTAGCAACCAATGCATCCAACTGTGTCATCTTCAATTTGTTTACGTTTAATTCCGATATACCATTACCTTCCCGGAGATCTGCGTCCTCTCTTCATCAAGTCGTTCATGTCATGGAAACGAATAATAAAAGAGAGTTATCTTTTGGGGGTTTCTTTCTGAAATGAAATTCAAGTAATTAATGGTTTAATATATAGTTGTCAAGTCCAGTTAGAGGTGTCATCGTCATCTCATCATCATTTGTAATTGGTGTATAAAAAAGCTAATCATATGATGCACCGTTTGGCAACGCAGTACCAACCACGTTTGCCAAACGAAGCATGTAAACCAAACACCTTTTTTGGGTATGGGCCCACCGAATTTAGCGTTCCAAACGGCGTTTCTGAAAAGCACCTCCAAGGTGCTTTTCAAACGCCGATAGGAACGGCGTCTCATCTTCGCATCTCGCGTCCCTGTTGAAAAAGTCATTTCTCTCTCGCTCAGAACAGATCTGCAAGACTTCTTCTCAAAAAAACCGTTCACCATCTTCTCAAAAAAACCGATCTTCCTTCTTCCCATCTTCTAAAAAAAACCATACACGCCTGCACCCATCTTCTTCATGTGTATTTTTCTCTGGTCTTTCCTTTTCTTCTTCTTCCTTCGAAAACTCGATGCACTCTCTTCTCTCTGCACATCACCAGTCAAAACACCCATCACAAGCTCACGGGGTTTAGGACTGATGTTGGCCTTGCAGATGGTGGGGTGAGCATTGCGCATACGGTGGAGAGAGAGAGTTCTGGGTGGCAGTGGAGAGAGCATTGAAGCCATGGATTTCACGGCTAACAGACTTGAGCCAAGTAGACTTGATTTGTGAGGTTGATAAATACGAGGAGAAGATTTTATTTATGTGGTGGTGTGACTTTGCAATTATATATGTTTATTTTTATTAATATCAATGCTTGTCTTTAAAATTGTTTTTATTTCGTTACAAATTGTAATTTTAATGCTGGATTTATCACATCTTTCAAACCCTTTTATTTATATTTAAATTTGTGGTTTGCTAGAGTAATTATTCGTAGCAAAAAGAAATATATATTATTACATAATCCTTGTAGAAATCCTAAACAATTATAGATTTGTCTAATAGAATTTTGAGACTCCTAAATTGTTTTCTAAAAAATTATCATTTTCAATGGCTATATGTTTCAAGAAACCCAATATTTTTTAGGTTCTAATCTTTGTGCACTCATTTATATACACAAACCTAAAAAGTCTTTAAGAGACAAAGGTTTATTCATAAGTGAGTTTATAGAAAAAAAGATTAAAAACACCAATAACATGAGCTTTAAAAAATCACTAATCCAGAGGTATAGAGATCTTTTAACTATGCGTAATTTTAAAGGGACAACTAAGTCTTTTCATTTTAATTATGTTGTCCCTTTCACATTAATATAAATTGTTATTTATTTTTAAATTTATTTGTAGAAGTTATATATATATATATGGATGGATGTATAAATATGTGTGTGTATTTCAATGTCTTTTCAAGTAATTTTACAAGTTAAAAGTTGCAAAAATTGGAAATCAAACACCAAAAACTGCTTTTTCTTCAACCTCCAACTCAATCACGTTTTAACCAAACACCTAATCGCTTTTTGAAACACGAAAAATCACTTTTTGAAACTCAATTTTATCAACCTCAAACGCAACATCAACCACAATACCAAACAGGCCTGATAGAAGTGGATGAAAAGACCAGCTTCAATTACGGAAAAGAAGTGCGTGTAAATTAAGAAATTAAGTTTTGAACAGATTTACGAAGTTGTTTTTGAAAATATTATTATTATTATTATTATTATTTTGATATTAATACATAAAAATGATCTAAAACTATTATTTTTTAATTTAAAATAAAATATAAAAAATACTTTTAAAACATAGTTACAAATACCTTAAAAAAACCATAGTTTCAAAGCTTGGTATAGGTTAAGAGTCGCTTTCAAAACATATTATTTTTTAAAATAAATTACAATAAAATAATAATATCGTTTTGGTAAGAAGAAAATCTATAAGTTAAACTAAATATAACAGGAGTGTTTGATTATTTACAGTGTACAGGGGAAGAAATAATTCGTCATTAACTTTATTTCTCACTCAAATCAATCGATAGTTGATCAGTAAACTCAACGATTAGGTTGATGAAAAACCACTCAATAAACCAGTAGGTACGCCTGTTATTCTCGTGATATTTTATCTGTTTATTAAATTTACAAGATGTTCAATGGATCCAGAAATTAGTTATGATACACGTAAGCTGATCTAAACATCCTGGTTATAAAAAAAATCACTCAATAAACCAGTAGAAAGCCCAATAATAAGAGCTTGGAACTAAAAGATTTGTTTTTATGTAGGTTTTAGATTCAAGTCATGTGGTTGGTAATATGATGACCGCTAAAGGTTTATACGGTAATTAACTTCAGGACTCGTGAAATTAATCGATGTATATACAAACTAGCCCCGGACACCTACATTGATAAAAAAAAAATAACTCAATAAACAGAAGCAGGCAACCTGAGCTGGCTCTCACTAATCTGCTCCAACCCAACTTTTCATTAAAATGATCAGACCCCATGATGATGCCAATCAAGCAAGACTTTGAAATTTATCTACGTTCATGGAGATGAAGTCAAGGTCAAACCAAGTGCGAGCCACCCCTCTGTACTACCAAGAGAAACACGAAAAAGGGGACAGCATTGCACCTAAATTTATGGAGAAGACATATGGGACCTCATGGCTACAATAGGCAACCTATCCGTGCATTCTTCTTTGGTTGATACTAGATTATTTTTTTCTAATTATTTTTCCTAGTATAAAAAGTATCTTAACAATGAAAATTTAAATTAATCTAGGTTAATTTGACTATAAACTGTTATTTGAAATGATTTTATAGAAAAAAGACATGAAAAATAAGAACACTCAACCTGAATTTTGACTAAAATAAGATAAAATAAGACCAATTAAAAAAAAGGAGAACCATGCTTGAAAGAAAATAAATAAATAGGAGTGACAACTTTGAATTTTGACTAACCTACCATGGATTTTAACAAGAGGAGATAACAAATTCCACCAACAAATTGGACTGCACGCAACATCTCACCAGCTTCACTGTCACTACTGAACTTTTTAGATGACATGGTTGTTTGTTTGGTTTTCCCATCATAAGACACGGTACACGTTGCACGAGAGGTTCGTGCAATTTCCACTCATAAACACGTGTCATGTCATACTCTTGTTATATACATGTTAAAAGACCAATTCTCTTAAAATTAGAATAAATTTATATAAAAATATCAAGATACCCCTTGAACCCTTTTTTCTTACTTGAAGGGCTATGATATAATCTTACTTTTTAAAATAGGAAATGATGCGAAAGCCCATCTTATTCTTTATTTTTTGTTTGTTTTTAAGGGTATTTATGTCATTTGACCATGCAAACAAATTAATAAACCATCGTATCCTCAATTGATTTCATGATACCAAATAAATCTCTTGTAAAGGACCACTTTAACCCATAAAAGAACTTTTATTTTTGTAATGAAAGGAAAATAAGTCATTGCACTCTAATAATCCATGTTGCAATGAGTCTAGTTTTTCTTCTATGAAAATGTAATTTAAAGTGAAGTATAATAAGATTTGTTGCAAATCAAAACTAAGAGCTAAAAAATACTATAATTATAGAAAAAAAATCAAAATATTTAATTTTTCATTGAACCATGTTTGCATTTATTAAAAAGCTATAATATATATAAATAAAACTAAAAAGTCATAATAATATAAAATGGTAAAAAAAGTATTTATTTTTTAAAAAACTTCTACGTTGACTCGTGTTTCCAATTATTATATGCGGTTGGATTAGTGTTCGTTGCAATAATTCTAAATTATACAACAAAATTCTCACCCACCCTTAATATGTATTATATAATATTAAAACTAAATCAAATTATTTATATTAATTTAATCCATTTTATTTATAAACTTTGCTGGAGCCAATCATGAATTTCGAGTCAACCCGTCGGGTCAAGGAGAAATTGACAGCCACACTTTTTTTCTCTGGGCGGCTCAGATCCTTGCCTTTCGACGAAACACGTCATCGCACGATCATAAAGTGCATAACACTTGTGCATATCATTGACCAGAAAATAAATCAAGATTTTCAATTATAATTCACGCGGGAATTCATCATGATGATCTAATTTCTAATTGAATTAATCCAATCTATTTATAATTAATTTAAAAAACATATCAAAATAAATATTTTTTTATTCTTCAAAATTCAATAAAAAAAAAAACCCTCTTCAACCGTAGCTCTATACGGTGACATCATTTAATTTAACTGGAAAATAAGAATAAAAACAGACTATAGTCTCCACGAGGCAGCCCACCAATTGTGTTTTTGAAAATCATACAAAAAAGGGATTAAAAAGCAATATTTTAGGGGCCCATAAAAAAAAAAAAAAACAGCAATGTTATGTGGGGATGATTGCAGCTGTGGTGCATGTATGGTCCCGCACGTATGATAGGCCCAAGAGGTAACACGTGACAACGCGTCACATTGTCTAAAAACCGCGTCAAAACTTTAACTGTTTTTCAAATTCCCTTTTATTTCTTATTTTTCACTCTGTCACCCCTGAAAACCCGCGAAACATTCTTGCATACCGTTAATCTCACTCCATACCATGGTTAATACTTTTTTGTTTATATATATATATATATATATATATAATTATGGAATATTGTTTTATGATAAAAATAAAATAAAATCATTTGTAAACCAGCCTTGCCAGCAATATCAATTTTCTATATCTCAATTAACCATTTCATTTAAAATTTAAGCTGTTAGGTAAAATTCTATAATATGATTTATATTATTTTTTAATACAAACTTTTAAGTGAAAGTTATTTGTGCTTAAAACTTGCACATGCATCTTGTACTTGATTTTTATCATAATGAGATCCAAACTCGTGATTGTTATGTCAACAAAACTCTGACACTATATCAAGGAATTATCTCATCTAAAATCTTAAGCTGTTAAGTGAGGTTCCGAATATAATTTATATTATTCTTTAACATTCAAGTTAATTGACAGAAAAAAACAAGGAAGATATTCTGTTTTAAAAATATAAAAACATATTTTAAAATTGTCTTGTGCATAATTTTATACTTTATATATTTGTGTTTGATTTTTTTTTTTTAGAAATATACTGAAATAATTCATTTTTAACTTTAACTAATAAAAACATTAAAATAAAGCATAATTTAAATATTTCATAAGAAAAAATAACAAAAGGCCAGCATGATTGCGGCCCTAAATCTAATCTCTGTTCTCGTGCATGTAATTCACGGAAGCATTAGCAGACCATACATTGGATATGGACATAGCACATGCACGCGCGCATAGAACACGTCTGTCAAGACTTAGCAGTATCTTTGCAAATTTCCAAAGCATTTATCCTTGTTTCAAGCTACCTAGCAAGCAAGCCACTCTCTGTTTCTTACATTCTTTTCGAGAGGAATCAATGTATTTGTTTTTTATTCCGGTCATGAGTTGATTGACATGTTTGTATATTATTTCTTTTTGGGATCCATCTATGTGTTGTATTAATATTATAAGTTTGTCAGTAATAGTTTGATTGATTTAAGATATACTTAATTACTTGAAGATCTCCTTTGGGGCATGGAGCTTGGCTTGTGTGGCTAGTGAGAAATGGAGTGGCAGAAAGTGATGGAAAGAGGAGAGAAGGCAGGCGTCTCAAGCTCATCCAATGGTGGTGGAGATGAAGTTTGTGTTGTTAAGGAAATGATGGATGTGATTGACACCGTTGGATCATATGTGGGGTACAGGAGGACACAGAGAAAGGAGTGCTTGAACTTGGTGAGGAGATTGAAGCTGTTAGTTCCTCTTTTAGAGGAGATAAAGGAGATTGATCATCATAAATTGGGCTCTACTGCGGGTTTGAAAACCAGTTTGGTTAATCTGAAGAAATCCCTTTTGGGTGCTAAGAAGTTGTTGAAGAAATGCGGCCATGGAAGCAAGATTTATCTGGTTAGTATTTGTTTTGTTTTTTGTATTCTTGTCCCTCTCGTGGTTTTTGCAAGTGGGTCTGTGTTTCTTATTTCTGTTTTTCAAGCTTTTGAGGTGTTCATTAATGGTGTTAAACTCGATTAGGCAATGGAGAGTGAGGCAGTGACGAGTAGCTTTCACGCTGTTTATGACAACCTAAACCAGGCCTTGGATGATCTGCAGTACGATGAGCTAGGGATCTCAGATGAAGTTAATGAGCAAGTAAGTCCTTCTCCTCTTCTATTTCTTTTCTTTGCCTTTAAATTTCACTTTGGTTCCTTTTGATTTGATGTTTCTTGAGAATTCTGGCTTGAGTAGTCAATTAGTGCCCATTTCTTGTGACTACAGTTAGGGAAAGATTTGGCTTCCCACGCATATCATTATGTAGGAATGATTGAAAATCGAGCAATGGCATTGAATCATGCATTGACAGATGAAGGGGACTTGGGTTGACAACTGATTTTGTTCAGATCTCCTATCAAACGCAATTATCTTGATGATTTATCACCAGCTGCTTGATTATTGCAATGTTCTTACGATTGGCATACCATGCATGTTGATTGTCTGAAATATTCTGAAGTCAGATAAATGGTCTGTGTCAATGGAACTTCGTCGATGTATCGGAATGTTAAGGAACCATCTCATCTAAAAGCTTAAGCTTGTAGGTGAGACCCCATAATATGATTATATTATACTCTAACACACCCTCTCAAGTGAAAGCCCTTTGAGCTTGAAACTTGCACAGGTCCACATTGTCTTGTGCTTGGTTTTTTTTATCAAATAGAATGGGGAGGGTGAGATTCGAACTCGTGACCGCTGGGTCAACAAGGCTCTGATACCATGTTAAGAAACCATCTCACCTAAAAGTTTAAGCTTGTAGGTGAGGCCCCATAATATGATTATATTATACTCTAACACGGAAGTTGTCTGGTAACTTGTCCGAGTGAAGATTATGTTCCCAAACATTATTAGAGCTTTCGGTTTATAGTAAAGATGTTGTGGTTCATGAGTAGAAAATCAGTCTATATCATTGATTATTGAGAAAATAAATTTTGAACTGAGTTGTGATTCCAATTTTATCATATATCCAGTTTTACATGGTTAATGAACCATTTCACTTAATGTTTAACCTGTTAGGTGAGACCTAGAATATGATTTATATTATTCTCTAATACAACTCCTCAAGTGAAAACTTTTTAGGTTTAAAACTTGCACACAAGCTCACACTACCTTGTGCTTGATTTTTATCAAATAAATTGGGTGGTGAGATTCAAACTCGTGACCGCTGAGTCAACAAGTTTTTGATACCATGTTAAAGAGCTATTAGAATTTAGATGATCAGGCCTAAGAATATAATTTATATTCTGTAACATACATGTGTGGCTGAGTAATTGGTATGATTCAGGTTGAGCTAACACGAATGCAACTTAATAGAGCGAAGAGGCGAGCCGACACTCAGGATATAGAGCTGGCAATGGATATGATGGTTGTGTTTTCTAAAAAGGATGACCGGAATGCAGATAGTGCAATAATAGAGAGACTGGCCAGCAAGTTAGAGCTACATACTATTTCAGATTTGAAAGCAGAAGAAGTAGCTGTCAGAAAACTAGTAGAACAGAGAGGGGTGCAGAATTCTGAAAGCATCCAGCAAATTAAAGATCTTCTGGGAAAATTCAGACAAATTGCTGGGGTTGATGAAACCATTGTTCTTGATGGTCCTGTATCTTCAAAAAGCCTCCAGAGGTGTCAGTCTTTGCTTATCCCTCATGAATTCCTGTGTCCAATTACTATGGAGATCATGGTGGATCCTGTCATCGTGTCAAGTGGACAGGTAATCTCAAATTAAATGACTGAAATCCTTTCTGTCACACATATCACGGTTGAATAAACAAATTTTCAGAGATAATTTTGATGTTACAGAAACTGAAGTGGAAAATTTAAATATTTTCCAGATGCTAACTAGATTTTTGTTTTGTTTTAAAAGACTTATGAAAGAGAGAGCATACAGAAGTGGCTGAATTCTAAACATCGAACCTGCCCGAAGACTGGCCAAATTTTGGATCATTTATCCTTAGCGACGAATTTTGCTCTCAGGAATCTCATACTACAATGGTGTGAGAAAAACAATTATGAACTACCCAAGAGGGATGCTTGTTTGCGCTCTGATGGCTTTTCTGCTGAGTTTATAGAGGAAATCTCTTCCCTGGTCCAAAATCTGTCCTCCCGTGAGTTTGAAGTGCGAAGAGAGGCAGTCATGAATATCCGTATGCTTGCGAAGGAGAATCCTGACAACAGAATTTTGATTGCCAACTATGGAGGGATTCCTCCATTGGTTCAGCTTTTGTCCTGCCAAGATTCCAAGATCCAAGAACACACTGTAACAGCTCTTTTGAACCTGTCAATTGATGAAACAAACAAAAGACTTGTGGCCAGAGAGGGAGCCATTCCAGCCATCATTGAAATTCTGCAGAACGGAACAGATGAGGCAAGAGAAAACTCTGCCGCAGCTTTGTTTAGCTTGTCGATTCTCGAAGAAAACAAAGTTCTAATCGGAGGTTTGAACGGAATCCGTCCCTTGGTTTACCTTTTGCAGAACGGGACTGTACGAGGTAAAAAAGATGCTGCAACTGCACTTTTCAACCTATCTTTGAACCACACCAACAAGTCCAGGGCCATTAAAGCAGGAATCATACCAGCGCTGCTCTGTTTGCTGGAGGAGAATAACCTGGGCATGGTTGACGAGGCCCTCTCCATATTGCTTCTCCTTGCATCACATCCTGAAGGGAGAGATGAAATTGGTAGACTATCTTTCATCAAAACCCTTGTTAGAATCATAAGAAACGGGACTCCCAAAAACAAGGAATGTGCCACATCCGTTCTTCTCGAGCTGGGGCTGAACAATTCATCGATCATCTTAGCAGCACTTCAGTATGGCGTTTATGAACATTTGGCCGAGCTTACAAAAAATGGAACCAACAGGGCTCAAAGGAAAGCAAATTCTCTACTGCACCACATGAGTAAGTACGAACACATCCCATGAAAATCTCGCACCAAATTAACAGATTGATATCCAGCTTCCTGCTGAGAGGATGCCTACCTGCGTGTATGAATGCCATTCAGTAAAATTTAACCAAGCTTTTTATCAAACAAATGAGAGACAGCTCAGTTGCTACCTGTTTGCAAAATGTAAAGCAACAAGGGTTGAAGAAATGAAGCTTTTGATGGGATTGGGAGGCTACAGGAGGTAGAATAATTGGTCCGAGCTCTGGTGCTGACAACCCCACTACCATTTTCCTGACAGCCTCCACACTTGTTTTCATAATCAACAAGGAATGGCCCACATCAGAATTTCTTCTGCCTCTGAAACATAAACATCACATCAGATCTTGCAGCCCCGAACCGATATGATATCCATGCCAATTTTGGAGGCATAATAATATGAGCTCATAATAACTCCCTCAGGAGTTGTATAGGGACCGACCAGTGCAAATTCCATTCAAGCACACTGCTTGGGCTCGATCATGAAAAACCATTGATCTCATAGCATGTCACTTTTGACTCTGGTGCTGACAAACTGTGTGTTTATAAAAAAAATTAAAAAAGTCATGAAGAGCACAGATATTTTCTTGCAATGCTATAAAACGGGGTAAGATGATAAATTCTTACATGTCTTGTCTTGGATTTTTGCCTGGTGTGAGCTATCTCAGTATGATTTGATTTATTCAATAGGTTTAAAACAAATTGGAATGATTTTTTGAGAAAATTGAACAATAGAATTTTATAAAAATGAGACAAAATAAAAGAGAACGTAAAATTTTCAAACCATTAGTTTGGATATTAGATTGAAAATATCAAACATGGAAAAGATATGAAACTTAACTCCTAACAAATAAAACATCAAATGATGAATTTTCACAGTTATTATTCTCGTTGTTGTTATTATCATTGCTAATATTGTCACTATACTACAATTCTCATAAAGATAATATCTTAATTATTATTGAAATAATATTATCATTTTTTTTATTCTTATTACTATTATTATCATCATTATTGCTGTTATAACCACAATTATTATCATTATTAATATTACTATCATTATACTATTAATATTCTTTAAACTATTATTATTATTATTATTATTATTATTATTATTATCACCACCACCATTAACATAATCATTGTAACTATTTTATTATTCATAACATTATTATCATCACCATAAATTAGTGATATCATAATTATTAATGTTACTATTACTACTACTACTACTACTATTAGAATAACAAATCATAAATTTGTTTTGATGGATAAAATTAAAATCCATAAAAACTTTGACAAAAAAATAAGTAAAAATATCTAAAGAAAAGGACAAAATTAAAATAGATATTATTACTATTGAAAAAAAAACCCATAAATTAAATTTGAAGATCAAATAAAAAATAATAATAATAATAAAAAAAAACTTGAAAAAAGAGCCAAGGAAAAAAAAGAAATGAAAAGAAGAAGTACCAATTCAAAAAACATCATATGCACAAATTAAAATTAAAAGAATAAATTGAAAACAAAAAAAAAAACATAACAAAATAAAATAAAAAAGGACCAAAATCAGAACTAAGAGGATAAATTGAGAAACATTAGCAAAAAATAGAGATGACTTTAGAGAGACTTAAACTATTAAAAGGAATAAAAACAAAATAAAAAATACAAGAATGAGGGGGAAAAAAAAACATGTATGAAAAAAATTAAAAGAATAAGGCCTAAATTAATACACAACAAAGACAACTATATATTTTAGTTGGTATGAGAGAGGGAGAAAGAAAATAATGGATCATCAATTGCAATCTAACAACCATATGACTATATGTGTCGTGCCATGTGGAAGAAGCCATGACGAGGCATACATGAAGGTGATAGATGACATAATTTTGATAAGTGCCACCTATTAAAAAAATTGTAACACTAACCAACTACATTTTGATTAAAAAACACATGAATATATCAAAACATCCCCGCAAACCTTAATTACTTAGATTAACTATGAGTTAGATCTTCGCTCGAGTTCATTTTTAGAGAGTGTTTGAGAGTATAGTAAAAGTTATTTTTAAAAATATTTTTTGATATTAGTATATTAAAATAATTTAAAAATAAAAAAAAAATCAATTTTTATAGCAAAATTAAAAAGAATTTTCATAAATATTTTGAGTCAAATTAAAAATACATATAGCAATAGGCCGAAAAATAAAAATAAAGGCCCGAATAAGTCCAAACAAAGCCCATCATTGCTGGCATGATGTCGTAGTACCATCAACAAACAAATACGTATGTCTATACATACGGATACAAGTATTAATGCCAAAATTCGTACAAAAGAAAAGAATATTCTAGATAAATATTAACGAAAAAAAAGCAGAAAACTCACATCCCTCGATCCTCCCTTTCGATTCCCAAATTTCCCTCTGATTTCCATTTCTCTTTTCCTTTTCTCCCCTCCCCCCTGAAATTCCTCACTTGATCTCACTAGATATTTATTTATTTTAAATTGATCAATTAATTCTAGGGTTGGGGTTTTTGATCGGTTTCTGTAAAATAATATGGGAGGTGCTGGCGACTCGAGCGAGTCAAAAGTGAGTAATGAACAGGGGCAAGGGCAGGGAGAGGAGGGGAGTGTGGTGATTAACATCCGGTGCTCTAATGGTACAAAATTTACCGTGAGGACGAGCTTGGAATCAACTGTTGGGGTTTTCAAATCTGTCTTGGCTCAAAATTGCGATGTTCCAGCTGATCAACAGAGGTTGATTTATAAAGGTCGGATTTTGAAGGATGACCAGACCCTTCATAGTTATGGTAAGTTCGTATCTCTGTGGTACTTGTCATTTTCTTTCGTTTTTTTTTAAGGGGAAATGGGTTTTTAGCAATCTTAGGGCCTGATGATTAAAGACAATAACTTTGACAAAAAAGTAGGATTTTTCGTTGACTTAAAGAGGGAAAGAGGAAAAAAAATGCGGCAGCTTTTTGATCTGTTTAATGGTTAGATGCTGGTAAGAGCCTTGATTAGAAAATGAAAGATCTGTGTTTTTGTTTTTATTATCTCCTGATGGTTTTTTATTATTATTAAGAATCGAAAAAGGATGCAGTTGTTTCATGTAGGATAAAGATGGGAACTTCTTTAGCTCTTTTGCTTACAATTTTTGTTCGCTCTTAACTTTTTTTCTGAAGGTATGCAAGCCGATCACACCATTCACGTGGTTCGTGGTTTTGCCCCTGCTTCGTCAACTCCTGCTCCCGCTGCCACTGCCACCGCCACCGCCAACGCTGCTGCTGCTGGAAATCCTGATACTACAACAGGGGTTACACGGGGTGTTGGTTCTAATGAAGGTGGGGCTTTTGGACTTGGAGGTGCTGGTTTAGGGTCATCTTTGTTCTCTGGACTTGGGTCGCTAGGTGGTGGGGCATCTGGTTCATTTGGAGCTGGTTTTTCTGATTTGGAACAAGTGCAGCAACAGCTAACTCAGAATCCCAACATGATGAGGGAAATAATGAATACACCTGCTATGCAGAGTCTGATGAATAACCCTGAGTTGATACGGTCCTTGATGATGAGTAATCCTCAGATGCGTGAAATTATGGACCGGAATCCTGAGCTTGCACATGTGCTTAATGATCCTAGCATTCTTCGACAGACATTAGAAGCTGCTAGAAACCCCGAGCTCATGCGTGAGATGATGAGACACACTGACAGGGCTATGAGTAATATTGAATCAACTCCTGAAGGATTTAACATGCTCCGGAGAATGTATGAAAATGTTCAAGAACCATTTTTAAATGCTACAACAATGGGTGGAAATGCTGGCAATGATTCAGGTTCAAATCCATTTGCAGCCCTCTTGGGGAACCAAGGTGGGAATCAAGTCAGGGATGCTTCAAACAACCCTTCAACCACTGGTTCTGAAGCAACTGGAGGACTCGCAGCTCCTAATACAAACCCGCTGCCTAACCCTTGGAACAATGCTGCTGGTGAGTCTCACACCTCTTTGCTTCTGGCAAATCATTCATGTATCTATTCTTGTTCAAACCCATACTCTGCAGTCTGGTTTAGGAAGTTCTAACAGAAAAAGTTGATAACCTTCAAGATGCCTATGAAACTTGATCTTTGCTTTGGGAACATAGTTCCTGGTCCCAAGCAATTCTTGTTTGGGCACATTTATAAAGCTTTTCTTGAACATCTTTCTTTACACTTTACTGGAAGAAGCTTTTTAGTACTGTTGCTGTTTTTAAATGATCACTGAAATATCCTTGATGTTTAAAATGGTGAATTGCTAGGAGGTACCCAGACAAACAGTACTACGAGGCCAAATCCTGCTGGGAATGTGAGGGCCTCAGGTCTTGGTGGTTTGGGTCTTGGAGGGCCTGGTCTCCCAGGAATGGAAAGCTTGTTTAATGGCATGCCTGATTCTAATCAAATGAATCAGTTGTTGCAAAATCCAGCTGTATCACAGATGATGCAAACTGTACTCTCCAATCCTGAATATATGAACCAGGTACTATTGTTGTTGAAAATGATTTTAACTTGCATAATGATAATTGGCTGGGTTCAGTTTTGACATTTTTCTCGTGAATCTTAGATGCTCAACTTCAATCCTCAACTGCGTAGCATGGTTGATTCAAATCCTCAATTGAGAGAAATGATGCAAAACCCAGAGCTTCTTCGCCAATTAACCTCTCCTGAAACAATGCAGGTATGTCACTTTGAGGAATCCACACAAATGGACTTCCAACCACCCGCTCTCATCTGCATAAACTCACAGACAAATCTTTAACATTTTTTCCTTACAAATGCTATGAGATCGTTTGTGCATTAGGATATGCTTGACCCTTTGTTACTCGCCTTTCTTCAACAGCAAATGCTAGCTTTACAACAGTCACTTCTTCCACAGCTCCGACAACAATCAACCCAGTAAGTGAGGACATTTGTTTTGGGTTTCTTACCATGGCTGAAATCTTAGTTGCCTAACAACTATACACTAGTCTCGAGTTCATTAAAGGACTTATGGTTCACGCTCCCATTGCTCAACAATATTGTATTTTTGTTTAGTCAATACTTATCCTGTAGTTGCTTACTTGCAGGGAAGCAGCACAGCCTGGCGCTCCTACAGGTACCCAAATAAATAAGAAATGTAGTCTGCATTTTATGATTCTCTTGAGCGTTTCATGAGTGGTTTCATGATATTTTTTAGACTTGTCTCCTTCCCTTATAAAAGATATACTAACGTTTCTTAAATTAACAGGAACACCTAATAATAGCGGGCTGGAGATGTTGATGAACATGTTTGGTGATCTTGGAGCAGGCAGCTTATCTGCACCTAACCAACCTAATGGTTAGTTTCATTTTTTCCTTTATCCTCTCTATATTATGTAATATTACACCATGTCAGTTTCTCTTCTTTACTGAAAATTTTGTTGCTTTTCAAGTGCCCCCAGAAGAACTTTATGCAACTCAACTATCACAGCTACAAGAAATGGGGTTTTTTGACACCCAAGAGAATATCAGGGCACTGCGAGCTACGGCTGGAAACGTACATGCTGCAGTGGAGCGCCTTTTGGGGAATCTTGGCCAATGAGCTGTTATGGAAAGCAAAACCTTGGAAGGGGAGAAAGGAGGATCTTTCTGAGCAAGGGGTTCACTATTTTCGTGTTAAATAGCAGAATTGCCATCGTGAGGACACAAGAGTAGAGAATTAAAAAAGGAAGAAAGAAAATGTACAAATTAGTATTCTTTCGTATGGCCACTGCATTTGATTCTCCATTTCTTCTCATCCCCCATCTTCAGTTTCTTCGAAACCTATTTCTTTTTCTATGTAGAAATTATTATCAGTGATCAACAGTGGATGTATTTTACAGCTCAATTTACTTTGTTGCTCAACGATATTATTTATTTGGTCATTAAGTGTATCATTGTTGGATTAAACAGTGAGATAATCCTTTTCCTCAAAAACTTCAGCTTTTGCTGGTGCTGACTGTTTCTCCTGTCACAGTCAGGCTCAGCTGGATCGATTATTATACGATTGCAGGCAAAAAGCTAAATACCTCAAATCTACTGGATTAGGGGGATCATCCCTTGCTGCGCATCCCTTCTATCTTTCCTTAAATAACATAGACTAGTTTGGAGTTGCAAACAGTTGTGATTTTGGCATTCCCTGTAAGAGTTGACTACAGAGCTGACCAGCCGTGTGAAAGTCAAAAGGTATCTTTATTCATCCAATAGTGTGTGTTTTCAAATATAATTACCAGGAAAGTGGAGCAATATGGGGTATCCTACTGGATTCTCCATCTCAGTAAGCGTAGGGCTCCATGCACGTGAGGCTCATCCTAATACAATGGAATTGGTGAAAAATCATATATTTTGCTGCTGTATCCCAAGTGAAGGTTAACTTCAGTTACCCCAAACACATCTAGAGCTATGACATCTAAAACCGGTTCCTCAAATTGAGTCGAATTGAAAACCAACACTCCATCTAATTAGCACCAATCTTGGTTCTTTAACCCTCGTTTTTGTTAGCACAAATGCCTGACAAATTCCCCAAATATCAACAATTTAATCATAAAAAAAGAAGATCCACTTCTTGGCACGAATTAACCAACTGTTTAGTTGCTTGTTCAGAACATTACACAAAACCAAATGTGCTTAAGAGGAAGTTACAAGTCCAAATTCAAAAATAAGAAGTAACTTTTGAAAAAGAAGCTCAAAAGTTGGGATCCATCATAAATAGATTGACCTATTGAGGCCAAAATAAAACAATTACAAGATAGAGGACTAAGTAATAAGTAACCTTTTTTTAGAGCAATTGCTTCTCTTGCTTTTGAAAAAAACCCTCCCCTCTCTCTGTCTCACTCTCGCTTTCTCACACCGCGCTTCGATGGGCTAATGTATTATGTAATAATGCCTTTCCATCTGACTTTAATTAGAGACCCTTTATACTTTCTAGTCTAATACTCTTACTCTCATTTCTTTTCTTCCTTTTAAGCCTTTTTTTTTTTGGAGATTAACGATGAAATATTGATAAAAATGGATCAATTTTTAACTGCTTGTAGGCTAGTTTATATATATATATATATATATATATTATTTTTCAATTTGAATTTTGATTAGAGGGGACTTGTTTTTTTATGTAATTAACTTAACCCATGCTTCAAAATTGCTGATTTTCCTTTGTAAGTGATGTGTTTCCTTCTCCGGGTTTCTGTTTTTTAGGCCATGCTCAAAGATTAAGGGTCTGTGTAAGAAGAAAAGGAATTGTTAAGTTTAATATTATTATCACTTCTTTTGGTTTGCTTGTTCGCGTTGTTGCTGCTGTAATGTTAAGTTATTTGAGTTCAGCTTTTGCTGTATGCTTAATAAATGCCTTAATTGTGCTATGTGGTTGGGTTGGCATTTGTTGGGATTTACTTGTGAATCTAAGGCAAAAGGAAAAATGATCCCTTATATCTGTTGATAGTGAGTATGGCGGATGAGTGTTGGGAAAATGGTCATCCCATGAGATAAAAGAAAGAAAAAGAAATTGTATTTGTTGGATCTACTTCTCATGGGTTCAACATTCTTTGACATTGTGTTAAGAAATCTGAAACTTCTATCTTTTATCTCACTCACATGGGTGATTACACTAAACACAATGGCTTCTTCTTCTTCTTCTCATTGCCAAGCCCATGTTCACTAAACTTCTATTATTAGCTTGCTTGTGTTGTTTTCGTATATTTCTGTGTTCCTCTGAATTTCTAATATATGTCTTTACTCCAGATGGTTCAACAAACAGTAGAATCAAAATTTAGTGAACATGGGCTTGGCAATGCTGACAAGAACTTGTCCACACACGATAAGCACTTTCCACATATTGTAAAGAAGACAGCATTAAGAGATGTGCAGAATGAAAATAGAATTCCCAAATCTGTTGGAAATTCTCCATTATCAAAGGATGGAGGAAAGACTATGAATGGCATCAAGGTTTCTGGAGCCAAGAGACCATCATCCGAGGGCCTGATGAATCGTCCAGTTCCATGCTATGAATCTTCTAATAGTGGTGCTCCAGATTTTCGTCTTGTGTATGAACGTGGGAAATCTGAAGCAGAAGTCGGCAAGCTTAGTCATCCAGAGGAAACTGCCCAACCAAAGCGCCCCCAGATAGAGTCAACGGTCCCTTCTTTTCCAGCGTTGGCACCTATGCCATTGGCTCCTCCAATAAGTTCATCTGGAAAACCTTCAGTTCCTCTTCCTCCAGGACAGTCTAGCATGTTTTCACCAGCAGAATCCAGTTATCTTCCTGTCGGTTCTATTGTCCCGTCATCTAATCCAATGGGAAAGAAAAATATGCTTTGGGAAGAGCGGTATCATCAATTGCAGATTTCATTGAAGAAATTGGATGAATCTGATCTAAACGAGTACGTTCAGAGTAAGTCCTGGAGCTTCAAACTAAGATAATCTATATAGCCACTGCCAAGCACTGATTTACCTTCGCTCTCTCTCTCTGTTTGGCTGCAGTTCTCCAATCATTTTCCTCAGTTGAGCTTAGCAAGCATGCTATTGAGGTGGAAAAGAGATCAATTCAACTTTCACTGGAGGAAGGTAACGATAATCTCTGTTTTCTGTACCTTTGTTTTCCTTTGAATGTGAATGTGTGATAAGGTAGGGTCACACACAAACTTCATAAACGTAAGATGGATATGGCTGGGAGGGAGTCTCCATGTTTGAGGTGGGCTTAATGTGCACCACATGTAAATGAAGGTGGGTTGCGAGGGCATTATACTGCATGAGTTGCACAACACCATTCCAAATGGAACAATCAAGTTTTTCTAATGTTGAGGATCATGGAACCCAATTGCTAGTCATATATTCACTAGGGTTTCGTTATGCATTTGACTCTGTCATCTTAAGTTCTTACACTTCATTTGATTGCTGAGCAGACATCAGCAACTTTTACAGTTAGCTTGGACTGGCTGTTGTAGGATTGGTGTGCTTTGTTGTAGTATAGAGCAAGTTTTCCGCACATATTTGCTAGCCATTTATTTTTCACAGTGACAACGTAAGTTGTAACAGGTGGTGCCATTGCCTACTTTGAGGTCCGGAACTGTTGCAATTCTACATTTTCTTGATACCATTAGACATATTTGTTGCTAATTATGGTTGTGCATGCTTGTTGAATTCTAGTCTCCAGTATTTTGAGATTGCAGGAGGCTAATATATCGCTTTAATTCATTCCCAATTTTCGCAGCGAAGGAGGTGCAACAAGTTGCGATTTTAAATGTCCTTGGGAAATCCTTGAAGAAATTCAAAGCACCCCCAGCTCATCAAAGCCAATCAGAGAAAGACGAGGATGTTTGAATACCTTGCTCTGTTATATACTCTTGACTAGACAAGGGTAAAAGACAACAACCTGTCAGCACTTATTTTGACTCGACTGCAGTGGCCATCCTTGTGCTAGAGTGTCAATATTCGCTGTAATATTGCACTTGCAGCATCATCCATTCTTTAATCTCTAGCCCCAAAATCTATTGACATTACTGAATTTGAACCGTGTTGTAATATAATGTTATTTTTGTGGATCTATTGAAAAAACAAGTATCCATTTGCAAGGGAATAATACAAATTAGCGTTGAACAATTGAAAGAATCGATACCCTCTTGTACAATTCATCACTGAATCCTGTTGTATCAATAGCAATTTGTTAATGGCGAGTTGCTCCACCTGCTTTGTATAAACCCATGTGGTTTCCAACGCTATACTTCGTGATCAAAGTGGGTACCGCTTGCCAAGTAGTGGGCTTCAGACATTGGTCTCATGTTCCCACACTTGCCTCCCAACATAAAACAGAAATCGCCTACTATCTCCTAATTAGCCTCCACTAATCTTAGTTGGAGAGAAGCTAATGTTTTTGAGAGAATATTATTGGTATTTCTGGTTCTTAATTAATTAGCACAAAATCCTTTTTATGGACACAATCACAATTTGAGATTAGTGTGGATTAATTAGGCAGTTTGATTAGTGCTAACAAATTAAGAGTCACCTTGCGGATAACTACAAAAACAAAAGCATAGAAACCGTCACTTTCTCAACTGCCTATAACTGCCATTACATCTACATAAGCAACCTCTTCTCCTTTTGTTGTCCTTTCGAAATTCAATCTCCTTAAACTTAACTTCTCAAACAGGGATGACAAACAACAATACTGATCCCGACACTGATTTCGGCCTCCCATCATCTTCTTCAATCCCCGCCACATACTACCATCAAAATCCACGAAAAAAAAGAAGCAAGTTGATCAAGATTGAACCACGTTTGCTTCCTTCTAGTACAATATCTAAGCCAAAATGGTACAAAAAACCCGACCCTTCTGCACCAAAGATCACAAGACCTTGTACTGAGTGTGGCAAGAAGTTTTGGTCATGGAAAGCACTCTTTGGTCACATGAGATGTCACCCTGAAAGACAGTGGCGTGGCATTAATCCACCCCCCAATTATCGCAGGCCTGCTTCGCCTACTCAACAATCAAGTATTGGTAGTCCTACTAAATGGGAAGACATGTTGACTGCAGAGGATCACGAGGTGGCCTCATGTTTGTTAATGCTGGCTAATAGTGGCGATGCAATGAGGTTGGACCATAATGAGTTTGTTGGCGGGGCTGCTGCCGGAAGTTCTCATCAAGTTCAAGATCATGATCAAGTGAGTTGTACTCGTATCGAGTGTTCGAGTTGTAAGAAGGTTTTCGGGACACACCTGGCACTAGGGGGACACGGGGCCAGTCACAAGAATTTGAAGGCTTGTTTTGCTACAACGAGGAATGATGTGAAGGAGGGTGTGGAAGATAATAGCAGGGCGTTAATGGTGTTAGGGCACAAGTGTAGTATCTGCTCGAGGGTTTTTCCTAGTGGCCAGGCACTAGGAGGACACAAGAGGTGCCATTGGGAGAAAGGGGAAGAAATCTCAGCATCCATGAATCGAGGACTTCATTTTCTTAAAGAAAAAGGAGGTTGCGGGTTGGACCTCAATTTCCCAGCCCCAATGGAAGATGAATCATCATCTTTTTATTCCTCAGGTCTCACTTTAGACCTGAGATTGGGCCTCTGAAGGAAGACTGGATTCTTTTACAAGGGTTGTTTTACTGAAACTTGGTATGTGACTGATCTAATCTGTAACATTAGTATTCTGTATCGTTGATTCCCCTGTGGCCCCAAATTTGGGAGGCGTTATATGTATGAACTAACAAGTTTGCAAAAACTCTTTATTACTCTGCCTGTCAATGATCAGGACTGGTTTAAGCTTGACATAACATTACAGCCTTCAAAAATTGGCTCCTGCCCTCAAATTCTTAGTTGCTCTACTCTTTCATTTTGGTTATCAATTTATAGATCATGTCAGCTTCAAAGTTAGAGAAATATGAACATGGTCAGGATTGTTTTTCTTATCAGTCGTGAGTTGAGGTCCTTTGTCACACTGACAAGTTAGCAGTGACAAGCTATATGAAAGCATCCCATGAGTTGAATGTTTGAGCACTATCCAGCTGACTTGTATATAATCAGTTTGGTTGAAGTTAATGGATTTCTAGATAAAATTCATGACAATGGTTCGGCTTTGGAGTTAAACTCATTGTTTCTGATGATAATAAGCTACATTTATACGAGTCCTGTTTGAAAGTATGGTTGAGATTGTTTTTGTAAGTGTTTTTCATTTAGAAATGTATAAAAATAATATCTTTTATTTTTTGTTAAATCATTTTCAACATAATACATGAAAATGATATAAAAACACTATTTTTATAATTCAAAATAAAAAATAAAAATAAAAAACTTTTGAAACATCAGTAAGTGGCAATTGGATGTGGACAACTTGGTAGCTGTTGATTGTGTGTTTTATGAAATGATTCTTGGACCTCAACATTTAGCAGAAAGTGATGGATAAAGGAGAATGTAAGAAATGTGCAATCCAGGACAAGAGTAAAGCAAGAAGAAGAAGAACAAATACAACAACAGAGTACTAAAACAAAGTTGCAATATATATATATATATATATATATATATATATTCTGAATTTCAAATGATTTTATCAGATTTGCCATCTACAATGTTGCAGCTGTCAGACCCCATTTGAAATGATAATCATTTTTTAAAAGCAGCTTTTGCGAGTGCTGTGCACAATGATAGGTGGGAGGTAGGGAGGGTATCCTACGTCACGAGGGCTGTCATCCAACCCAATCGTAGAGGGTTAGACCTAGTCTTGACTTTTATTGTTTATATTTATATATAAGAAAAGGTTGTACAGAAGCACACCTGTTGAGTAAAATCTATCGAACAATGACTGGATTCTAAGAATTGAAGCCGGAATGAGCAGATCAAGGAAAGTTGAAGTAAAATAAGAGGGACAGAGAGAAAGATTTAGAGACCCGAGAAGAGAAATTATAAAGAAATCAAGAAATTTCAGATCACCACAAGCCTCCCACTTGTCTGAAGGTCAAATCTAGATGACCACAATGGCTTGAAGGTAGTAGTACATTTGATAGCAGAATTGTTTATATCTTTTCATTTTAACTAAAATGGTTCAGTTAAAAAATAAGAGAAAATATTTTTTTTTTCTAATTTTAAATATCAATTTGTATCGAAAATACTAATTTTAAATATCAATTCGTATCGAAAATACTAATTTTAAATATCAATTCGTATCGAAAATACCGATTAAATACTGGTTAAAATACCCTAAAATTACTTCGATTGTGTCGTTTTGTCAACAAGAAAAACTTCATTTTCCGCATTAATCTCCCGCCCGCTTTTGCACTTTGTGGCGTCGGTAGTGAGTTGACCAATATACACACACATATAATATTATTTATGAGATGTATTGAAAATATAAAAATATTATAAAAAAATAAAATTGTTATCAACTTTGATTTTATAAAAAATAAAATTATATTTATTTTTTTTGTTTTTGAAGTTTTTTCATATATATAATTAATTATATAAGAATAGTACAACCTCGAAACGACACACCGAAATACTCCAAAATCGAAACATTTTATACCAATAAAAAAACAAAACGACAACAAAAAAAACTAGTATTTGTCAACCTTGAGAGTAAGCCTCTATTTTATCTTAGATTTCTTAATGCTTGTGATTATTAATTTCCCTCATGTAGATAGGATGGAGGTCTCGATGGTTTCTCCAAGAAAATGAAATATTAAAGAGAGAGGCACCCGAAACAAGAGCACCACCTCAGGATCATTAACATTAAACTAGTATTTAGCTTTATAATTATTGCCAATCAGCAGTTAAATGCGGCAAACCGATCGGCCCCTGAATCTGGAGTGGAGAGGCATAACATTACTAAAAATGGGTGCTTGTTCATGCCATGTTTTGAAAATAAAAAAGAGATAATTGATAGGAAAAAACCCATATTTTGAAAAATATATTTTGTGGAACTAGATAAATTATTAAAAAGAGGAATGTAACATCCTATTTTTTCAAAACACCCAATACTTGTAATAGTGTAACAAACATAAGATTTTATTTTATTGAATTTTTTAATTAAAAAATTTCTATCAAATTATTCCATATATTTGAAACATCTCAAGTTATTGACAACATCTTGATTGGTGCTAGATATATTGGATTAAAAACAACCATCACAATAACAATACCGGATTAAGTGATTATTAAAAGCATAATCTCTTAATAACATAATAAGTAATTTATATCACATTACAATTTCTTCAAATATAAACTCATAATAATAAGATAGGAAAATCTATACTACCTTTTAATCACATTAACCATTATTTCATCCAAAATTCTTTATTGCTATTTTGAAAATTAAAAGAGTTAAATATAATAACAATTCTAAAACAATTAAGTAATTATATATATATTTTCTCTTACCATAATCCATCAAACTCTTTATCTCCTCTCTCATGTATTAAAGAAACAATAAAAGTAAAATTTTGTACAAAAAACAAATTTGAAAAATATTGAGGTAAATTTATGAAGTTTAAGAATTAAAATGTAATTCTTTTCAAATTCATGACATGTATGTTAGTCATATATAGCATCATTTTCATTGTGATCTCTCTCCTTTTTTAATATCATCTTTTTTAAAAAAATCAATTACTTTTTAATTAAAATGAAATCACTACAGAAAAAGATTAAAAACTTTTGCATTATTGAGGATAAACAATGCCTCACCAAAAATAAAAATCTCACGCCTTGCCTTGTGGATGCTAATCTAATCTAATAATAGCATGAGACGACCTTTCTTTACTTTAATAAGCATGGCTTCATTTTGTATACTTCAAATGGTAATTTGAAGCCTTCATCCCTCTCTCTCTCTGTCTCTCTCACACATCTCTTTCTCAAAGTACAACAAAAAAAATGCCATCTTTTCTTTGATTGCTCCTCTTTTGGTATGGTTGACTTTATAGATACAAATCACCGAGTGTGTTTGTGTGCGTGATGGAGTGAGTTCATGACTTCAACAAACATTTGCTGTTCCTCCTGTTGCTTTTGTTCTGATGATTGCTACAGTCTGAGTCCTTGATCTTCTCTTTGTGAAAACTGGAGCTTTCCTGTTTACAAAGCTGACGATATATAGCATCCTTCTCATTTACTAAATCTGTGGATGCACAGGGTCTGAAAAGGGAAACAACACAACTTTCACCTGAAACAATTTTGGGCAGAGTACACGACGGAGGAAGAGAATCAGACTAGCTGAATCAAAAATCTTCAGAAAGTCAGTTCCTCTCTTTTTCTTTCCTGATTCATGTTTCTTTTCTGTTATTAGTTTCATTTCTGTTTTCCTTGATCGGTAGGTTTCTGCCTTTAAAATGCATTTTTGAGTACAATAGCAGATCAAATTTACGTGAAAGAACTTCTGCATCTCTTGTTTTTAAGTAAAGAAGGTAGTAATCCTTGAAGTTCCTCTTTTTGTTCATGATCTTTACTATACTTCTGTGTTTCAGGTAGAAACCTTCCTAACCTGAAGTTTATATTAGCTTTGGTTGGTCGAGAAAGTTGGCTGTATGGATGACCATAGTGCCTCTACCCCTAATTTTGAATTCAGCATCTTCTCAGGAAATTCCATGAATTGGGATTTCATGGATGAAATCTTGTATCAAGGATGGCCGGAGGAGAACGCTGGAGGGTTCAACTTTATGCATCAAGGTCCCTCCACCTCTAATTTTCTAAATGACCCTCCACTATATATGCCTTTTTTTGGGTCCAATTATTTGAGTAGAGCTTCCAACCAGCAGATCTATCAAGAAGAAACAGGGAGATTCTGCCGTGGAAATCCACCTCTAGATTATCCTAAAAGTATGGAACTTGTCCAGACAAATTCGCAGGTTGAGGATTCTATGGAGACTCCCACATGGTTAGTGCCCTCCACAAGCTCTCGAGTAGAAGCCACTGGATTGGGCGTCGAGTGGCAGACGGTGCCGAGGGTAAATCCTGGGATTTCATATTCTGTGAAGGAGAGATTAATTCGAGCTGTTGGACAATTGAAATATTGGGTCCAAGATAGGGATATTCTTATCCAGTTTTGGTTACCTACAGAGAAAGAGGGGAAAAATGTCCTTACTACTATCGATCAGCCACACCTCGTCAGTTCGAGTTGTAAGAGCCTTGCAAGTTATAGAAATGTTTCAACTTCCTATCACTTCCAAGCAGAAGAGGATTCAAAAGATTCTGTGGGGTTTCCCGGTCGGGTTTTCTTGGAGGAGCTGCCTGAGTGGACTCCTGATGTTCGTTTCTTTAGAAACGAAGAATATCCTCAGAAAGAGCATGCAATAAAACATAACGTCAGAGGGTCTCTTGCACTCCCTCTTTTCAAACAAGGCAGTGAGACTTGCTTGGGCATAGTTGAGATTGTGACTACTATTCAGAAGATGAACTATCGTCCCGAAATAGTCGACATATGCAAAGCTCTCGAGGTTTGTTTGTTTCCTTCTATGATGTGTCTTGCGAAGGTTTTAACTAGCTGCCAAACTTTAGCAATGAGACTTGTTTTATAATTTTATTTTAGTTCCTCCAGTTGCAAGTAGACTTTTATGTTTCTTTCATTTTAAGTCCGTTCACTTGCATTGAACTGCATTGAGCATTCAGATTTTTGAATGATTGAAATGCCTTTCAAAGCAACAATGGTTATCAATTCATTAAGCCTGTGAAATGAGCTGAAAACATCCTTCGTTTTCTGGTCTGAATATGCATGTTGATTTGCAGGCTGTTGATCTAAAAAGTTCTGAAGACTTCTGCTCTCCTGGTGTGAAGGCAAGTATATAGGCATTTTAAAGACATCAGTTCAGTTTCCAGAAGTTGTAGTATTCATAACTAAGATCACAACTGCTGTTCCTTTTGTCACAGGCTTGCAATGGATGGTATCAAGTTGCAGCTTCTGAGATGTTAGAGATTTTGCAATCCGTGTGCAAGAAATATGGATTGCCTTTAGCTCTAACTTGGGCTCTGTGCAGCCGACAAGGGAAGCATGGATGCCAGCAGTTTGCTGACAAATTCAGTGCCTGTATTTCCACTGTAAATTCTGCTTGCTTTTTAGCTGATAGAGATTTTTCAGGTTTTCAGATGGCAAGTTCCGATCAATACGTTTTCCTAGGCCAAGGAATTGTGGGGAAAGCATTCACAACACAAAAACAATGTTTCGCTGCTGATATAACTTCCTTCAGCAAGAAAAATTATCCTCTAGCTCACCATGCTAAGATATTTGGTCTTCATGCTGCCATAGCAATTCCCTTGCGAAGCATTTCTCCCGGATTAGTTGACTTTGTGGTGGAGTTATTCTTGCCCAAGGATTGCCTAGATACCGGAGAACAAAAGAAGATGTGGGATTTATTGCCTATTGCCATGCAAGAGGTTTGCCGGAGTTTGCAAGTTGTCATGGACAAGGAGCTTGATAGCGGAGAATATGAAGGTTTTGCATCATCAATTTCAAAAGAACCTCCACCCGATGAATCATCTTGGATTGCCTGTATGTTGAAAGCACAAAAGAAGGGTAAAAATTGCTGCATCACTCGGGACTGTCCACAAGAACCTAAAGAGGAGTTCAAGGTGACAACTCATTTGGATCCCTGGAAAGTACTGAATTTAGACCATAAGCAAGTGCCTTCAAAAGTGGGTCAATTTCAGCCAAATTCTGAACCCAATAGCAATAGTGAGGGTGATGGAGTTTCTTCTGCTTTTGACAGACATCGCACATTAGGCAGCAGAAAAAAAGGTAAGAAGAGACGGACCAAGACAGAGATCCAAACAATCAGCTTGGAAGTTCTTCAACAATATTTTGCTGGGAGCCTCAAAGATGCTGCTCGAAGCCTCGACGGTATGTAAATATCCCATCACAGATGAAATCACATATTTATATATGAAGTAATGATTAGCATTTAAATGTTAGATTTGAGCTATGCTTCCTTTATTAGCGAGCTATCCTTACACAGACAAACATTTGCTGGAGACTTACTTGGCATAATCATCCCATACCGTTAATATTGTTTTCATTTGTTCAACTTGGTTTCTGTCTTCAATTTATCGTTTCATAGCTAATCATTGGTGGTCTAATTGCAGTTTGCCCTACTACTCTTAAAAGGATATGCAGGCTACATGGCATCACACGATGGCCTTCTCGACAGATCAAGAAGGTTGACCATTCCTTAAGAAAACTCCAGCAGGTAATTGATACAGTCCAAGGTGCCAAGGGATCCATTCAAATTGAATCTTTCTATTCAGCCTTCCCAGAACTAAGCTCTCCAAAAATCCCATGCCATGATTCTTCCTCTTCATTCAAGAGAAATGACAATGCTAGCTCTTCCAGAACTGCATCATAATCCCACTCTTCTTAGTGCTGTAGTTCTTGCGACCTGGTGTTCTTCTCGAGTAAAATAGCATGCCACTACCAATATCACCGGCTCAAGCAATGAAATATGTGCTTCAGTAGGAGAAACCTCGAATGGAGCTTTAATGAGGACTTGTACTGGTGAATTAGCAGAAATGCATTCCTTGAATAACCAAGATGAAGCAAACTTTCTTGTAAGCTCACAAATTCACAAAACAAGGACAATCAATGAGTATATTCATCAATTCACCTAGAAATTCCACATCTTTGCCTGAGTTCACAAGAGGAGGGTGCCTTGAGAATTAAAGCAACTTTTGGAGAAGAAAAGGTCAGGTTAGGCTTGCAACCGAACTGGGGTTTAAGGACCCGCAACAAGTTCAAGGGGGATGATTTCACAGGCATTGCTCTCAAGGATACGGATGATGATGGTGAATGGATTCGCCTGGCCTGTGATATTGATCTTGAGGAGTGCAAAGAGATACGGAGACTCTCTCAGCGCAACACAATCAAGATAATACACCATCACAATTATTCTTCTGCATTTGGTTGCCGAGACTCTTTCTATGGCTTCCATTGATCTTGTAGCTGGTCTCTAGGACATGACTGGTTTGATTGGATTTGCCCAATTCCCTTTTTCGTACACGATTTCCAATTAATTGTGGTTAATTGGATCCCCAACCAAGTTAATAATAAACACTTTTTAGAAAGATGGATCCCAAATTTTGGACTACGACACTTTTGGTATACACACCAAGTTTAATTTTCGTTACGACTTGAATCAGACACCTGCAGGTTTCACTGCCCTTGCATATGTATATGTATATATATACGTCCATGAATGCATGTATATATATATATATATTTAATCCATTGTTGAGAACTGATGATGCTACTAAAACTTTGGTAAAGAGAAAAACTTGATCGTGGCTAGATTGATGGGTATTGCTTCAAAAAATCCAGTCATCAATCGAAATCCAACACAATCAGAGCCTTCGACAAACCCTGACCATATCAAAGAAACTTGGTTTGTGACGGGTAGTCGTAGGCGCAAGGAAAGTGCATCCTTTATGTTGAAGTATCTGGTCTTATAGCCAGAGAATACAGGGACTTTTGCTTCTGTTGGCTGATGTTCCATGGTGGCCGGAGTCTGATTTTTCTCTTTTGTGTGCTAGCTTGTCCATTTTGCACTTTAGAACCTTGTAAAGGAACCTTTCTTTCTTCATTTTTTATATCATAATCGCGACCAAGATGATGTTTTGTTTGACGAACAAACTTGCTCCTTCCTCGTCACAGAACAAAGTATTGCTTGCTTTATGGACATAATTATCCTAGTATGAGCGAACTAAAAATATTCCTTAAAACCCATTTGCGAGGCATTATGTAATTACTGATATTAATGGAATTCAATTCATGTTTTAAAATTCAATCAAGCAAATGGGTTCTTCTCTAATGTGTAGTTACACTTCAGATTGCACCTTTCATTTTCTTAGTGGATGCGTGCCTGCCACACGCAGACGTGCATGCCCTCCAGCCAGCTTTGCATCACATTATCTTTATCAATTCTTATTTTTCTTAAGGCTCTGTCAACTACAATAATGGAGCTTAATTATTTCAGAAGAGCTGTAGCTCAAGTACCGTATTACCACTCTCTTATTCCGAAGGCATCCTCTCTGTGCAGTAGATTATTGCAGTGGCCGACAGTGGCACCTGAATGTAAAATCAGCTTCTTCAGCAATGAAAAGCAAAAGGAGAGCGGGAAAGAAAGAGGATGAGGAGGGCATGCATTTGAATTAAAATGATGGCTTGATCAAATGTTTCGGTTTCGGAGGATGATAAGGAGATGATTCTACGTAAGCTCTTGCGTCATTCGTCGAATATTAAATTCATGCACGCATTGATGATGAGTGATGTCTCCATCCCATATGCTTTTTGGAGTTTAATATATGTTGCTGCCTGGGCAGTCGAGCTGGTTGCAGGGCCACTGGCCTTTCCTGCGCGGAATCTGGGGACTGTGATGAGGCTCCCTATAGCCGCATATAAACTATGTGGGGGCTGGAGAGATTTGACATTGTAGCCATGAGGAAGTAGAAATCTTATTTAAACATAAAATCGATACCCTAGATCTTCAGATTCTGGCAATTTCTCCTTTGAAGCTGGACAGGTTTGGAAATAATTGTTTTTGTTGGTTTAATTTGCAGAAGATGAGCTATAGAAGAATAAGATGATTAAGGAGGAGGAAGGATGCTATTATATTTCTATTCAGGTACTCTTAAACAGAGATAGAGTTTTGATTGGAAACAAATACTTTCAAAATTCAAATACTGTGCATAACAAACGGTCAAAATGATGTTTTTTTTTTTTTGCGTTTCACGCCCCGTCATCCCCTTAAGGAGAGAACAACGCATAGTGAAAAGATGTGTGTTTTATAATCGTAAAATTATGACTATATTTTTAATATTAAGGTCACTAGAAAATTTAATGGTCTGTGAGATTCTAGGTAAGGAGACTTGTCTTACAAGGGGAAGACACGTCACCCCAGTCCACTATGTCTAAGGTAAGTTGCATTATTGTTTAATTGTTTTTTCTAAATTATTTTTTATTCGTTGGTATTTTTTAAGACTCGAAGTAGATCTCACTTCTTGAGAAAGTATCTACCTCATTGGAATTCGAAAACTTGATCATTCTAGAGTTTAAAAACTTACATCATATTTCTTTTTATAAAAACTTTTTTTTCTATATGCGGGGGTAGTTTACAATATAATTTTACACTGCGATAATTAAAACAAAATATTTTTTTAATATTTTGGCCAAATTCCAACGGATAATCATAAACTGGTTATAATATCCAATTTTCATTTCAAAATATGAGAAATATGCTATATACAAAAAATATGCTTGGAAAAATTTTGGAATTCGGTCGTATGCACGAAAACAACACCTATTTAATGCGATTTTTTATATAAAAAAATTAAATAATTCAGACTGGGTAATGCTTGGAAAAACTTTGGAATTTGACCCAAAGGGCCCAGCTCTGCTGGACTGGGTTGTGCCAAGAACAGGCCCAACCCAAAGCCAAAGCAGAGAAGAAGAAAAAAATAAAGAGCATTGTTCATGTGTTACGTCAACAATAACAAGGAGGTTGATCGACGATGACGAGAGGCTCACCCGCCACTTCCACTGGGTAGAAGAGGTCGAGGTGGTTCTCCATGTGATTGTAGAGTCGAAAATGGTGGTTTATGGTGGACGGGAGGAGCACTGAAGGCTTGGTGGTCTGCGTTGTTGTTGCTTCATCGTCAAAGCTTGCTGCTGCTGTCGAAGGTTGTGGTGCAGAAGTCGTTGGTGCTGGGGGGTGTTGTTTATGCTCGCCTGGAGCTGGCTGAAGTTGTCGCGGGAGGAAGGAGAGAGAGGGCTGACTATTGTTGTTGGTGTTAGTGTCCTTCCGACGTCGAAAGAGATGGAAGGGTGGTCATCGTGTGCAAGTTTTTAGTCATGGCGTCTCTACCATTTTTCCCATTGTGTTCGTCATCCCCGTCATCCCTTTCATGTGCAATATCTGCGTGTTTTTTTTGCTCTGCTATGTTTTTTTTGTTCTCACACCTGTGTGTTTTGTCTGTCTTCTCCCGGTTTTTTCAGTATGCTCCCCCTGTTAACGATGGTCTTCCCCTGCAATTTATTGGCGAAGGAGGTAACCTTTCAGCGTCGACATGCTACAACTATGCGCAGTTACCGGTTGCCTTAACAAGCTACAACTGCGTGTAGTGATGAGTTGCTTCCTACAACGACATGCTACAACTGTGTGCTGATGGGTTGCCTCCTATAACAGTTGTCTCCTCATCAATGTGCTTACAGTGGCGTGCTTGCAGCGACATAGCTGCATCACATTTTGGGTCCTGGTATAATGACATTTTGGTCCTTTAATTTATAATTGTTCTAATTGCACTCTCAATTGTCTTTAAACTTCTAAATTTGTGCAATTGTATCATCGCAAAAACTTTAATATCAGCCTTAACTTTGCATGCCTTTTTTTTTTAAATTCTAGTTATTGGTTTTGTATTTATGCAATTTGACCCTCAATTGGCCATTAAACTCTCAATTTCTTCAAGTTTGCCCCTAACTTCAACATAATTGGCTTGGAAAAAAATTCAATTCGGCCTTTAAAAATTTTAATCTTCTTAATTGAGCCAGAATTAAGCTCAAGAACTTGATTTTTCATCAATTAAGCCCTTAATAAAATTAATGTGACTAATTTCAAGTAGAATTAAGTCCTTGCACTTAATTAAATCGTTCAATTGGACCTTAAATTAATTCTCAAACATTATTACACTTCAAATTGATCAACGATTATATCAAATCGACCCACAAAAATATAATTATGTATTTCGACTTAATTTTTACATAGTTTATCAAATAATAAATTGTTTTAGCCTTGAATGTGTATTTTCGTTTATTTTTTGGGACAAAAAAGATACAATCGGACTCTCGAAAACATTCAAAATTTTCACATTGATTTTTCTACCAACACCACCCTCTTATTTTTTATGTAATTTTTGGGAAGATTTTGGGGAACAACCCAAAATTAGGTTATGACACAAACTATCAAATAAAATGAAGTGTTTAAACGCTTGAAGATTTGGCTATAAAAACAA